>VZRR01006936.1:0-33355 GCA_013398015.1 Oreocharis arfaki | reverse complement strand
CCTGCCGCGCGCGCGCCCCCCCGCGCAAACCGCGCGCGCCGCCGAGAGAGGGGCGGGGCCGTCCCTCCCTCCCTCCGGACACCACCGCCGCCATCTCTGCAACTGGCAGCGCGCGCCACGTCGCAGGAGGAAGCGGGGAGCGCCATCTTTGCGAGGGGCAGCGAGGCGGCCGCGCCCGTGACCATCCAGACACCTCGGGAGGGGCACGGAGGTTCCGCCCGCCCCGCTCGGGACAGAGGGAGGACGGGCACAACCCGTCTCGAGGTCGCTCAGCCCGTCAGCACAGGGACATAGCCCTACAGCCCCCACCGCCCAGGCCGGGGCACAGGGATTTATGGACCTCCGCAGCCCCCGCCCGGCAGCATCGCCCCCGCCCGGTGCCAGCAGAGCCCCCGGGCTGCCCGTAGCAGCCCCCTCTGCTCGTGGCAGCGTTACGGATGTGTTAATCCACGGCAGCGCTGATTGCACTGACACTGCCCCCCCCCCCTCAGATGCCCAGGAACAGGGCAGGGGTCTTAGGGTGCCCGAGCCCGAACTGCCCTCGGGAAGGCCAGGTGCTGTCGTGCAGGCTCCCACTGCTGTCTCCATTTAGGCAGCACAGCGACAGGAGGTTCACACCATCAGGACCATGTTTATCCCAAATGGCACAAGTCAACTGGCTTATTGCTCATAATCGACTGTTTTTCCAAAGAAACAAAGTCGTCCCCCAGCCAAACAGACAGTGTTTCAGAGCCCCAAGCCAAGACAGAGATACCTTGTACATGTCTTTTATCATGCCCGCTTTTTATCCTGAGAATGGCCTGCTCGCCACCGCTTCCTCACACGACCTTACACTACCCACAACATGGCTTTTGTCAGTTATTATTAACAGACAAGTTACCAAGTGCCAAATGCTATTACCAGCTCCACATGTTGACTCTTGGGATCCTGGCATCCATGGGGCTCAGGGAGAGGATGGCTGGCTACAGCTGATAGCCACGGGAAACTGTGCAGAGAGCAGCTGTGGAGGACCACTTGCTCTCTATGAATTGATCCTGACTAGTTCTGGTATAAGGTGTGCACAGGTCATCCGAGTGTGTCAGCCTAGTCACTGTACCCAAAGAAGGCAGTGGTCTTGTTCTAGTCTCTCATGCAAAGAGCTCCAGGAGAGAGCAGGGGACACATGAGTGTCCCCTTGCTCCCAGCACAGTGTGCCCAGCCCTGCCACACTATCCTGAAATCCCTGTAAACAGCAGGAGGGCAGGTCTCACCTCAGGCCAGTGCTTGCCCACAGCAGGTTGGGTGTATCCAACACAACTCCCAGTCATGGTTTGCAATGAAGAAAGCACAGATGCCATGTGCTGTCACAGAGACCAGCGATTCCCACTGTAAATCCTGGATACACGGAGCATCCAGCTCTGCCAGCCACCTCTCTGGTTTGCTCAATAAGCCCTTTTTTAGGCTAGATCCCAGTCTCCAGGGGGAGATAGTCATGCTATCTAGGGTGACTCTGCCTTCCCCAAAACACATCTGATGACTCAGAAGCACCTGCCTGGTCCTACATCAGTGCTTCAGTACTCAGAGGATACTCCATGCAGGAGCTACGACAGATCAAGAGAGCTGAGACATCTCCAAGCACAGCAGATACTCCCAGTCCTGCCAGTCCCCGCACCATTTACCAAGAGCCCCAGCATGGATGGAGACACTTTTTCCATCACCAGGTACATAACAATTGATCTGGAAGTTTAATGTAACCAACACAGACTTTTGGGGAGCAAAAACAGGTTCTGAGACAAAACTGCAAGGAAACAATGTCGAGCTCAGAGGTGTCACTTCCCCAAGTCACGCAGCTCTGTGGTGGCCGAGAGGAGATGGCCAAGCTCTGTTAATGCCATCAGTCACTTTGCCTTGAAAAAAGTCCTTTCCTAGACAAAAAGACCTCGCCAGGACATCTCCGATTAATGTGGAGAAGCCCAGCCAAGACCCCACCGGATGTCAAAACACTCTGTCGAATTCAGTCTGGTTGGTGGCAGCTGGGTTCCTGCCTTGGTTCGCCGGCTGCTGGGGCATGTGCCCACCCCTCCTGCGTGGTGGGGCCAGGTACTCAAACATGGACTGGTTGTGGGTGGACAGCATGTTTTTGAGGTCTGAGGGCATGGGGTCTGACCAGAAGAAGTCGTGGTTCAGGGCGTCGTCGCTGTCAATGCGCTGGGCAGGATCCAGCACCAGCAGCTTGTCAATGAGGTCAAGCGCGTAGGGGTCTTTGACATAGGCCTTGAGGCGATCCTTCACCTTCCGCTTCTGCCCCTTGGGGAGATCCAGCTTCTCATATAGCTCGTATTTATCCACGTTCGGCCAAACCTGGGAAGGGGCAGGGAAAGGGGTTGGCAAGAAATGGTTATGGAAAGGACAAGCCATTTTTGATTCAAACACCCTCAGGCAAACCAGGGTGAGGTCTGCTGAAATAACATCCAATATTTTATAACCTCCAAGCTGGCAGACCTTGTTCTCACAGCAACAAAGAGGCACTAAAGGCTGCCTGGAGACATGTGGACAAGTCAGGACAAAGTCTTCCTGTTGTGGAAACAATGCTCCAGGATTTCTGGTTCCCCCACAAAAGAACTACTAGAGAGCACAGTTCAGGCCAGCTACCACATCCAGAAAGATAAAGTGACAAAACTGATTGCTAAATAATCACCTGGATGTGGCACTGTTTATCCTTAGAAAGCAAAGCCTGCTGCAATCACCAGCACTTATCTCGATCTGGGAGAGACCACAACATGTATCTACATTCCAAAGAAAGCGACCTCCAGTGTATTTACATAATGAATGTGACAGCAGGATGAGGACTCTGCAGCTGCCAGCACAACATCCTGCAGATCCCAGTCCAGGCTGAGATCCCTCACCTTGCTCCCACAAGAGGGCAGGACGAGCTGCTGATAAAGGAGAAGCTGAGAAGGGGCCGGGTGCTCACACTAGAGCTGAGCTGATGTCGCAAATCACAAGACAGAATTCAAGAGGCTTTTCAAGGTGACCAGTGCAAAACATCTGACAATAAAAACTCCCACCCTTCTCTAAGCAGAAATTGAGGGTGTTTGTGTGAGTGACAACCCCAAAACACAGGCTAGAAGATTCTCCAGCCTCCCTGCCAGCAGCAGGCACACTCCACTGCTGGGAGCATACAGCAGCCAGCATATAGGGCAGGGAAGAGGCCTGTATGCCTGGTCCCAGACTGCCCACACTCCAGCTCTCCACAGTTCATCCCTGCTCTTGCCCTCACCTCTGGTGTGATGGATCCGCAGAGCTGGCTGATGAGGGTGAGCTGGTGCTGCTCCGTGTTCCCCTGCATGATGGGGCTGCGGGTCCACATCTCTGCCATGATGCAGCCTGCGCCCCAGAGGTCAATGGGGGGGCCGTAGTCCCGCTCCCCTAAACGGAGATGCCGAGTTAGTCTCCCAGAGGGCCGAGAAGGGCCAAGAAGCTGACAGAGCCCACCTAGGGCATCTCCTACCTAGGAGCAGCTCTGGGGGCCGATACCACAGGGTCACCACGCGGTTGGTGTAGCGGTTTGGCTGGCTATTCTTAGCCAGGCTGAAAGCTCGAGCCAGCCCAAAGTCTGCCAGCTTCAGGACTCCATCCCGCGTGATCAGGACATTTGCTGCTTTCATGTCTCGGTGCAAGATCTGTACAAGGACAAACACTGAAGAGTTAAGTGAATAAAGTGCCCTCCTTGGGTCCCTGGGGCCAGCATGATACTCAGGCTGCAGAGGTGGAAAACAAAGATTTCCCTCCAGCCTGTGCTAAGACACCTACTCCTTGGAAAGCCATCCTCTGAGCATAGCAGGAGTCTGTCCCATTACCTTGTTCCTGTGGATGTAGTAAAGTCCATTCAGGAGCATCTGCATAACTTTCTTGATCTCTGACAGTGTGAACTTGACATGGGCGTTGCTGAGAAGGCCAGCCAAGTCGTGCTCACAGAAGTCAAACACAAGGTAGATGCTGCCCTTGCACCGGTTGTACGGAGAGGCTGCAGGAGAGGCACAGAGGGGCTGTCAGTGAGGGACCTTTCACCGGGTCACAGCTCCTCTTACCTCCTACCACCCTGCTGCTCATACAACACCCCCTATGCAGAATCTCAGGGCACTGGAACACAGAGAACCAGACAGCCTGCAGGCCTGGCCTCCTGGTCCTTCCTAAAGGTCCTTCCTAAAGAAGAACTGAGCAAAACCTCAAGGTCCTTCCTAAAGAAGAACTGAGCAAAACCAGCAACACAAGAACAGGAGATGAGGACTGGTGCAGTGAATGTCATCAGACAGGCAAGGAAAGGGCACGGCAACCTTTGAAAGCTTCACTTCGTGCTGCTCTGGACACATAACAGCAGTGGAGTTTCCTCCCTGCAAGCCACGGCTGCCAGCCAAGCACCAGCAATAGAGGAGGCACCCACAGACAGCCCTGGGAAAAATGCAGAAACACAGAAAATCTGTCTAATCTCACATTAAAAGGTGAGATTTCCTGCAACCTCAAACAGCATCTGCAAAAACGGACTGATCTTGATCAAAGTGATAAAAAACTCCAACTGCAATTTGAAGTCAATGACAGCAGACCTCAAATGAAGCAATCGATTTCAATCTTGTTCCTAGAGCACATATGCAAAATGTTATTAAAAAGAAAGGCTGATTTTCATCAGCTGTAATCAGCAAAACCTGCTGATCAGCATCTCCAACTGGAAAAGCTTAGCCTACACAGAAGCACACTGCTCTCCTCCTCCTAGGAGGGTGCCTGCTACACTGAGTTTGCAGTTCCTCACACAGACACAGCCCCAAACACACCTTTCCAACATAAAAAGAGAAAAGCCTCATGTGTGAGAACAGTAAATGAAACATTTCTACTTTACTGTAAACTGAGGTCAAGGTAGATTTGGATGAAAACTGGAATACAAACAAAACACAAGCAAAAAGGGAACAAATGACATGTCTACAAAAATACTTACTTTTGGTATGCCAGACACCCAATCGTCACAGTTCTTTCAATCACACAGTGAATAAAAAATTAACTTGTCATTGTTGTTTTTACTCATACCTATTCAGACAGTAATCTACACAATTAACCTACAACTGAGTACTGGAGTAACTTGAATTTCCCTAGGCCACAGATTTCTGCCTGTTCAGTGACTGGACTTTTTAAAAAACACCGGATACTGGTCAGGTTTGGTTTTATTTCACTGACATGACTAGGGAAGGGCAGCCTCTAACATCAACTGTCACTTTCCAAAGTATTTTTCCAGTGCAAATCCATGTAAGAGAATGATATATAAATTCTAGCAAATGTTATATAGCAGTTTCACTGGAAACAGAGCTAGGCCAGGTATGCTGAGCCTGTGAAGCAGTGGGGGCACATGGCATCAGGTGGGAGTGAGGAGGTGAAAGAGCAGCTCAGAACTGCCCATGTGGAGTCCCAAGTCCTCCCAGCATGAGTAGTTATGTCACCCACAGAAAGAGATGCTGAGTGACCCTCAGCTGGAGCTGTGTCATCAGCTCAGAGCTGCCACAAACCATCACAAGCCAACCAAGAGAGGCAGCTCCAGGCTCAGGAGCCTCTACTCCAAAGTCTCTCCAGTGCTGGTTCACTTCAGGCCTCTCAGAAGGGAGTTTCCCAGCACAGGCAGCATTCACTGCCATGGCACAGGCATATCCTGGCACGACTACAACAGCTTTTTCCAGCCGAGCTTCAGCAACGTCCTGACTCATTTAGAAACTCTATTCCAAGATAAGTGACCTGTCACCCCATGTCACAGGCAGGAACAGAGGCCCATGCTTAGCTAGACCACCTCACTCTCAGCACAAGACACCTGCCTGCTCAGCAGGGCTCAAAAAAGCCATCATTAATACAAGAGAGACCCTGCAAAGTACCTTTGGTCCTGCAGATTTCTATGAGGTTCACCACGTTCTCATGTTTGAGCAGCTGGAGGATTTTAATCTCTCGCAAGGCTGTGATGGGAAACTGGAAAAGAGAAAGAGAGAATAGAGATTGGAGGTGCAGGAGACCTCTAGGCCATCTCTGCCTAGAGAACAGGAGAGGTGTGACCATGCAGCTTGGCACGTCCCACCCTCCTCTCCTCACCTTCCACATTCACACCAGGACATGGTACAGCCTAGCCTGAACTGCAGAACAGCCTCTCTGGCTGCTGCCTTTGCTGCTTAAGCTGCTAACTCTCTCCCCAACCCCTGAGCATGTGCTTCACACGCCACCCAGTTTTTCCACAAACACAGCCACTGCGGAGCCCTGTGCTGGGGGTGCTGGGGTTTCCCAGAGAAGAAACATATGGGAAGTGTCACTTCCCAGCAGACATCCCATGCAGCCCAGTCCCCTCCCTGCTGCCATGTACCTTTGCAGCCCAGCTGCCAACAGGTGACAACAGGCCCAATCCAGCCATGCCCCACACTTACGCCTTCCTTCTCATTTTCCATCAACACCTTCTTTAGTGCTACTTTCTTGCCTGTCTGGCGATGTTTGGCTTTGAAAACTTCCCTGTAAAAAAAAACAGAAAAAAATCCGTGAGCAGCACAAGGAGAAAGGAGCCAGGTGCTCCTGAAAAGGAACAAGCTCAAGCAAGACATACTAAAGCACCGTAGAGAGTGCTGAGCCAATATAGCCACATTCCTCCCGGGCCAAATGCCCTCAGGATTCACTGAACCAACAGAGAGCCCAGAGCTCCTGCAGCCTTACGAGGATTTTCAGTAACGTACCACATTTTGAGCAAAAATTTGCCCATTTGGAGCCAGGTTGCGCATTTGGAGCCAAGTTACAGGTCCCTACCCCAACTGTTTTCAAGGTTAACTCTGCTCTGCCAGAGATGGGACAGAGCGGGGTCTCAGGCTGGGGAAAAGAGGAGCCAAGAGCCACACTGGTTCTCTGAAGCCAGAGAGGAGACCGGGGAAAGGACACCCGAGCAAGGAGCACGCGGGGCTGGCGCAGATGGGCCGCGGGGCTGGGCCCCGGCTGCAGGCCTGAGGCCGGGGAAGGCCGGGGCCGGGCCAGGCCGGGGAGGGCCAGGGCTGGCGCGGCACTCACCCGAAGGTGCCCTGCCCGATCTTGGCGAGCTTCTCGTACTTGGAGACCTCGTCGCAGAAGGGACACTCAACCATATCGTACTGCTTGGCCATAGCACCCGCGCCGTTGCCACAGCACCGCGTCCCGCCCGTTCCGCCACGTGACTCGGCGATGCCGTCACGTGGCCCGCCAGCCGCCGAGCGGGGCGTTGTGGGCGTTGTAGTCCGAGGGGCCACCGCCATGTTATCCCCGGCTGTCCCTCCTCGTGGCCCGGGAGCATCGAGCGGTCGCCGGTGCCGGTGGCCCTAGAGCGCGTTGCCGTGTGCCCCGCGTGTGCTTAAACACGTCAGGAGTTAAATAGCACTTCTGCTCCTGCAGCCGTGGCTGTGACGTAGGGATGCCATGGCCAGGCAGGAGGACTTCAGAGTCCAGTTCAAGGGACCCCGAGTTCCTCCCCCGGCCATAGCTGTGTTCAAGTGCAGGACGAAGAGCTCGATCTGGGGCTGCTCGAAACTGGTTCCCAAAGTGGAGAGCGCAGGGTGCCAAGGACAGAGCTGTGGCAGAGGTGGCTGCTAGCATCCTGGTCACGGGAACCACCAGCTCCCCGGGAATGGGAAACACGGGACGCCGGATCCCTGCTGGGTCCAGGCCACCTTGTCCTGCATGAAGACACTCCTGTGGAGCAGCTCAATGTCCCCAGCGGGAGAGAACAGCTGGTGGGGAGTGCTCATGCTGGCAGTGATGCCACCCAGCTCTCACCCCACAGGGGCTGAGCACCAGATGTGCATGGCAGAGTCCTGTCTGCAGGGCTGGAGCCTCATCCATAGGGCTGACAACCTCATCTCTAGGGCTGTCACACTCCTCTAGGGCTGGCACCTTCTTCTATGGGGCTGGCACCCTCTTCTAGGGCTAGCACCTTCCTCTAGGGCTGGCACCCAGAGGTTTTTGGGTGTCCATATCTGCCAGACATCCCCAAACCGGGGTGCAGCCGGGGCTCTTGAGCAGCCAGGCGGGGGCAAGCAGCCACGGGGACTGCAGGAACTGTGGGGACAGAGTGAGGGCGGGCAGGGACAGCAGCAGGGCCAGGAGCAGATGACAGCACGGGAGGAAACGCTGAGCGAGTGATGAGTGACTGCGGGGGGGGCAGGAAGGGAGGAGCGGGCAGGGAAGGGCTTTACAGTTATATTCTTGTCCCTCTTGGTCCCCGCGGCCTCCGACCGGCGCGGCCATGGCCGAGGGCCAGAAACGAGGGGGCTTCAAGAAATTCAGTAAGTGGCCACGGGACAGGGTGGGTGGGCAATAGGGTGCTTACCTGGACCTCCCGGTGGGTAGGAGGATGTGTGAGAGTTAGTGTGAGTGTGTGTGCTCACACGCTCCCTGGGTCATCCCATCCAGGGATGTTTGGAGCTGTGACAGGCTCTGCCCTTGTTAGGAAATTCATTGGGGTGAGGGGCTTTTGGGGGTTTCCATCCACAGGGCTGGGTGCTGGCTCAGGAACTGGGTGCTGGGACTGAGACCAGTCTGCTGCAGCCCAGCCCTGTGCTGGATGTTGGGATGTGACCAGAGGGATGCACAGCAGGGTTTGGAGGTCTTCACTCCTTAAATCACACCCTTCAGAGTGCACAGCTGGAGTACCAGCTGGTGCTGGGAGCTGAGGGTGGCTAGGACCCTCATCTTAGGGTGCTCCTGCAGCACAGGGATGGGAGTGACACAGAGGAGCCGGAGTGGGAGCCTGGGAATGGATTCCCACTGGCTCTTCTGGGAGGAAGTGCTCGATACCCACCGGGAGCGAGCTCTGCACTTTCTCACAGACCTTGGCTTTCCCCCGTAACCCCGGGGGGAGGCTGCAGAGGCCTTCACCCCATTCCCAGCATTGGGCTGTGCTCTCTGCATTCCTGCCGCGGGGCCGGCGCCAGAGGGGGGCCAGTTCCTCCGCTCCCCCAGGACCCCTCCACTGGCCAAACCCGCAGCCCCATCCCAGTTGGGATTTTCCTTTGTGGTGGAGTGGTGGGGAGATGGGGAAAATCCCCAGTGCTGCCTTTCCCACCTTGCAGCAGTGCCAGGAGCAGCAGGTAGCAGAAGATGCTTGGACTCCAAGGGGATGTTTAGCGCAAAGTAGTTTTGCCTCTAGCTGCACTCAGGCCACGAGGTTTCTGCTTTGCAGAGGGGCTTTTGGGATGCAGCCCCTTCACCCTGTCCAGCTGCAGGGATGCCCTGCAGAGCCCATGGATGGCGGCTGGAGGTGGGAATCTGAGGGCCGAGCAGCCCCAGACACCCGGGTCCTTGCTCAGCACCTCTGCAACGTGTCACTTCCTGCCCCGGCAAATCCACCGTGCTTTGCAGAGCCCCAGGGCAGCATCAACATTGCAAAACCCCCGGTGGCTGCCCACAGCACTCGGGGCCGGCAGGGAAACACTGCTCAACAGCACTGCGGCCACAGGCTGGCTCACCCTGTGTACTGACACTGGCACTGGCACCAGCACCATCCAAGGCTCTGCGCTGCAGCAGCACACAGAGCTCAGCGGGGACTGAGGTGTGAAATGCAAAGCCACCCGCCGGAGTTATAAATATTTCTCCAGTGAACATGTTCGTGCTCAGCATTTGCAGGTGGCAGCTGGAGCTGGCGAGGGGCCGGGCGAGGAAGTGGGGAGGTTATCTCCCGCCCGCAGCAGCACCCATGGCTGGTTCCTGGTCCACCATGCTTGTGAGACATGCACATGTGGGCAGGTCATGTGCATTCAGGACCCCCATTCCCTGGAGAGATGCTGTATGTCCCATTCTTGCATCCTGCAGGACTGCCCTGAGGCTGTGGGCATGGGCACAGCCCTGCCCAGAGTCCCCCAGGGGAAGCAAGCAGGCAGAGGGCAGGAGGAAAAGATTTGAAATAATTTCTAGAGTTGCCTGCTCACCCCTCAGCTGTGATGGGAAGATGCAGCCGTTAGATTTGCCAGGGCACAGGAGACTTCTGCTCCCTGAGGCACCAGGGCAGAGTTCCCGGGTTCCCAGCAGAGACGCCTCAAGCAGCGTAACATATACCCCAGACCACAGGGATGTCATGCCAAGCTGGGACTGCAGATGTGGGTGTAACAGGATGACACCAGGCTGCAGAGTGCCCCATGCCCACCCCAACCCAGGACCAGGGGCTCTGGGACCCCCCATCATCACACCGTGACAGCAGTAACCCCACACTCATCACTCCTTTCTCCTTGCCAGAGTTTTTCAAGTTCAAAGGCTTTGGGAGCCTGAGCAGCATTCCCCGCTCCTTCACCTTCCGGCGCGTGTCTGTGGTCCCCAGCTCTCCTGAGAGTCTCAGGCCACATCTCCCGCCTCCCCACAGCTTCCTAGGGGAGCCCTTTGACAGCATCCAGGATGATCTCAACACCGTGCCCAAGAGCCCTGGCCCCTACGCCCGGTCATCGGACATGTACAGCCACATGGGCACCATGCCCAGGCTGAATCTGGGCAAGGCAGAGAAGAGCCTGGGCAAAGACAAGAGTAGCCAGAACTGCCGGGAGAAAGGGACTCCCAACAACAAAACCCCCCAGACAGCCCAGCTCCCCAGCCTCGAGTACTCTGAGTTGTCCAGCACCCCTGGCCTAGGCACAGACTCACCCTTGGCTGCTGGACAAGCAGAGCAGGAGGAGGAAGAGGTTGAGCCTGGGGACAGCCTGGAGGCAGCGATGACCAGGACAGACCAAGAGCCTGTGGGGAATGTCTCCTGCCCTAGGATAGAGGCACCGAGCTCCAGCCTGGCTCCAGACCCCAGCCAAACCACAAGGCCTGACACAGCAGCTGGACTAGACACCACTGACAGGAATCTGCTGGAAAAGGGACAAGAGCATCCTGACAAGATCTCCCCAGACAGGTATAGCCCTTTGAGGTTTGCTCTGCCTTCTTCTAAGACCCCCCTTTTGCCCTTCCAGGGCAAGAGGAGGGGGCTGGGACACAACAGGGTCACTGCAATGTCCCCCCGTGCCCACAGTGCCAGCGGGATGCACCTGGCCGGTGGGACAGCACAGCTGGAGCATGGTCAGGTCAGCGGCTCCATGGGAACGAGGTTTCCTGTGGGATTCCTGCTCCCTCTTATTTCCGCATGGGGTGGAAACATCTCGCAGCCCCGCTCTGCCCCGGCATCTCTTTGTCCTGCGGCGGCTGCGTTCCAGCACCAGGATGTGTTGCTGCGGAGAGCTCACCCCCTCTATCCTTTCCCCCTCTCCCGAGCAGCACTGCCTCTCCCAAGGCACAAGGGCGAATCCTGAAACCAGACANCCCCCCCGGCACAATCTCCCCCTCCGGAGCAATTTGGAGGCTCGGCCCTCTGAGACGACGGGTGGATTAAGACGACGGGTGGATTTTTTGGAGGGTTGTGACAGCAGAATCAACCAGAGGGATTTTTAGCCCCCTGCCCCTGGGCATCTGGGCATAAGGGGCCAATTGCGACCCCAGCCCAGCAGGGTGTGTGGGACTGGGGACACAGGCAAAGGCGACTCCAAATTTCTCCCGAAAACATTTCTCCCCCTTTCCCTGGCCTGACTCTCCTCTTTCTGCTCTCAAGTAGCCTCTGATGTCCCTGTTCCCCCTGCACCGCCCCGGGGCCGGGGGCTCCTTTTCCTGACACAGAGCGTTCGGGGGGTCCGGGTGGCCCCAGTAAGACGGGTGAGGACGAGAAATTTGTGCCGGCGGTGGGAGCCGAGCTGTGCTGGCCACACATTCCTGCCGGCCGCGAAGGGAGGGCCGGAGGAGGGCTGGGACGGGAAGGAGGAGGGTCCGCCACCGCCTTGCGCGCCCCGAAGTCCCGACGCTCAGTGCAAGGCGGGAGAGCGCGCGGGAGAGCTTCTCCCCATCCCCGAGCAGAGGTGCTTGCTGGATCTCGCAGGGCCGATGACAGCGCTGGGCAGGAGGTTTCCCACCCTGGGACAGGGCAGGTAAGGGGTCCCAGCCCCCCGGCCACCCCTCGCACCCCGGCGCAGCGGAGGGGATGGGGAGGGAGAGGCTGAGAAGGGGCTTTGCTTGGGGCGGGCACAAAACTTCGACGCAGATGCCTGAGCCGCTGCTCGGGTGCCGAGGCCCCCAGCCCGTGGTGATGGTTGCTCAAGGACAGAGCTGCTGAAACCGCAGCAGACCCGGCGCCAGGGGCTGTGGCCAGCTCAGAGGGCCAGAGGCTCGGAGGTTTGGGGCGGCTGGTGGCACTGCCACATCCTTCGGTGATCACAGAGCCCCAGCAGTGGCAGAGAGTCCTCGAGGAGGGTGCCGAGGGCTCACCCAGACCCTCTGTCTCCCAGAAATTACTTAGATCCCAAGCCAGCATGGCTGGGAACCAGGCAGCAGTGGAACATGGGTGGGTCACCTGGGTGTCTTGAATCTAGGGAATGGGGATTCAGGGTCCCAAAAATTGGGGGCCAAATGGCTTTTTGCATCCTGTGTGGTTTCCCTGATGATGGGTGTAGCCTTGCTGCTTGCCAGGGAAACTGAGGCACAAGAGTGACCAGAGCAGGTCTTGGCATCAGGGTTATTTCTGCCCCTCCACACTCTAACCCGGAGCCCCTGCCACAGCCCCTGGCTCAGGGAGCAGCCGTCTGCCAGAACCATCCCAAGGCCAGGCCCTGCTGTGGGGAGGGTGGGAGGAAATGGGACTGGGATAGTGCTGCGCCCCAGCCCTTCCTCCTGCGCAGGCACATCCCTGGGGATGGGGACAGTCTGTTCCTGCCAGGCCGTGGCAGCAGCATGTTCCCTGGGGGGGAACAGACATGGCCCTGGGGCACGTTTTCACCTGCCCCCCCGGAGTATTTCTGGTAAGGACAGTCCCCAAGACAGGATGGGCTGAGGATGCTCATACGCAGGAGAGCTTTCCCAGAATCAGGCCTGTGAGGGGGGAAATTGTGCTGCTGTGGGACAGGGAGTGGCACCCAGCCTGTGGAGCTGCTCAAAGCAAGGCGGTGGCTGTGACTCCAGCAGAGACACGCTGACTAACGGGAGATGACCGCTGGCAGGTCACTGGGCGGACATGACTCGGTTTCCCTGTGTGCGTGGCCGTGCATGAGGCACGGGAAATGCTGCTTCCTGCAGGCACTGCCTGATACTCCCTGCAGACCCCTCTGGCAGCACTGCCAGCCAAAACCTCCCTGGAGGCACCTCTACAGAGGGGGAAAATGAGGCACGAGGTGCCCAAATTTGGTTCCCCTGGGGTACAGCCTGCACCAGTGTCCCAAGGCAGGCAGATCCTGGGCTTCAAACCAGGGCTGGACCCACAGGATCCTCCTGGACTGTTCCCAGCAGCCAGCCTGGAGCTTGGGACATTTGGAAGTCATGATGATGCCTTCCCAAGCCCAAAGGGAACAGCTACCCCACCAAACTCCCACTCCCCAATACCATTGCTGTAGCTCCGGGTCCCAGGAGCTCAACCATGGCTGCGCTCCAAAGGCAGCCCTGGAATTTCTCCCAGGCACTTATCTGCCCCCAAAAATGCTGTTTCCTCCAGGAATGTGCAGAACCAGGGGGGCTGCGGTCCCAGCTGCTGCCTTTCCCCGGCACAGGGGCCTCTCCTGCCCGGGCCCTCACAGCATCTCCCAGCTGCTCCCATGCTCTCGACTTCCTGCCCAGAGGCCCCCCATCCTCCTGCCGGTTTTTCTCACGGCTCTTGCAGCACCAGGCAGCTCTGCGGCGTGTGAAGGGCAAACAGGCTGGATAGGCAGTGCCGGGGCAGGCAGGCAGCCCACAGCTGCTCAGGGAAGTCTGCATCCATCCCTGCTCCCAAATGTTCTGCTATTTTCTTCACCTCCAAAAAAGTATGGGTTTGATTTCCAGCCCCTTCTTCCCCTCCCAAGCTGGACACCAGGGGATGTGGTTTCTGCAGCGTGGGCTTGGAGAATCACAGAATCGCTACAGTTGGAAAATACCACTAAGATTGAGTCCAAACATCAACCTGGCCCTGCTATGTTCACCACTAAACTGTGTCCTTAAATGCCACATCCACACATTTTTTAAAGGCTTCTGAGGGTTCCAGAAGTGGGAATTGTCTTCTGGAGGGCTGGACACTACGAGGGGCTCATGTAGACCCTGTCACAACCCACTATAATGCCATAGGGGATGTCCAGTGGGAAAATGTCTGGCAGTGGTTGCCTCTGCTATCCCTGCTTCCCTTTGGAGAGGCCACCAGGCACCACCCTCAACCTGGAGAGAGCCCACAGAGGAGGAATTTGGCTCCCTAGGGTTGCTACCAGTGCGGGTCTCAGGGGGAGGTTGTGTGCAGGACCCTCAGCAGTTCCCAGTATGTTTCTGACAAGGTGGCTGCTGGTAGGGAAGGAACATCCCAGGTCCATGATGCCCTTGGATTTGGTTATTCCTTAGTTGCAGCTGCCTGTCCTGGTGTGGCAGCCTGCCATCCCCAGGCCCCTGCTGCTGCCTTGTGCTCAGGCAAGCGACCTTGGCAAACAGCAGGATGTCCGTACTGAAGCTTGGCACTGGGGAGGGGTTCTGGATTCTGGTCAAAGACATCTGGATTTTTGTATTTTATTCTGAAAGGTGAGACCTCAAGGTAGCACATCCCAGCTCAGGCTGTTACAGCCTCTCTCCTTTTGAACTCTCTGTTGTTCCCCTGGGATACCTCCATACAGACACATACCTGGACCTATAAGAGCATGAAGAGCAGCCCCAGTGAGGACATCACAGTTCAGGCCTAGCTTTGGGGGGAGCTTGAATTCTATAGGGTCACACAAAGCCATAAAGTCAGAAATGCTTGTCTGGGTGGCGTGTCCCAACAGCTGCCCACTAGGAATGCAGCTCTGCCAGGGAACAGGATGCAGGGCACCCCACTTCGGCATGTATCCCCCAGCACTGTGACCTGTGGGGACCCTGGCCTGGCTGCTGGGTCTCCCTGGTTCAGCTCACACAGTCTCAAGCCGATTTGGGGAGAGATCCTCTAAAAAGGCCTCATTCTCCCCTGATCGCATTAGGGAGGATAAGCCCTGTGCTGAGAGTGGGCACAGAGCAGGCAGGAACACTGTTAGGGCTCTGGGAACCTCTCCCAAAACCATGGCCATGCTCTTGGCACCGTGGCAAGACAAGGGGCACAGACCCCAGCTCCCCCAGCTGTGCCACCACTGCCTTTGACCTGAATGTCACAACTCACTGCTCTTTACTTATGTATTTTTATTGTTCCTCTTCCTTTTAGCCACCACGATGGCCTGGAGTCTGGCAGTGAATACGTGAAGGTAAGACATGGAGCACGATCACAGCCTGTCCCAGCCGGGTGCCAGGGGTGGAGAGGGGACAGTGGCCCTGGAACTGTCCAGGTCTTACACCAGCAAGGTGCTCAGTTCTGCACCCCTCCTCCCCTCTGGGCTCTCTCTTTGGCCCTGGAAGATATTTCTGGCAAGGCCAGGGAAGACAGAGGAGACACAAACCCTACATGGTCCCCCCAGTGCTGTTCCCACAGGAGCTGCTTGCATTTCGTGTTCCCAGATACTTGTGAACACCCACAGACGCAGCATCCTCCCTCCACCCCCACGTAAAGAAACGGAAGGGTTTGAGCCACTTTCGTGGCTGTCACATGAAAGTTGGTGTAAATCTCTCCAAATCTCTTGCTTATCCTCCAGCAAACTATTAACATTCCTGAGGACTCTTCATGTCTGGCCAGAAATTCATTAGTGAGGCGCCTGGCTCTGGAGGAGAGCGGCCCTTTTGCAGGAGGCTGCTGGCACAATGGGGCACCAGGCAGGCACAGAGGAGTGGTGGCAGGGATGCTGTGAGGTTTGGGCATGGAGCACTGAAGCCAACTGAAGTGACAGGGTGGTCACTGCCATGCCATGGCCTTTGGGGTATTTGTTTAAGGAGGGTTGGAGCTTTCTGAATCCAGTTGCTCAGTGGGGATCTAATCTAGTCTGCCACTGGGCAGATATGGTTGTTGAAAAGTGACTTGAGGTGCCTAGCTTGGGTGGTCTAATTAGCACAGAGCTCTGCACCTTCATCTTCTGGACTTGGGGCTCCTGGTGGTGGCTATAGCCGGACATGGAAATGTGGGAACCCTCTGTGGCAGCACCACCTGGCAAGCTTGGGAGAGAGCTGGCTGGACCCTGAGCTCATCTGCTGCTTCTAACAGGGGTCACCTCCCTGGGGCTAATGAGGACCCCACACACTGAGTCTGGCAACTGGCAGCTTCTGGGCACTGTGGTCAGATGAGGTTTTTGACGTGTAGCAGAGCGATCCCCTGGGTGGGATGTTCTGCTCTCTGTGCCCTTAAGCCATGTGGGACTGGCAGAATGGGACCTCACAGGGCTGGAAGTGGAACCAGTGCCAGGACAACAAAGCTCTGACTGGGTGTATTGGGTCTGTCTGTGATGTAGTTCATTTTCCCTTGCAAAGCCAATATACCAACCTCTGCAGGGAAGGGCCCCGGTATGGGGACCTCAAGATGTGCAGAAAAACTCCTGTTCACACAGTCAAGTCCTGTGAGGGCAAGGAGGGGTGAGGGGAGGAACAGAATAGTTTGGGGTGTTTTCCCTGGCACTGTCAGTGTGTGCACCCAGAGATGGGGACATTTTATGGGTCATGATTTAATAGACTAAAACAATACAGGTGGGGAGCAATGGGTGTGGCTCTGCCTTTGGGATCAAGTACTTTTTAGTGAGCCAGGAGAATTCCCTACTATCCAGTCAGATCCCAGACCTAAGCTGTCTAGCCTTTATTTCTCATTCATCCCCGTGGTGTCCAGAAACAGCCCATGGGCTGTGATTTATACACCACTTCCCTTTGGTCAGAGAAGCAACGGATGGCTGCAGTGACAGCAGCTATTTTAGTCAAATAAGTAATTATCTGGAGTGTGAGTGACTGGGATGACAGGGACACTCCAGCTGATTGCAGGCGCCGTGCCTGGCTGGCAGCCCATGCAGCTGCAGGGTGCTCAGCACCCAGCAGTGTTCAGCCTCAGGTCCTGCGGGATTCAGGGTGGGAAAGGGGCTGCTGTGCCTGCCTGTGGAGCAAGGGGGGATGGGGTTGGGATCTGCCCCTGGTCCATATATCTGAGAGGGAAACAAGCAGAGGGGAAACATTGGTGAGGGATGGGCAAAGGAAAGACAGGAAGAAAAGAGCCAGTGAAGGAGAGTCAGGAAGAGGGAGAGGATGTGTTGCAAAGCCCTCATGAGCAAAGGCTGACAGGCAGGTCTGTGTCCAGGTGTGCACCAAGGATCTGCCAAACATCAACCCTTGAGCTTCAGCTGCAGAACGGCCAGGGCTGGTGCTCCTATCACCAAGCCTGGCCTGATTAGAGGTGCAACCGGGAGCTAGAGAGGGTTGGAAAGCCAGGATCAATAAGCACTTGGTAATTAATGTGCTTTAACAATAGCCTAAGGGCTAGTGTTTCCAAGCTGCCTGGGGATGTGCACGCCCAGCTTTCTATTTCAACATCCCAGGCAGCCCAGCTTTGGCCTTTGTGCAGGTGAAGGAGCTGCAGGAAGATGTTACCTTTTGGGAGAGCAGCAACCAGTAAAGCTGTCACATGTCCTCGTGAGAGCTCAGTCAGGGATTTTCAGCTTCCCTGTGAGGAGGGGCAGCACAGGCACAGCTGGAAGACTTCACCCTGCAGCACCCCATGAGGCTCCCGCTCACTCATCGGTGAAAGCCTCAATAGGAAACCATGGAGCCCATCACAGGGGAGAAGCCCTGGCAGGAGCATGATTCACCATTGCTTCTTTTTGGAGCAGCATGTCCCTGCACAGTGCCATCTGCTCTGTCCCTCAGCCCCAGGCAGGAGGCAAGGAGGAGAGTCCATGCTCCCTGCCCATGCTGGTGGGGCTGCAGGCCCCCTTGGCTGCCGTGAGCACCTGCTGCCCCAATGTTCCCTGCCCACAAGCTGCATGCTGACACCAGTTCTGGATGCCTCAGCCCTGTCCTGCTGTTCAGCCATGCTGCTCTCCTGTCTCCTCTCTCCCCTGCAAAACCAGGGGTCGAGTGAGAGCCCAGACAGCGCCTCTTTGTTCTGCACGGAAGAGCTGCTTGCTCAAGCAGGGACCTGTATCTCATCAGGCTCAGATGCTGTCTCCTTGGCTGGGAATGTGAGGGGCTCGTTTGAATTAATTAGCAGGAAGGCTGCAGGGTTCTGTGGTCGGTGGCAGCAGGAATACCTCTCCGAGGTCACAGTGTCATCCAGGAGGCATGGGGGTCCTTGGGCCAAGACACGCTTTGCAGATGGGAGGGTGAAGCCCTCCTGTTACTGAAGCACAGCCAAATCCAGGCCATGCAGTGCAGGACAGATGTGGAGGGAGAACGGCAAGGTGTAGGTCCCTGTCACTGCTGGGGCTGGGGGAGCCCCTGCCCGTCCCCAGCACAGAGCAGCTGCTGGCAGTGGGTTCAGGCAGGGGTTTGGGAGATTTATTCAAGAGTCAAGGCTGGAGCAATGCTTTGAGTCATCAGTGCTGCATTGCATATCCCATACGTGATACTGTGGCCTTAATTAAACCGAAGCAGAGCCTTAATTAAACACAAGTCAGAGACAGCCTACACAGGAAACAGGCAGCCGGCTCCCCGCCATGTGAGGCGGGCACTGGTGTATCCCCCAGAAAGGTATCACCGTGTGGGGGTGAAGGAAGACAGGATGGGCAAGAGAGAACGAGGCTGTCCCCGACCCATGGGCATCACTGGGGAGAGCAGGCAGATTTGGGATGGGGAGAAAAAGGGTGCTGGGTTCCCTCAGAGTGTCTGATCCCCTCAGAGGAGCCAGTTTCTCTCAGAGCACCGGCAGCCAGGGCTGCTGGTTCCCCTCAGGGGTGTCTGTTCCCCTCTGAGGAACTGAGTCACCTCAGAGGAAGCAGTCCCACTCAGGGCACGGGCAGCCGGGGTGCCAGTTCCCTTCAGGGATGCCCGATGCCCTCAGAAGTGCCGGTTCTCTTCAAGGCACAGGCAGCCGGGGTGCCTGGTGCTCTGAGGGATGCTGCTTCCCTTTGCAACACAGGATTGCCGGTTCCCTTTGGGGTGTCTGATCTCCTCAGGGATGCCTGTTCCCTTTGCGACGTGGGAGTTGCCGGTCCCTCTCGCAGGAGCTGGTTCCCAGTTCCCCTCAGAGCACAGGCAGCCGGGGTGCCCGATCCCTTCAGGGATGCTGATTCCCTTTGTGGCACGGGAGCGCAGGTTCCCCTCGGAAGAGCTGGTTCCCAGTTCCCCCGCGCAGGGCGCAGACAGCCGGGGTACCGCTTCCCCCCGAGGTGCCGCTTCCTCGGTTCCCCGGAGCCGGGGTGGTCCCTCGGGGCGGGCCGGGGCGGGCCTGGGCGGAGCTGCCGCAGCGTGCCCGCCCCTCGCCGCCGACAAGGGATGAGGTAATCGGGGAAGCGGCTGAAATTGAAGCCCGGCGGCGGCGGAGGCAGCGGCGGTGTAGCCCGGGCCGGGGCAGCCCCCGCCGGGCGCGCCACGCCATGACGGAGCGGTGCAGCCTGTGGAGCGCCCTGTCCGCGGCCGCCTGCTGCTTCTACCGCGGCTCCTTCATGCAGGTGCAGGTGAGCGGGGGCGGCGGTGGGACCGCATCGGCTGTCCCGCGCTCGGCGCGGAGCCCCCGTGGTGCCGCCGGGCAGCCGCGCGCGTGGGGAAGGCGACGGGGGCAGTGAGAGAGGAATCGTACGGGGGACCCCCGGCCACGTACCTGCTGGGGGCTGCTCCGACCCGGGGAGCCTTGCGGTGCCTCTGCACACACGAAGCTGGTGCGGGCAGCGCGCCGGCCGCGTTCAACGAGGCGGCAGCAGCGCGGGGTGAACCGAGGAGCGGGTCAGGGGGCAGAGCTCGGCCCCTCTGCAGCCAGGGCCACGCAGCCAAAGTCACCACATCGCCCCGGACCAGCGCTTTGACAGGCAGAAAAGTCTCTGCAGGGAGCCCTCACCTGCAGCAGACCTCATGAAGGGGAGCATTTAGCATCCCCCAAAAGGTGGCATGTGCCCGGAGCATCACTGAGCACAGGAGGGAGATCGAGCCCAGATGAACACGCAGCTTCTTGGCCCGGGTCTCCATCTCTGTGCTGCACTGCACAGGTCTGACTGGTGGGAGAAAGCTGGGATCCATCTGTCACCTGTCCTGTGGTGCTTCCAGCACTGCCACTGTCCGGGCATGAGTCTAGGTGTCCTATTTTTGGACTCTGGCATTCGCATAAGGGGCCGTGGGGGGAAGTGGTTTCCTCCTTTACTGAGTTCGAGAGCAAAGGTGTTTAGGACTGCAGGAGCCAAGCTCTGGTGTGAAGCACAAGCTGTAATATACTGCAAGTTAGAAGGGAGCTGGCAGCTAGGAGAGCTGGCAGTCTTATTCAGTACTCCTGCTGAGTGAGGTAGGTGCCGAGCTTTAGAGATTATTCTGGATAAGACGGAGCCCAGAAGCAGCATTTCAAGTCTTGTCATGATTGTGGCTGATCTCAGCGCAAAGCCAGGGATTTTGATTGCTAGTGGGGGTGAAGACAGAAAAGCAGCAGAGCTTTTTCCGGTTGTCCAAAGGCCACTGAGCAACATGGAGACATGCCCTTGGGCTGCACACTGCAGGGGGTGAGTGGGTGCTTTCAGCCAGCTGCTGCCAGAACAAGGGAGAGACAGGTGAGCATCTGGCTCTCATGCAGAGATGTGAGAGGGGATGAAGGGTACTCCATCCTGACCCCAGAAAGAATTAAAAGTGAAGCCCTAAGTGCTCACCTGGCTCTGCCAGGTCTCTCACCATCTATTTGTGTCCAAGCATGCCCAGCAAACACACACTGAAGTCCCCATGAATGACTGGAGCGCTTCCAGCTGACAGCCGCATCCCTGCTCACCGCCAATGGCGGTGCACCCAGCCTGGGAAGCACTGACATCATTTCTGGCCAATAGCGGCTCTGAAAAGGGATGCAGCAGCAGCCGCTGCCGCCGTTTTGGAGTGAGATAAGTAATATATAGATGGATGGAAATGTGTGTATACACACACACCATCACTGCATTGGAGACCTGCTCCCCTGGGGCAGCAGTAGCAGCATACTCTGCCACCCTACCACACAGCCTGGGGTGCTTGTCCCACTTTAGAGCACCCAGATGTTCCTGGCCAGCTCCACCCCACTGCCCCTGCCAGTGAGATAGAATTGCTCCAGAGCTGCCACAAAGGAGCACAGGCAAGGGGAGAGGAGACCATGAGGGTAGCCAGGAGTAGTCCTAGGAAGGGCTTTGAACTCCAGAACAAAGATCTTGAGCCAAGACCTGCCTTCAGTGGGAACTAATGGAGATGTGACATAACGAAGAGATGCCTTGAGTCACCTATGGGGTGGGCAGGTAGGCTGATGCCTTCTCAGAGGCTGTTTAGGTTCCTAGAGTCATTGCAAGAGAGGACAGAGGAACAAGTGATTTCTTTTCCATATGGATATCAAGATCAGCAGGACAGACTGGCTCACAGCAGGACGTGCAGACTGAGACCAAGCCCGTAACAACCTGGGGGTTGTTTGTGGTGGGATTTTCTTGTGGTCATGCAGGGTGGAGTAACCATTTTTGGATGGTACCTGGACTGGTGAGTGCAGCAGTCCTGCATCAGGCAGGCAGAATGGTTCTTGGGTTTGCTGTGATGCTCAGCAAGGATGTTTGCTCCAAAATACATCACTGAAGTAGCCCATTGCCAGGTGTGGAGGAAGCAGAGAAGACTCCTCATGCAAGTCTGTGGCTTTCCCCAGACACCTGTTCCCAATGGCTTGTTACTCCATTTCCTCACAGTTCTGCTTCCCAGGCCCCAGAGCTGCTTCAGCAGCCAGAGCAGGGGTGGAGAAGTCCAGAAGGGGCTGGGATTTCCCTAGCAAGGGTGCCAGCACAGGGTAGGTAGCATGAGTGGGAGGGAGAACAGATGTGCTTGGTGCCTTGGGGTTAGTCAGATGTTATCAACAGGGTGGGGTGTGAGTACACCTTGCTCTCCAAGCTGACTTCATCCTCATCTGCAGCTCCTCCAGGTTGGGAGGGGAGAGCAGGAAAGCAGAATGGAAATCACTCCAGTTTCATAAGATTACCTCTTTGAGGAGCAAAAGCCAAACGCCAGCCTTTGAAGCTCTCCTTAGAGCAGGCGGAGCGACAGCCACTGTTTTACACATACCACGGGCACCCTCTATCCCTGCAACTCTTGCCCTTCCTCTACCAGTTCCAGTCCTTGCCACTCAACTGGGAAGTGCTTCCTCCATCAAGAAAGCGGCACAGAGAGTCAGGGAAGCAGGCAGGGATGGAGAGCCTCAGGAATTTCCTTCTCATGGCAGCTGCCCCATTGCATAGCTGCTCCAGAGGATTCCCCAGCCCCAGGGCTGTGAAACAGCCCATCAGGGCACTCTCCTTTCTCCAGCCAAGCCAGCTTGGCTGCTGGTTGAGATTTCTCAAGCAAAGCTTGGCATCATCTCTGGCAGCTTCTGAGCTGGTTTGTCTGGTGTGGCTGGTTTGGAGAACTGCTCTGATCCCCATTTCTTCCTGCTCAGCTGGAAGAGGCCTTGGGGTTCTTCGTGCAGGAGCCCGGTACCATGCACTGCAGCCAGATGCTAATAGAAGTCCAGGCTTTTCCCCACACCCAACCTACTAGTATGCAAGACCTCACATGGGGCTGTGCATCTTTAGACGTTCCCTTGGCACAGCCAAGAGCGCCAAGCGGTGCCTTTTCAGTGCGGCACTCAGACATCCGCTTACACACTCCTGACAGCAGCCGGCTGGCCCGTGCTGCCTTGCCATGCCGTGCCATGCCAGGCCTTGCCAGTGCCTCGGCACCTGGCCAGCTGGCAGCCTGTGAGCCGGGCTTCTCAGAGACATGCTCCCCACAGAGCAGAGGAAACTCGAGTGCTGCTGAAGAGCTCAGGAGGAAACACGTCCCTCAGCAGCACAGGGGTCTTTTGCACCAAGGGCTTGTGGGGAGCCCAGTTCCCACACAGAAGGGGGAGCAGACAGCTGATTTTGGCAGCATGTTGGAATAGCATGAGAGACGTGCAACAAGGGCCAGTCTCAGTCACATCACACCAAGGAAAAGGGCCTCCCCAGACATTATAGCCTCACAATCACTCCAAGCAGTGGCTTCTTGGTGGTCTTGCAAATCAGGTGGGATCTCACTGCCCAGCCAAGGAGCCGAAGGGACAGTGCCCTCCACATGGCTGGAGAAGGTGGCTTCTGACACCCTCTGCTCACAACTGGGCTCCCTCCCCTATCTGCAAAGATGCAAAACCTTCCTTGCCTCTCCCAAACCTTCTGTTCTCTCCTGCTAGCTTTGCTCATGGCTCCTGGCTTGGATGCCAGCCAGCTGCTGCCCAAATCTGGGCTTGGAGACACTGGGCGCTGCTCAGCTGGGCTTGTGTTTTTGTTATCCTGCACATTTGCATGGGGAGGATTTGGAGGAAAACCCACATGTACAGTGCTGAGCAGAACAGGCACTAATCCCTGCTCCAGGGGTGGTGGGGGGAAGAGCTGTCATCCAAACTGCTCCCAGCTCAGCTCTGATGGCTTTCACCTGCACAGACAGCAGAGTTTGGGGGGAACCATGTCACAGAGAGGGTGCTGCAGTCAAGGGTCCCCCACCATCCCTCGGGCAAGCCAGGTCTGCTCCGTGGCAATGGATTTGTTGCCATGGAAACAGCATCTGCTAGGCCTGGGCCCCCCAGGAGGCAGCCAGACCCCTGCAGCATCCACTGGCTACCATTTATTTTTAATCGGGCTCAGCAGCACCGGGTGGCTTTGTCTCCAGGAGGGCCCAGAGCAGCAGCAAGTGCTCAGCTCCATGCAACCTTTGGTCAGGGGGGACAATCCCTGCAGCTTCAGTCAACAGGACCCTCTCATAGGGAGAATAAACGTGGTTGAATGAGCAAGTCAGAGTTCAATCCACACTGTTTTCACAGTAGGCTGCTTCCACTCTCCCAGCACCTTTGACTTGACAGGAGTTAGGAAGGGAGGAATAAGGGCAGGTCCAGGCTGGTGAGGGCAAGCCCTGGAGAGCAGAGTCCAGTGCACAAGCCTTTGCCACTGCCTCCTTCCATCTCCCCAGGCTGGAGCAGGATCCCCAGGACAGGATCTCTGCCTCGTTTGGCAGATGAATGCAGCTACCAAGAGGGATGGAACATCTCCTCTGGGGAAGGAGAGGCCTGGGGTCAGGGTCCTGCTGAGGGACTTTGTGGGGTCTCAGGAATGCCACAAGAGCAATGGGTACAAGGCAGGAGAGCAGCACAGTGCTCTACACTTTCCCTTGCTCACATCCAGTAGAGGAGCAGAGGGAATAAATACGGGACACACAGGATGAGGCACCGGGCAAAGAGGTCAGCTCCAAGACAAGGCCCGGATGTATTGTCATGGGGCTGCAGCCCCCTATGCTCTGGAGAACCAGCTGCCACACAAGGCCAGCCACGAGTGCCAGCCTGCTCCTCTGGCAGTGCCAGAGCCATGTCAACAGGACTTCAAGCCCATGCCTGTCCTGCAAGACACCACCAAAATCCTGCCCCAACAGGCACCAAGGAGCTGGGTCAGCCCTCACTGCCTCCTCACACTGGCACTGCCACCGGTAGCGAGCCAGGCCACCCAGCCACCCTCACTCATGGGAGCAGAGGAACAGGACACCCCAGTAGCCCAATCCAAGGTCCTTAGTCCATGGGAGGCATGTATCCCCCTCTCAGGACGGCACACATCTGGGATATGGAGGGAACCCAGGAGTCTTGGCTCCCAGGCCCTGCTCCACCATGCAGCTGTGTTGGTACCTCAGCAGGAGCATCCTAAAGCCACTGTGTCAACCAGGAGAACCAGCCTCATGTGAAGCACACAGGAACCCCAAACCTGTGCTCACCTCCCCAAACATCCACTGGCTCCACCATGCCAGCAGCTGCCCTCTGGGAATACTGGCCCAGTGGCAGGCAGGGAGGGAGGCAGGCAGGCTCCAGCCAACAGAGACATGATGGCATCATCCCTTATCTCTCCAGGGGAAGGGAGGGGGCAAATTGCATCCTCCAGGCTCAGGTGCACCAATGCTGGTGAAAGCTAATTTCTAAAAGCTAATTTCGATGCAGAAGGTTCCCTTTACATTTGTCATTATGCTGCCATCAGGCTAAACACAGTGAGTTAACCCTTTGAAAGGGGAACTGTGGTAGATGTTTAAAGTAGGAGGAATAATGCAGGTTTCCTCCTGAAAGAGTGCTTCCCATGGCAGTTCAGCCCCAGAGATGTTTAAGGGGGAGCTGGGGCAGGTTTTCTCCTGCCCAGCCACACTCAGCTCTTAGTTGGGGCAGAGGGGCAGCACACCAGGCACAGGGTGGCCAGGCACAATACGGACAAGCCACCAGGAGACCCTCCAAGTGCTCCTTGTGACAGGACCTGGCCATCAACAGGCACGTTACTACATCCTTTGCCATAAGCAGTAATCCTCACACACAGCTGAGTTACCTGGCCTTTGGGGACAGTTGTGCTCCTGGCAGGTGCCACAGTCACCACGTGGGGATCCTGCCAGCCCTTCCCTCCCCAGTCCCTGCACTGCTGCACTGCCTTACACTCTCTCTTCTTCTGTACAGTTCTCCAAGGAGAAATACATCCTCGACTCATCACCAGAAAAGCTTCACAAGGAGCTGGAAGAGGAGCTGAAGCTGAGCAGCACCGACCTGCGCAGCCATGCTTGGTACCATGGCCGCATCCCCCGGGAGGTGAGATGGGGAAGGTGGGTGGCTCTGGGCACCCTTTACTTGGAATGTTGTGGGAGAGCACTCTGGGGCCACACAGAACCACCAGCCTGTCCTGGGAAACCTCTGGTCAAGGGCTTCATTAGCTCTGAGCTGCCTGATTTTGCCACAGCAAATGCCCTCCTATGGCTCAGAGCCAAGGGTAAGGGGAAAAAACAGTGCCCCAAATAACACCCTGCAGAGCATCCACTCATGCCCCATGGTCCATCCAGCGTGGCTGTGTCTGAGCTGTGCCCTGTCCTCCTGACAGGTGTCCGAGAGCCTTGTGCAGAGGAATGGAGACTTCCTCATCCGTGACTCACTCACCAGTCTGGGCGACTACGTGCTGACGTGCCGCTGGCGCAACGAGCCGCTGCACTTCAAGATCAACAAGGTGACAGTCAAGTCCAGCGATGGCCATACCCATGTCCAGTACCTCTTCGAGCAAGAGAGCTTTGATAATGTGCCTGCCCTTGTCCGCTTCTATGTGGGCAACCGCAAGGCCATCTCGGAGCAGAGTGGGGCCATCATCTACTGCCCCATCAACCGCACCTTCCCCCTGCGTTACCTGGAAGCCAGCTACGGGCTGGCCAACGGGAAGCATGGGGGACCCCACAGCCCCTCTACCCAGAAAGGAGGGCACATCAAGAGGAGGAGCATCACCATGACAGACGGTCTGACCGCAGACAAGATCACCAGGGCTGAGGGGTGCCCAAACAGGTGAGCATGCAGTCTCATCCCAGCTCAGCTGAGCAGAGGATCAGCCTCAGGAATGAGGCAGGGCATGCTCAGTCACTGCTCTCTGGATGCAGAGGCTTGGGATCAGGGATGGAAGAAAGAGACCAGCAGAGGCATGGGGGGGAAGAAGCAGAACTCAACTGGAAATAGGGTTTTCTCCCAGGCTGGCTGCCAGCCATGCTGAGCTACCACAGCAGACGCCCAGTGAGCAGACATGACTTTAGCATCGCAGGCCAGAAGCCAGAGAGTGTTTTACAATCACCCAGTCCAGGATTACCAGCATGTCAGGGCTTGTTAGAGCCACGGAGCTGAGCTTTCCCAGGCAAACATGAGAGGAGAGTCAGTCCCAGACACCAAGACAGCATTTGTTGTTTGGTTTTGAATGGCCCTTTTAGTTTCAGAGCCCTTTCCATTCAGCATTTGCAAGGAGTTACCAAGTAGAGCTGAAAGCCTGGTGGGCGGGAGGAGACTGATGGGGCTGTGCTAATGGAGTCTGCACAGACCCTGGATCACAGCCTTCACAAAGCTGAGCTGTTCACATTAACCTTGGCCAGCTGAGCTTCTCCAGAGGTGGAGGAGGAGACTTCCTTTGTATGGCTCACTTTTGGCAGTCCCAGGCTGCCCAGAGCCCTGCAGGGAAGGCAGGGCCACACACATATCCCATGCAGCAGCCAACGGCAGACCCATCTACTCCTGCCTCCAACACGACACAGCCTGTGGTTAAGCCAAGCTGCTTTCTCACCACCCTGACCCTCTGAGCCCAAGGGCAGGGTGAGAAAGCACCAGCAGAAAACAGGCAACCAACTGTTACTGTTGGGAAAAGGAAAACACTCAGACTTCCAGAAGAGCATATGTGTTTCCAGAAGAAGGGCACAGATCCATCAGTCTTTCCTCATCACTAACATTTTCCCCAAATCCCTTATCACTGCCACTGCTGTCCCATCCTCCTCCCACTGCTGAGGCACAGTGCTCAAAACCAACCACATCACAGCAGCCCAGCTCTCACCTATGGCAGGGAGGGCAGTGAATTACCTGCCGTAACTCCTGGCAACCCTCCCTGCACTCCGCATCTTTTGCGGCGCCATTGATATACAGTGTTTTCATCAGGCCACTATTGCTGCCCCACCAGCCCAAGACCTCCTTGCTTGTTATGCAACTTCCCAAGTCCCGTTTCCAGGCACTTTCCAGCTCTCCTAAGCTTTGGGTCAGAGCAACATTTCACCTACCCAGCCCAACAGAGCTCCCACGTGGAAATAGAGTAACACACACAGTGTTAGCACTTTGCAGCACAACCCTAGAAAACTGCCGTCCATGACTTCTTTGCTAGATTCACTTCCCCACGGCACCCTTGAGTGGACCAAATTCATCCCATCCCAAGTACCTTGGCTTGGTGTGGCATACTGTTGTGTTGCTCTGCTCTCCGCTATAGGACCAAGGTCCCTGCAAGCCCGTCTGTCTCTGATTTATGGGGGTCAGTGGGTAGTGACCCCTTCTGCTCCCAGCTGCTGCAGGGACTGCCTGCTCACTGCTCCAGCTGAGCTTGTTATGGGTAGTTGTGGAAGGAGGTGATGATCCAAGGGAGATGTTGGGACAGCACACCCTCATCCCAGCCCCTCTGTGCTTGCCCTTGCTTTAAGGGACTAACCTGTTCCCTCTGCCCCCTCCCCAGCGTGTCCCTGCCCCACCACAGAGACATCATTCGCAACTGTGCTGTCAGTGTGGACCAGATCCAAGACCTGCACTCCCCGATGTCCCCCATCTCTGAGAACCCAGCATCACCTGCCTACAGCACAGGTAGGCATTGCCCCTCTCCATCCCTCTGGGGACAGTGGGGCTTTGGATCAGCCTGGACTTGGCACTGTTGTGATGCAGGGACCTGAGGAGGGGGACCTTAGGGACAGGACCTCAGCCAGTCCTCAGCTGCATTGTTGTGCAGTTGTCCTGGGACCAGGTTATTCTGTTTTGGCAGTGGGGTTTTCCCTGAGCCCCATGTCCCTGAGCTGCTGGTCTGTGGTCCCTATGCGTGGGTGCATCTCCAGGCTTTGATAAGTATCTCCTCTGCTCCCTACAGTCACACGGCTAAAGCCACATGCCTGCCAAGCATCTGGAATCACCCCAGCCTCTCCGGTTATAAGAAGGTCTAGCGAACCCCAGCTGTGCCATGGGAACAACAGCAAACCTCTACCAGACCCTGCCCACAGCTCCCATTCAACTCCCTGCCATGGGTACGCCCGCGCCTCCCCGTCTCCCTCTGTGAACAGCTACAGCGACCCGGACACAGGGCACTACTGCCAGCTGCACCCCACCTCACCCATCAGCAGGGACCGGCCAGCCCACGACACCAAGCAGCTACCAACAAAGAGCTATGTGGAGAGGCTAAAGGTGGAGGAAGGACAGAGAGGGGCTGTGGAGAACAGCTCTGGGGAAGCAGAGGCAGGGCAGAGGCTGAAAGCAGAGCTGGACTTCATGGGCTTTGTGCCTCCTACCATGGAAACAACCTCCTCCTTCAACCCTGCTGCCTTCCAGTCCCTGCTCATCCCCCTGGATAACAAACCTCTGGAAATGACTGTGCTAAAGAAGGTCAAAGAGCTACTGGCAGAGGTGGACGTGAAGACACTGGCCAAACATATCACCAAAGTGGACTGCCTGGTACGGCCAGGGCCAGGAGGGAGGGATGGGCACTGCTGCCCTCCAGTCTATCTGGGTAGGCAGGGATCAATGCATCCCTGAATATCAGGCAACCCCTGAGCATTGGAGCAAACCAAAACAACAGGAGCACCCCTGCTGGGCTCTGCCATGCTATATCAACCAGGGCAGGCAGAGGCTAGGCTAGGGCAAGAGGCTGCTGGAGGACACTTCAGCCTCTCCTCAATTAACAAAGGTCTAATCAGCTTTCACCTTCCTTGCCAGGTCGCCCGGATATTGGGTGTGACGGTGGAGATGCAGAGGCTCATGGGGGTGAGCTCCGGTGTGGAGCTGCTCACCCTTCCCCATGGCCACCAGCTCCGCCTGGACCTGCTGGAACGGTATGGCACAGCACGGCCAAAATGAGCCCACCAGGCTGCCCTGCACAGCCTGGTCCAATTTCCCTGGGTGTTCCCAGCCTGGCATGGGGGAAGGGAGAGGAGGAGCCCTATCTAAGTCCCCAGAGCATCCCCCCTCCCTGTGCTCACCCCGCTCTGTGTCTCGCCCTTTGGCAGGTTTCACACTATGTCCATCATGATTGCCGTGGACATCCTGGGCTGCACAGGCAGCATGGAGGAGCGGGCGGCCCTACTCCACAAAACCATCCAGCTGGCTGCCGAGCTGAAGAGCACCATGGGGAACATGTTCAGTTTTGCAGCTGTGATGAGTGCCCTGGAAATGACACAGGTAGGGGGACACTCCTTTAGTCCTCATGGTCTGGGCTCAGCCCCTTGCGCAAAATGCATCCCTCTCTCTGGGTCCTGCAGGCACCAATAGTCATTGGGATGAGTAAAAGGGGAAAATGCCCAGGGTAGGAGGCATGGAGCCACATCCGCTGGGATGCAAGCAGGGAAGGGGAAGAGCCATCCCCTTCATGGTGCAGGCAGCCTAATCCTGCCAGGATCCAATTGTTTTGGTGGTTGGGCTTTTTGTTTTGTGCTGGGCTGTGTTCCTGGGAGGAAATGAATCTGCCCTCCAGTACAATACAAATCAGTCTCAAGGCTGTGGCAGCAGTGTCTCCGGGCCACACTGCTCCCTTTGGAAGATGAAAAGAGATTAAAATTCAATTTTAGATTGAGCCCAGCTGGGAAGTCTTGCTTCCTGCCTGCACAAAGGAGATGGAACGGCTGCCCCTTCCCTGCATCTCATCTTCAAGGCTGCTGCAACGCAGGGAAGTTGCTGTCCTGGGGCACGGGCAGGGGGAGAAATCCTAAGCCCGGTCTCAGTGCCAGGGATGTGCCGCCTCTGGCCATGAGCACTGGTAGACGAGGCTATTTTCAGGAGCAACAGGCACTGTTGTGTGCAAGGCTGGGGACTATGGTTCCAGGGTCGGGCTGTTCTCCCTGGTGCCTGGAAGCTGTGCTGTCCCCAGCACCTTCTACCTGCCGCATCTCCTTTCAGATCGCCCGGCTGGAGCAGACCTGGATGGTGCTGCGGCAGCGGCACACAGAGGGTGCGATCCTCTATGAGAAGAAGCTTAAGCCATTCCTGAAGAGCCTGAATGAAGGGAAAGGTAACAGGAGCAACTCCCCTTGTCTCACTTGCTTTCTCCTTCCCACTTTTGTCTGGGCACGGCGTTACTGTTTGAGAGCTCTGACCCTCTCCCAGCTAGTGCCAGACACTTCCCCTCTAGCTGCTGAACTGCCTCAGCACTCGGCAGAGCCTGTCTGGCCTTGTTTGCCCCTTCCTTCCCAAGGAAGCATTTCATAACTAAATAAAACCAGCAGCTGAGCCAAACCCTCATGCTCGCATGGTGCTGAGTGCCAAACCAAGGGACAGGGCAGCCAGTTGGAAAGATGAAAAGCCATGTGTCTCTAGTGCCTGGTGCCCTGTGGTCTGCTAACCTGTTCCTCATTGCAGCCCCAGGAAATGCAGCCTGAGCAGGGCCATCACCTTTCCCTTCCCAGCACAACCAGAAACCCTGGCTGGGAGGAGCTGATGGCCCCAGGCACAGCAATTGAATAGACGAAGCAGCTGTTGTGTCCAGCTGAGCCTTAAAGCCTCTCCTGGGAGCACGATTGCAGCCTGAATCATGGCAGTGTTTGGCCACATGAGCACTCCACAGGGAGATGGGAAGAGGGATGCAGGGTCATGGGGCCATGTGGGGTCCTAAGAGTGCCTCTCTCCTCAGAAGGGCCACCACTGACCAACACCACCTTTCCCCACATCATACCCCTTGTGACTCTCCTGGAGCGGGATGAGGCTCTCACAGAAAGCCCTGAGTCCTGGGAGGCCACCGACAACGGCGTGGAGGTGGTCATGGCCCACCTGGAGGCAGCACGGATGGTTGCCCACCATGGTGGGCTCTACCACACCAATGCTGAGGTGAAGCTGCAGGGTAAGCAGTGGGGACAGCAGAGCCCCTTTCCCTCTGCCACATTCCCAGCGTGAAGCTCCAGCACCAGGATGGAGCATCCCACGGGGTCCCATCCCAGGGGACTGACTCTCCCTCTTGCAGGTTTCCAGGGCAGAGCAGAGCTGCTGGAAATCTTCAGCACCGAGTTCCAGCTGCGACTGCTCTGGGGCAGCCGTGGGGCTGAGAGCAGCCAGGCTGAGCGCTACAAGAAGTTTGACAAGGTCCTCACTGCCCTGTCCCACAAGCTGGAGCCAGCAGTGCGCTTCAGCGAGCTGTAACCCCCTGGACCCTCGGAGACCCCCAGCTCCCAGCCTGCATCCCACCAGTGGCTGTGGGGCAAGGGAAGGGACCAGGCACTCAGCACCAGGAGAAGAGATGGCCCAGAAAGGCACTGAGGCACAGGTCGGCAATTTTGAGACAAAGAGGAGGAAAAGCAGCCACCTCAAATCTACCACCCACCTCTTCAAGACACAAGCCAGGGGTCCACACTGCTACCCTGAAGGGTGGGGACAGTGTCTGGACAGGCCAGCACCGGCCTCCACCACCCAGCCCTGCCAAGGTCCATGAATACATGGTGCCCCTCACCTCACCCTTTGGTTTTGTTTTTTTCCATCTCTGTCTTGCCCACAGCTGCTGGATCCCATGTGTAAATATGTTTTCACAATTACTTCTTGGTGTACAGACTTGTGAAGGATGGTCCTTGTTGTAAATAATTAGGCTTATTCATTTTGTCATGTAAATACATGTACATATCTCATGGGTTTGGTTCTTACATCAAATAAACTTTTATCCCGTTCCTCAAGGGGACCCCCTGTCCTGTGGGTGTCCTTTTAAAGGAGCCCCCTGGGGGAGCAGAGCATGGGAAGGGCTGACGGGGGGAGCCACCATGCTGAACCCAGGCCCACCTCTGGCCCCAGATCCCACAGTGGCCCAGTGACAGCCCTTCTGAGGACAGCTCTGTGGTGTCACACAATCACAGAATGGTTCAGGTTGGAAGGGACCACAGTGGGTCATCTGGTCTCACCTCCCTGTGGACTCCACGCACTGTCTGGACAATCTGTTTCAGTGCATTGTCACTGCACAGTAAAGAAGTTTTGTCTTATGTTCAGGTGGAACTTCCTCTGCATCAGTTTCTACCCATTGCCTCTTGTCTGCAGCACCACTGACCAGAGCCTGGTCCATCTTCTTGGCACCCCCCTTAGGTATATATACATACACCTATATATAGGGCAAGAGGCTGCTGGAAGACACTTCAGCCTCTCTCTCATATATAAGATATCTATATCTTATATATAGATATATAAGGCTGAGCAGAGATGCAGGATCACCTCCCTGACCGGCTAGCAATGCTCTTCCTAATCCACCCCAGGATCCCACTGGCCTTGTTGGCCCTCAGAGCACACTGCTGACTCAGACAGCTTGTCCATCAGGACCCCTAGTCCTTCTCTGCAGAGTTGCTTCCCGTGTCAGCCCCCAGCCGGTACCACTGTTTAGGGTTGTTCCTCCCCAAGGGCAGGACCCTGCATCTGCCCTTGCTGAATTCCAGAAGGTTCTTCTCTGCGAGGGGGTCCCGGATCCCCAAGGCACAAGGGAACCCTGCCCAGGTGGGAGGCGGGGCGATACGGACCTGGCCCCGCCCCCTTGCTAAATCACATATCCGTCTTTCTGGCCCAACCCACTCTGCCCCTCCTCCGCGCGGGGCACGCTGGGAGCTGTAGTGCGGGCGGTGCTGGAGCCGCGGCCGCCATGGCCCCTGGAGCGGCTCCGGCTCCGGTCCCGGTCCGGGTCCTGCTGGTGCTGCTGGCCGCCGCCGCCCTCCCCGCCGCCGCCTGGGACCTGTGGGCGCTGCGCTGCGGCTTCTCGGCGGACTGCGAGTGTGGCTTCGGGCCCGACCTGCGCGGTCAGCGGGAGCGGCCGGCCGGGAA
>VZRR01006934.1:5265-33693 GCA_013398015.1 Oreocharis arfaki | reverse complement strand
CGAGCTTAGGGGGAGGTTGGGGCCGGGGGGGGCCGCGGCCGGGATCCTCCTGAAGTGGAGGGAGGGTCTGGGGGAGGCACAGCCGGGATCCCCCTGAGCTGAGGGGAGGTCGGTTCTGGAGGGAGCACGGCTGGGACCCATGAGCTGAGGGGGAGGTCGGGGCTAGGGCTGGCTGGGCCCGGGGCTCTGTGGGTGCCGGCGGGGCTAGCACAGCTCCCCGTGAGCCCATTAGGGTTCTGTGTGTGGGGTCTCACTCGGGTGTACCCCGTCGCAGCGCTGCGGCTCCCGCAGCTGTCATGGCCCTGCCGGAGTGGCACATCGCCGTGAAGCTGGCGGAGCAGCCGCTCGCCCCCAAATCCATCCTGCGCCTGCCGGAGACCGAGCTGGGCGAGTGCCCGCTGGGCGGCTGCAGCATCTCGCACCTCAAGCAGCTCATCACGGGCAAGCTGCAGGAATCCGTGCCTGACCCCGAGCTCATCGGTGCGTGCCCCGCCGGAGCCTGGCGCCGTCCCGCCGCTTGGGGACACCCTTGGCCCGTCCTCGTCGCGGCCGGGACGCGACATCCTGCTGCTGGTGGGAGGGCTGCGTGTTCGCTCCCTGTTTCCTTGGGATCGCGGTGCTCCAGCCGTGGCAGTGCCCCTATTAGGGAGTATTTGGGCTTCCCAACACCTCTGTGTCCTTGTGAAGGTTCTCTCATGAGAACTGAGAGGTCGGCTCTTACATAGAAGGTGACTCTGCCTCCTTCTCTAGATCAGCTCCATGATTTCCCTCTCGATCCTCAGCTCTGCAACTTCCCTGTGTTGTTCCCAGCTGGAGCAGCTACAGCTGCTGAATATCCCCCAGGGCTCCAAGTCACACACAGAGACCCCCAGCCTGTCTTCAGAGGGCCCCAGGTGTTTATCTTCAGGTGTTTCTCCCACAGACCTGATCTACTGTGGCCGGAAGCTGAGGGATGACCAGACCCTGGATTTTTATGGAATCCAGTCCGGCTCCACTGTCCACGTCCTGCGCAAGTCCTGGCCTGAGCCTGACCAGAAACCAGGTGAGGAGCTGTGGGGATTACCCCTTGGATCATCCTGGGATGTGTTTTGTAAGGGCTGAGGAACAGCTCCTCTCGGGATTCACTCCTGTGGAGGTTTCCAGGGGAATGAATCCCCTTGTTTGGGAATTCCCCACCTCACCAGCAGCACACAGGTGTTAATTTTCCTGCTGACAGAAGAGCTAAGGAATGAGCTGTGCAGCGTGGAGAGGGATCATCCCTTCCTTAATTGCCTGTGATCCATTTTAGGGCGTTGCCAGGGAATCTGGAGGCAAGCGCCAGGGATGAGCAGGCTGCTGTGTGCTCCTGCTCTGCCTGACTGTACAGAAAGAGGAGCTGGAGCTGGCATTCTTGTTAATGGCATGTGTGGGAGGATATTACTGTATATTTTTATGATCTCAGAGTGCAGTGAGTTGTTAGTCTGCAGTAACTGCACCCTGTGCAAGGGTATTAAAGGATCCCTGTTGCAGCATGGAAGTCCCGGCGGGCTGTGAGGTGGCTGTGAGGGCTGGCAGAGGCAGAGCTGAGTTTTGCTGTGGTGCTTGCCCCCTCAGAGCCTGTAGATAAGGTGGCAGCAGTCCGGGAGTTCCGTGTCCTGCACACTGCCCTGCACAGCAGCCCTGCCTACAGAGATGCTGTGAGTATCTCTCCTCCCAGGGGGAATTCAGCTGTCCCCTCCCTCTGGGGAGAGCCCCACGGTGGGACCTGGCTGGGTGACGTTCCTGAGCACTCTGCTTTCCCTGGCAGGTCTTCAAGATGCTGGGAAACAAGGAATCCCTGGATCAGATCATTGTGGCGACTCCCGGCCTCAGCAGCGACCCCGTGGCGCTGGGTGAGTGCAGCTGTGGTCCAGGGGAAAGGTTTGGTTCCTGAGGGGGAAAGGGAGAGAGCCAAATCTAGGTTCAGTTCCTGACAGGGAGAAGGGGGAGTTCCCCTAGTGTGGAAAAAACCCCTCATTTTTTGTCCTTTTGTGGAGCGTAAGAGTCAGGGACTGCTCAGGAGTCAGTTGTGCTCCATTGGTAACATTTGGGGATGGGCTCTGGCTTCAGAGGGATCAGGGCAAGGAGGGATGGATGTTTCCTCCCTGCTGCAAAGTGCTCCAAAATGGTTCATAAAACACAACCTGTTCTGGGATGGTGCCGGGCTGAGGCAGGTGGAGTTTGGGATGCAGTCATAGCCTGGCTGCAGGGAGCTGGGGCCAGGCTCCAGCCTGCCCTTGAGGTGGAGCTCCCACGGGATCCACTGGAAAAGCCCTGTCTCTTGGGTGTGTGGCTGTGACCAAGAGCCTCTCCAGGAACACAAAGGTTTCAGGGGAACAATGACAGTATTTATGGTGTTTACTCATGACTCACTTCCTGGAAAACAATTCCTGTTTGTCCCTGTGGCTTTTGTATGCCTGGCTCCTGTTTCTTGTATCCTGTCTCACTGCCTTTCCTGGTCTTTCCCAGGAGTTCTGCAGGACAAGGATCTGTTTTCCGTGTTTGCAGACCCCAGCATGCTGGACACGTGAGTGCACAGAGCTGGGGCGGTGACCCAGCAGTGCCTTTGTGCCCCTGTGTGTCAGCTGCTCCCTCTGGGTGGGAGAGAGCTCTGCTCCTGCCTGCCAGCCTGGGACACTGCTCCCTCGGCAGCAGGAAAGAGGATCCACCGCTGGGATTAAACCAGAGGGTGTTTGGTGGGAGGCACAGCTTCAGACCCGGGTATGGCTGCTCACAGCAGAGGGGTGCTCCCAGGAGAGCACAGGGGAGATGAGAACCATGGAAAAGTCACTGTGGGGCCCAGAAGGATCCTTGGTGAACCGAGGAGAGGTCCACAAGGATCCCTGGTGAACCAAGGCCAGGCCCAAGGTGGCGTGGCTGTGCCCCAAGTATGTCAGGGCTGGTTCCTGGGTTCCCCCGCACACGCTGAGCTGTGCCCCGTTTGTGCCCAGGCTGATCCCGGCTCACCCCGCCCTGGTGAACGCCATTGTCCTGGTGCTGCACTCGGTGGCGGGCAGCACCCCCCTGCCAGCGCCGGACACGTCCTCGCGGGCCATGGCCTCGGGCTCCTACCGGGACATGCCAGGTACGTGGGGAGCTGCGGGAGCCTCACTCAGGGAATCTCAGAACTGGCTGAGGCCTCTGTCCTGGCTGCTCAGCCAAAAACTCCTCGGGATTCTCACACCTGGTTCCCAGTTCCTGCCGGTTTGCCACATCCTTTTCTTTCCCTTTCTGCTGCAGGTGGCTTTCTCTTTGAGGGGCTGTCTGACGATGAAGATGATTTCCACCAGGTGAGCAGCCAGCTTGGCTGGAGCACCCCTTTGGGGCTGGCAGTTTGGGTTTGATTTGTGGCCCTGAGACTCCCAGGCTTTTCCCTTCCCATCTGCTGAACAGCATGAGCTGCTCTGGCTCCCCAGGGGGATGTGGAGGCAAACATATTGATCCTGCCTGCTTCCATGCTGCTGAGGAGAGGGTTTTCCTCAGTGCTGAACACACAGCAGGAAAATGGGACAGAGGAAATGCCCTCATAGCCAAATTGTGTCTGTGTGAGGGTGGAGCATGGGAATGTTGGTCCCTGCCCTTCTGCAGTCTTCCTCTCCATAGGACAAAGGGTTCTGTAAGAAAAACTGGGTCAAAAAAGTGCCTGTCGACAGGGAGTTGTTTTGTCACAGGCTAGTGACACTCTGGTTTGAGGCTGAGGGATGACAGACTGAAAGGTTCCCTGCCGGTTTCCACAGCTGGCTTTGTGGAACAGGCACATCCTGCTCTGGCACGTTTGTCTTTCGGGAGCTCCACGCTTGGGAGTTGTGGGTTTTGTAGGACAGGGATCCGTGGGAAGGAGCCCGAGCCCAGTTTGACTGGGACGCAGCCTCACAGCTGGTGCTTTTCTCTCTCTCCACGCAGAGCACGAGGTCCACCCCATCCAGCAGCACGTCCGGCTCCCGCCCGGCCTCGCTGGGCTACGCGGGGGCTGCGGGGCCCCGGCCCATCACCCAGAGCGAGCTGGCCACCGCCCTGGCCCTGGCCAGCACCCCCGAGAGCAGCTCCCACACCCCCACGCCGGGCACCCAGGTAACAGCCAGCACCCAGGTAACAGCCAGTCCTGCTCGGGGCTGGGGTACCTGGGGCTTTATTCCCTCAGGGATGAGTTCTCTGCCCTCTGATTCCAGCCCAGGGGACAGCCAGCACCAGTCCTGCTTGGGGCTGGGGCATCTGGAGCCTTCATTCCCTCATGGAGAAGCTCCCTCCCATGTGGGATGGAGGCTGGGGGATGCTGCAGGTGTTGCTGTGCTGGTTCCTGGAAGCCTTCTCCTGACCCGTGACCCCCTCCTAGGGCCACTCATCTGGGACGTCCCCGATGTCATCCAGTGTCCAGTCAGGGACACCCATCACCAACGACCTGTTCAGCCAGGCCCTACAGCATGCCCTGCAGGCCTCAGGGCAGCCCAGCCTCCAGGTCAGTGCCAGCCCATCCCTCACCGTATCCCACTGGTACAGGGTGGGGGTGGTTCTCCAGCTGCCTCCTGTGGCAGGACATGAACCTGGAGGGGGCAGCACTGCTGGAGTGCTGGGTGGCACTGGGATGGACAGGTGGTGGATTGGGGGCTCTGCAGCCTCACTCTGAGCTTCCAGGAGCCGCTTGCATGCGGCAGTGGGGCTAGAGCTGGCTCAGGTGGGCGAGTGGGCAGTGGGAAAGGCTGCTGGGTTTTCCTGCTTGCATTGTCACATCCACCCTGAGCTCGCCCTCCCTGCTGTGAGCAGAGCCAGTGGCAGCCCCAGCTGCAACAGCTGCGAGACATGGGGATCCACGACGACGAGCTGAGCCTGCGGGCCCTGCAGGCCACCGGAGGGGACATCCAGGCTGCCCTGGAGCTCATCTTTGCTGGGGGGGCCCCCTAAACCTTCCTGCTGGGCTGGTGAGTACCGCTGAGGCTGGGCCGTTCCTCGGGCTGGTTCTGTGCATGGGGATGCTCCTTTCCCTCCTCTCTTGTGGGGAGCGCTGGGGGCAGCTCCAGATCCTCCTTCTGCCCCCAGGGAGCAGGCCTCAGGACTCGTCCAGCACGGTGTTGGAGCGACGTGGCCCCTCCAGTTCTGCAGCCTTGGACCTGTCACCTCATCCTTTGCCTGCTGTTTGGTTCCTGGCACAGCCCGTGCTGCCCCTGCATTAAATGGCCCCTGTTCAGTTCCCTGCCTGCTGTGTGGGTTGTGCTCTGTCCTGGGCTGTGCTCCAGCTCCACAGGCCACCACGGCCTCGGGAAGGGGACTGGAACTGCAGGAGGAGCTCTGCCTTTGTGGGAGAGGCTGGTTCAGCAGCGGGCACTGCCCTGCCAGCCGACAAGGATGAGGGCACAGCAGTTCATGGCCACTGCGAGGTGACAGTGACAAAGAAATGACAAGGGCTGAGTGTGAGCTGGAGAAATGCCTCTGACAGTGCTTCCCGGCGCCCTCTAATCCTGGGTGCCACTGCCTGCCCGGGACCCGGGCTGCAAAGCCAATTAAAGGCATTTGCCTGTAATTGCAGTCAGTGGGAGCTGAGAAAAGCCAGGCCTGGAGCTGGGCCTGGCACGGCTGCGGTTGCAGCGCCGGGCTTAATGAGGCATGAAAACGGGAGCGGGTTTTCCTCAGCTGCCACTGTGCCTGCGCCGAGCACAGAACGCTCTGGTGCTTCACCTCCGGGCTGCCTGTGCTGGCCTCTAATTCCTGTTCGAGCTCTGTGATCCTGCTGATATCATCTCAGTATCACCCAGCTAATGCGGGATTGTTCTCTCCGGGGAGCCCTGTGCTGATAGGCTTTAATCCTGTCGAGAGGATTAATGCCCGAGGGAGGGAGGGGCTGTTTTTGTGCCTCAGTCTGGAGCAGATAGGATGTGATGGACACAAATGGCTTTCCTGCCGCCCTCCCAGGCCCCTGCCCTCAGCACACACTCGGGAGCTCAGTGGGTTTTATGTGTAAGAAAACTGATTAATCCTCTTCCCCTCCCTGGAGCCCTGGCTGGGGCAGGAGACAGCATATGCACAGCACCCTCCCTCCCTCCCTTCCTCACAAGGGGAGACCCGCCCTGCTGCCAGCCCCAATCCTCCGGGATAACTGCGGATTAGCCACATCGCAGATGCTCCTGCCCAAAGCTGGGGAGCGTTTGCGGCCTCTCCTGGAGCTGCTCTGGGCCCAGCGAGTCCTGTTTGCCTTCCTGTACCACCTTCATTCCCATTTTAGGGCTCACTGCTGTCCCCAAATGGTGTTTCTCGTGTCGCTCCTGGGATGTTTGATCCCTCCGTTGACCCGCGTGTGGTACGAAGCCGTTTTTGCTGCTATTTCTGCTTCCCCATGCCCCCAGAGAACTGAGAGCTGCCTGGATTTTTGGGCTGGAAGCAACTTTTCCCCGATTCTTTTCCCGAGCGGCGGGGCTCGGCTGGGAGCGGCAGCTCAGGCGCGTTCCCCTGGCTGCGGCACAGGAGAAGTTGGCAGCGCTGCCGCTCACGGCGCGGGCGCCGCTCGCTTCCCTCGCCCGGCACAGACGTGCTCGGGCACAGGGCGGGCTGCGGGGAGCGGGAGAGGCTGCGCTGCCTCCTGCACGGCTCGGGGGGAGCCGGAGCTCTGCCGCAGCAGCTCCTGCAGGAGAGGGCCGGCTCAGAGGGAGCTGGGATGCTTCTGCGGCCGCCAGGTGAGCGCTGCCTCTCTCCCTCCCTCCCACCGCCCCGGTGCCGCACGTTCCCGCGGCCGGCCTTGCAGGGAAGCGGTGCTGGCACCTGGAGGAGATGCTCACGGGGCTTTGTGAGGGCGGGGAGCAGCAGAACGAGGGGGAAAGGCTTTAAAGTGTAGGATTAGGGTGGATATAGGGGAGGAATTGTTCCCTGTGAGGGTGGGGAGGGCCTGGCACAGGGTGCCCAGAGCAGCTGTGGCTGCCCCTGGATCCCTGTGGGTGTCCAGGCTGGACACTGGCCTGATGGGAGGTGTCCCTGCCCATGGCTTTAAGGTCCCTGTCACTAATTGTGAGTGGCTGAGCACGACAGAGCAGGAGCAAACCGGTGCCTGCTCCTTGTGCTCCATCCCTGGTGCCACTGCCCTGGCACCTCCCCCTGCCCCACCCATGCTTGCTCCTCCCAGTGTGGAGCACAGCAGATCAGCTGTGACTGGGCCTCAGTTTCTCCCTGTCCTGCCCATGTGCCCGGTTCCCACCATGCTCTGCTCGCCAGCCCAGCACCCACGGCCTGAGGTGAGGCTTGACTGGGAGCAGACTGGGAAGCGCTGGCCGGCCCTGGAAAGGAGGAGGTCAGGCCACAGTTCCCCAACGTAAGCAGAGACCTTGTGTTTGTGACATCAAAGAGCAGCTCTTGGGTTGGGTCCCTGCAGCGGGGCTGCCAGGGTAAGCTGTGACAGTGGATGTTTACAGCAGGATGGATGGGAGCAGCTGCTCCTCCTCCGTGTTTTCCATAATCCTGTTCCTCACCCCGGCGCTTGACCCTCGCTGGACACCTGGAGGGGGTGGGGATTTGGCTGGGCTCTGCACCACCTGTGCTCTGCTTCCCTGGAGGCCTTTTTCTCCTCATTTTGGGCTGATTCAGCTCTGTGAGGAGCAGAGGGGTGTGTGTGGGGGGGGTAATTTTCCAGCAGAAAGGTGGAACAGAGACGGAGCAGAACCTCCCAGGTGGCTTTTGCAGCACCTCAGCCTGTGTGAGCAGCCACGCCCCCCCTTCCTCTGCCTTCCCAGATTTCCATGGGATAACGTTTGTTCCTTGCTCCCCCAGCCTGAGCATTCCCAGTTTGTCCCCATCACGTCCTGGGCCTCCACACCTCGGACCCCCCAGCTCCTCCCCAGCACATGCATCCCAAAAAATCAGTGAAGGTGACTTTGTCCATGCTCCAGGATTTGCTTGGGCAGCCTAGCAGGTGCATCCAGCAGGAACAGCAGCAGGAATTTGTCTGGCACAGCCTCTGCCCATCAACTTTCTTTCTTTGCAGAGGTTTCCTGGCTGCTCCCAGCTTTATCCTTGCAGGAAAGGCCAAAACACATAAAAAAATGGAGTTTTTCTTCCTTTTCCAGCTCTGTGCTGGTTGTCAGTGAGCTGAGGGGTCTCAGGCTGTGGGAAGGGACAAAATAAGAGGGGACAGAGGTGTCCTTTGCAGTTATGACATTTTCATCTTACTCCTTCTCAGGGAAACTTTGGAGACAGGAGGAAAGTTCTGATACTGGGACAGCTGATGAGGTGAAGGGACGGAGACAGGGCAGGTGACACCGTGCAGCTGGTCCGTGACCCGTGTCCTGTGGGGTTTGTTCCCTTTGCTGGCATGAATCACCATTTTCCTGTCAGAAGTGACAAGAAAGGAACTCTGATTTCAGCCCTCAGAGCACCTTTTAAGGTTACAGTGAGAGCCCACGTGAGGCACAATAAAAACCAGGCGACTGTTTTAATTTGGGGAAAGTAAAAATGGGCTGCAAATGTCACCCTGTGAGACTATTCCTATTTCCTTATGTTCCCTTTTATATTTATAGTGCTCTAATATCCATAAACGTGTCCCAAAATCCCTTTTGAGAGGGTTTTTTTTTTCCCCCCCTCTATCTCTGAAATAAATGTCTTGCTGATTTAAGAGCAGGGTCTGCTGGTTCAGCAGGGATGAATTAACTCAGGTGTTGAGTTTGAGCTGTGGAGTTCCACTCCAGGAGCCATAAAAGCATCAGAGGGGAGACAGAGCTCCTTGTTTTCCTGCAACAGCCAAGAACAGAGACTGGAGCTAAACTTTGGAGCAGGGTGAGCAGAGAAAAATCAATTTTTTAAGAGATTTTCCAGCATCTGGCTCTGTGTGGCCTGAGGACTTTTAGGGCTGGGTGTGGAGTGCTGGGAACAGACCCCACACAACGTTTTCCTTTGGACGGGTAAATCTGTGGCCTCCGTGTCACCCCAGGCTGTGCCAAGGCTGTCCCGCAGCTGCTCTGTGGCACTTCCCGGGTCCCAGTAAAGCCGTGAGGGTCCATTTTGAGGTGCCTGTGGCAGCCAGAGGTGATGGGGACAGCCAGGGGAGCAGGGCAGCCCGGGAGAACGCTGTCCCCCGATGTCCCTGGAGCAGGAGGAGCTGCTGATGTGCCAGAGCTGAGCCAGCCCAGCTGCCCCCCGAGCGTTTCCCTCCGTGCTGCCGGGTTTGTTGGCTGTTCTGGGGCAGGCAGGCAGCGTCGGCCCCGCAGCATCCCTTGCCGGCCATTAAACGCTCTGACCCCCGGGGAGTCTCAGTTTCACGTCATTTAATCATGCCCGGCTCCTGCCAGCCGCCGTCTGCTCGGGCGGGTTCGCAGCTCGCTGTTCTCCCCTCATTCCCGTTTTCCTCTCATCCCCGTCCCGAGCGGGCCCCCGGAAGCGGGCTGGCCCCGCACCAGCGGCAGCAGCTGGCAGGCAGCACGGCCGGGGGCAGCTGGGGCACAACAGCAAGGGGCAGCCCGGTGGGAAAAGGAGCCTGAGAGAGGCAGAGCTGCCCTGTGTGTGTGAGAGGGCCGGGGAGCGGCCTGGCGCTGCTGTCCCTCTGTGTCACTGCGCCCGGCGGCGCTCCCAGGGCTCACGCCCGGCAGGAGGAGCAGGACGTGGCCCTTCGTGCTCTGCCTCTCCCTTCCTGGCGAGACAGAGAGCGCTGCTGGAAGCACTCGGTGCTCCGAGGTCAGCCGGGAAGGAGTTCACTTTTCCTGAGTGGCCTCGGCTCGGTTTGATGAGCCGGGTCAGCTTGGAGAGGGCTCTGGCACTTTTCCCAGCAGCTTCTTGGGAGCCAGGTGCGTTTGTTTTGATTCCCCGGCAGGAAAATGCGGGCTGGAATTCCAGCTGCTCTTGTGGCAGGTGGATTGCAGAGGGGTTAAACCCTAACCAGGTACCTGCAGGAGGGCTTGGTGCCTCTGCTGGGGCTAAGGAAGGGGGGTCACCAGCTCGCTTAGGGGATGGACCCTCCCGGGGTCCTGCAGGGCTGCTGGCAGATGTGGGATTGCCGTGCTGGGGAGGCCGAGGCGTGGCCATTGCCACAGGAGAGCACTTGGGAGCGCTGCCCTGAAATGCAGGCCCTGGCAGGAGGCAGAGGGACACACAGGGAAGGAAGGACCAGGAATTGAAGGTAAGCAGGACAGTCTGACCTGCTGGGACCTCACAGGGAGGTGGAGCTGCCAGTGCCGCCCTCATGGTGGGAGTGTGGCTGAGCAAAGCCCCCCGTTCCCCCCGTTCCTGTGCTCTTTTCTGTTCTAACCTTGTTTTAACGGGGTTAAAAACTCTCTGCCCTGCATTTTATTTACTCTGCCCGAAGCCTTTAGCACCCCTGCTTCATTTCCTGCCCCACCAGTGAGCCCCCTCTGAGCCCCCTGGGATGTGACACCTTCAGGCAATGCTCCTGTACCACCCAGAGGGGGTGTGGTGCCAAGGGTTGGCTGTGGCTGTGGCCAGGCCTCGGGCAGGACCTGAACCACGCTGTGAGACTGCTGTGGAAGGGCCTGGGGGAGCCCCTGGGCTTTCCTCGGGGGCACGGGGAGCAGGGGAGTCCCAGGCTGGGGTTTTGTGCTGATCTCAAAATCACCGAGTGCAAATCAGATCGGTCACAAGGTTCCCTCTGGCCAAATCTGCTGGGAAATCTCCGCTGAGGGGGTGAAATCTGCTGGGAAATCTCATCTGGGGGGCGCATGGCTCCTCCAGCCCTTTCCTGAGTGGTTTGCAAGGCCCTAGGGGTGGCACTGAGCACTTTGGGGCCCCTTTAGTGGCACTTGTGCTGTGCTGTCCTTTGGCAGCACCGAGGGGGGAGTTGTGCCAGCTGTTGAGAGCCCCCAGACTCGATCCAGCTTGAAGAGGTGACTCTGGAGAGCTGAGGAGTCCCCATACTCCACACTTGGGGGGGTTGGTTGAGGTTTTTTGGTAGCTGCCTGCCAGGAATGTGAGCTGGGGGCAGGAAGGGAGAATTTGGGTGTGGAAACAGAAAATGCAGCAGCTGATAAATGATCTGCTCTGCTTGCTTCCCTCCTCGCTCTGTCAGCTGAGGAATGAAGGGGCTGTCAGCACCAAGAGGAGCTGTGAGGGAAATTTCACTGATTTCCTCTCCAAACCCAGCCTTATCAGTCGACTCATGCCCAAAACTCAGCGGGTGAGGAATGGGAGCTCTGATCTTCCACAAGTTCTGTCCCAGCCTCCTGGGTCCCTCCCTCTGCAGGTTTAGCACCAGATTTCCCAGCTCTGGGCCAAAACATGCAGGATCCCAGTCTTGTCAGGGAAGGCATGGTGGAAAAATGCACGGAGAGCACCCCCAGCCCCTCATCCAGCTCGCAGTGTCCTCCTCGGTGGCAGCAGCTCAGTGCCACACCTGCTCTGTGGTGGCTCAGCAGAGGAAAGGTCTCGCCTGGCTCAGCCAGGGGTCAGATTCGTGTTGTTGTGCCTTTTTTCCGTGGAAGATCCGCCTGCGTTGGTGTTTCCAAGGGTCACGGTCCCGGCTGGGGCGGAGAGAAGGTCAGGGAGCTGCTCTGTGGGTAACATCCCCACGTGCCTGCTCGGGTGCCAAATGCCAGCTGAGCTCTCATGGTGGCTGGGTTGCCTGGGCCGCAAACGTTCAGTCTGTGCCGAGCAAAACTGCTCCTCTTGGGGAAAAATCTGTGCTTCGTGCTTCTGACAAGATTCCTGGGGGAGGCTGCCTCCTGATCCGTGCTGGAAGCGAGGCGCATGATCTGGGAGAAAGCTGCTCACGAGCTGTGCTGGGGAAGTTCTGAGCCCGGAGCAGAGCAGACGGAATTTTCTGCAGGAGGGGGCTGAGCTGGTGCTTGGAATCCGATGGCGTGTGGCCCTGAGCGAGGAAACCATCTCCCTGAGCTCCTTCCCTGCTTTGGGAAGTGTGTCTGTCATTCCTGGATGTGTCCAACACCTCCTGCAAACCGGGCTGGAGTGGCCTGGAAATTGTCTGTGGGGAGCCGTGCTGCCCTGGAGGTTTGGGTTTTCCTGTGGGTTGTGTTCCCCATGTGCTCTCCCCGTCCTGCCCCACTGCTGGAATCGCTTTCCCAGGCAGGGATCTCATGGTGCTGGGAGCCAGGCTCAGCCCTGGCCGCTGTGGGGTGAGGAAGGGGCAGTGAGGGGAGCCGTAGCTCCTGGAGAGGGCAGAGACCTTTGTGTGTGAGCTCAGTTTTGATACAGACTCCTCACTGGCCAGCGCTGTGGGCAGGGTGCTCCCACACACGGCCCGTTCCTGGCCCAGGGCAGGCTCAGAGCGGATTTTGGGGAGGAATCCTTCCCTGCGAGGCTGGCACGGGGTGCCCAGGGCAGCTGCGGCTGCCCTGTCCCTGGCAGTGCCCAAGGCCAGGCACGATGGGCTTGGAGTACCCTGGGATGGTGGAAGGTGTCCGAATAGAATGGAGTTTAAGGTCCCAACCCAAACCATTCTGGGATCCTAGGAACACTCCCAAAGTCCTGAGGGAGCTGGAGGCCAAATTTTATTCAGAGGAACACTGGATTTCACTGCAGTGAAACAAAAATCCCCCTAAGAGCCAAAACCACGCAGGGCCCCCAGCTGCTGGGCAGGGGCAAGGCTGGGGTGAAAGGAGAAAAACTGCTTTTTCAGGAGTGTTCTGCAGGAAGAAAACTCCTTTTTTCCCTGCTGGAAGCCGAGCGCTAGCGGGGCCTGGCACCTCGGGGAGCAGGCAGGGCACTGCAGCTGCCCCTGGAGTGAGCACAGAGCGCTTCGAGAGTCACCGCGGCCAGAGGTGAGAGCAGAGTGAGCGTGTGGCTTCCCCCTGTAATCACCGCGGCAGCTGCGCGGCCAAAGAGCAGGCTGAACCCACACACATAAAGAGACGCTGGGAAATCCCTCTGGCTCCTTAAAATTCACCATTACCCGGCTCATTAAGTTTTCTTCCCTTCCTCCAGCATGCCCCCCTTGCCCCGCCGCCGTTCATCCCTCCAGGAGCGGAGCAGGGCCGCGGCTGAGCTTCAATCCCGACTTTAAAGGGCGCAGCTGCGTCTCATCTCTGCGCCTTCCCGGTGGGCTTCTCCCATTCCGGTCACGTCGCAGCTCGCTCTCCGTGCTCGGAATGCCCCGCTCCTCTCATTAACCAGCGGCACAAAGGCTGCCGGCCCTTGCCGGCCTCTCCGGGGGCACCTTTGGGGAAAGGAGGTGCCTTTCCGCAGGCAGTGCTGCACGCGGAGTGTGCTCGGGATTTCCTTTCGGGGAGCACCCGCCTCACGAAGGGCCGGGATGGTTGGGAAGGGCTCACCTCCAGCTCACCTTCATTCTGGCTCTCGGCATCTGTCCACATGCACTCCGGCCTGTCACTCCGTGCCACGCGTGCTCGGGAGAGGGGGGTGTGACAGCGCAGGGAGCCCGTGGTGACAACGCGGTGGCCCTAGGAGTGGCCTTTTCCTGTTGGCACACAGGACGCGCTGCAGCCCTGCTGCATCCTGCTCCTGCTGGCAGGGGCTCCCGCTCCAGCTGTTCCGCTCCCCATCCAGCTGTTCCGCCACTGCCACCGTCGCTGGCTCTGCCCGCGACACACCCCCTGTCCGACTCCCCCGTCACTGCTCTCTGCCCCCGCTCTCAGCCCTATTTCCATTCTCGTTTCTCCTCCCGACCTTTATTTCCCCTCCCCGCCCCCGGGGAAGTTCTCCGCAGACCGCGGGCCAGCTGCGGCGTTTCACAGCGCCCGAGGGGGAACAAAGCCACCAACCCCCACACCTTCCCCTTACACGAGGAGGAGGAAAACCCAGAAAAAAAGATCAAAAACCCCCAGAAAAAGCTGCAGAGCCGAGGTGCCGGAGCTCAGGTGTTAACTCGAGCTGCTGGAGATTACTGGGGCCCGCCCCGGCCCGCCCTCTCCCCCCAATTGGCTGCGGCCGGGTGCTCGAGCCCTTTGTAAGCGCTGAGATGCGGCTGTCAGCCTGCCCGGCTGCCGATCCTGCCTCACTCCCGGACTAGGAATGGGCTGGAGGAGGTCACCTCTTGCCCTCCTGCTGACCCTGTGGCTCGGCCAGCTGGGCACGTGGGCAGCGGGGCGCTCCAAGGTGAACCCCAGGATCATCGCAGCTCCCCAAGGTGAGTCCCGGGCTGCCCCCTCGGGATGCGGCTGCTCCCTGCGCCGGCCCCTTCCTACCTGGGTCTCGTCCTTTCAGCAGAGTCGGTCTATTTTTATTTCTTTTGTTTCCTCGGGGAGGCTTTTGGCTCTCCTTGCACCCGGCTAAAACGCCTGTGGGCTCGGGCTTCTGGCTTTTAATTGGATTTTTTTTTAGACTGTTCTTTCCTTTTTTCTGTTTTAAAAGCATTTCCCTGCGAACTGGGGACATTAAAGGCAGTGCAAAAGCTTTTTTCCCCTATCGGCTGGGTGTATTAAAGGCTGTCAAAAAGCTCTGAGGCAGCCACAGGACGCGTTTCCTAAGTTGCGGCTCTCCAGAAACGAGAAGTGTATTTACATAGTTAATGCGCCTATTCATCTGCTTTAACTCGCTCTGCTCGCTGCAGATGAGTTTGGTGAGTAAATATTTGCCGAGGACCCTTGGTCGCGGGGAAAATTTACGAACGGCACGTAAGGACTCTGTAAGCACATCGGATCTCAGCGAACGCGAACAAAGAAACGTTTTCAAGCGCCGAGCCTGGCGTGTCGGCGCTGGTTTTATCCCGTGCTTCCCAAGCCTCGGGATGGATCCATCCCCTCCAGGCTGCCTGGAACAAAGACCCCGTTGGCTCTGGCTGGGCGGGCGGGCCGGACTCAGCAGCACAAGGGCTCCTCTGTGCTCCCCCTTTCCTGGCAACTTCCGAGAACGCCCGCTCGGTTCCGCGCCATCTGCGGCCGCTCTGCCGGCGTTTGCGGTGCCCTGCCCGCGCTGGGGGGGCGCCGGGCGGCTGCGCGCCTCGGAGGTGGCCCCCGCTGTCACCTTGTCACACAAAGGGGAGAGGCAGCGGCAGGGCAGGGAGGCTGCTCCGCCATGGCGTCACCGGCGGCGGCTACAGGCGATGAAGCGGCTGGGAAGGGGAGAGAGAGTGGGGCAGGAGCTGCTGCCCCAGGGAGATTCCCCGCCAGTGAAAGTGTCGGGCTTTGGCGTGGCTGGAAATGGGGAGGGAGGGAGGGGGCGGCTGGTCCCACCTGTGTCCCTGCACGCTGCTGTCATTTGTCCCTCATTCGCCCGAGTCAGGGTGGCACTGAAGGCTGCGAGCACCTGTTAACGAAACCAATCAGCGTTACGACACTCACCTGCTCGGCTTATCTCTATCTCTAATCGTTTCGGAGAGCTCTACAGGGCCCCGGGCCGAGAGGGATTGCAGTCAGGGAGGGATGGGAGCGAGCCGTGACCTATTTAACGTCTCCTTGGTGTACCCTCGGCCCTCCACGAGTAGGTCTGTGCGCGAAGGACGAGGGTGGGGAGGAGGAGGAGGGTGCAGAACCAGGCGAGGGGCTGCTGTGGCTGAGGCGCCCCGGTGAACTTCCCCCCGCTCCGGGCGCACTGAAAGCTCAGCGAGGCCGGCGCTCCGCACGTGGCTGCCCCATCTGCAGCCCCGCTCCGAGCGCGGCCCTCGCCGTGCGGGGGATGGAGCCGCAGGGCCGATTTTCAGCTCGGCCCCCGTTCCTGGCCATGGGAGCCGCACGGAGAGCGGCGTTCCGGGCCCGGCGCTGCCTTTGCAGTGCTGCAGGGCTGGCCCCGGCCCCGGGCGCTGCGGGAGCCGGCAGCTCTCCCCTAATTAAATCTCTTACACGCCACAGCCCCGCAGCAGCGGCAGGGGTTGCGGCTCGGCAAAGGCACCTCTACGTGCTGCGGCCCTGAGCAGGGTGAAGGCTCGGATCCGTGGGGCTGCGCAGAGCCAGGCTCTCTGCAGGAGGGATCCCTCCCTGCCTGCCTGTAGCAGGAAATCGGGCAAAGCTGCGGTTGCTGTTCCATCTCTCAGCCCCGCTCCCCTCGCCGGCACCGTGCCCTGCGCGTCTGTGGCACCAAAAGTCTCGTTCGGCTGCTTTGCGGTGCGTTTGGTGACACCTGGAGTCTCCCTGGGTCTGCCAGATGCAAGGAGAGTCCTGCCCTCCCCGCAGGTCCCGGAACCACTCCGCTGGTTTGCCCCCCAGTTCCCAGTAAGAAATAGGGGAGGGGACGGGGTAAACTGGGACAGAACGTCCTTAGGCTGAGGTGGCACAAGCCTGAGCTCAGACCTGCAGACAAAGGAACACCGTGGCCCCCTCTCGATGCTTGGAGCTCCTGGGTTAATAATTCCCATCACTTTGGAGCGCAGCGTTCCCCAGCTCTGCCCTCCCCCGGCTTCTGGAGCCACCCCGAGGCTTCAGCGCCGGTTCTGCCTGATTTTGCGTCCCCGATGCCGCAGCCCGGCGTGGAGGAAGGGACCTGCTTTCCCCAAGGATCGGTGCAGGTCTGCGGCGCCTGGAGCCCTCCCAGCGGCCGGCACGGGTGGCCAGTTCTGGGTCCCCGCGGGCAAGTGGCCACTGCCGGGTACTCCTGATCCGCAGGGCTCCTTCCTCTCGCGGAGCCCGGGGCAAAGGTCAGCTCCACAACACTGCCTGCTCGGGTCAGTGCGGCTGGCAGGGCTTTCGCCCCGCTGCCCTTGCAGCCGCCCTGGGGGTGTCTCCGGGCTCTGCCCATGCCCGCGTCCAGCGCAGGCAGATCCAAACGCCGAGTTCTCAGCGGGTTGGGGCTCGCAGCGCGGCGCTCCAGTGTTCCCAGCACCCCTTCCCTCTCCATCCTCCCCTGCCTCCCTGGATTTTTCCGGCTGACCGGCGGGGCTGGGCTTTGGAAAAAGGTGCGGTCGCATCCTGGGCACCGATCCCGTGCTCGCCCCGCGGGTCCACCGGCAGCGCCGCGTCCCGCGTGTCCCGGGGCCGGGGGTGGCAGCGGGAGGGACAGCCCAGCCCGGCTGTCTCCTGACCGGAAAGTCACCGAGCACGCCGAAAAGGCTGAGCGTGGCACGGAGCCCGCGGGCAGGCTGGGGCTGCTGCCACGCTCAGGAATTTGTCCCTGCTCAGCCACACGTGCAGGGATCCCAGGAAAACTCGGATGTTTGCGTTGACGCCGCAGGGTAGGATGGGCTCTGGCTGTTTAATTATTCCCAGCTCATTAACAGGTGAGCGGGGAGCCCGAGGGAGCGGGTGCTGAGATAAGCAGGTCCCCGAGGGAAAAGGGATTGTACAATTGACCCTTGGCTGCCCCGGCCGTGTGAGCTGGCTCTAGCCTGCCCCGGGCGACAGCGGGCCTTGGAATGGCAATTCCGGGAATCGGCCTGGCCTGCCCGGAACAGCTCCTGGGCTTTGCTGGGCTCGGCTGCCTCCTCGCCCGAGAAAGCTGTGTCAGCAGGGCTGGGGGGGGCTCTGCGGGGAGCTCTCCGTGCCCTGGCGCCGTGGGGCTGTGTCCCCACAGAACCTTCTGGAAAGTGCTCCGGGAGAGCTGCAGAGGGGCTTCGGGGAAAGGATGGAGGGCCAGGACACAGGGAATGGCTTCCCACTGCCAGAGGGCCGGGATAGATGGGATATTGGGAAGGAATTGTTCCCTGTGAGGGTGGGGAGGCCCTGGCACAGGGTGCCCAGAGAAGCTGTGGCTGCCCCTGGATCCCTGGCAGTGTCCAAGGCCAGGCTGGATGGAGCTTGGAGCACTCTGGGATAGTGGAAGGTGTCCCTGTCCGTGGCAGGGGTAGGATGATGTGATGAGATGATCTTTAGGGCACTCATCTCCTCCCATTGTGACAAAGAAGGGAATTTTGGTGCCAGCAGCAGCTTCTCCTCCTCGGCAACAGCATCTCTGGGTTTTTTGTGGTCCCGTGGTGTGAAACGTCTTTGTAGGACACTTTCCCACCAAGCTCTCGGAGCATCACCATTTCCAGGAGAAAGCTGCTCGCTTTCCCAGCAGTGCTATTTTCTCCTCTTCGCAGGGTTGGGGGATGCTGGGAGCAGAAAATGTTAGTTGGGGAGAGGAAAAAAAAAAAAGAGAAAGAAAAGAAAAATATGTTTTGCTGTGCACAGATTGAAGAAGAAGAAAAGCAAACCAAACAAATGGAGTGAATCACAGGCACCTCCTGTTGCAAGAGCACGACACAAAAACAACAGGCAGGGCACGAATAGTGGAAGTTGTGGCTGGAAAAGGGAGCCACGTGCCAATCCCTGACCAACTTCCCAGCTCTGCAGCAGCCAATTTGGGGATGGAAGCGCTGAAAATTGGCCTGGGAAGGTGTTCTGTGGGTGATGCAGTCAGGCTTGGTGCCTTAAATGGGACAGACTAAATTTAAACCCGAGTGCTTGAGTACAAACTAAATCTCAGCTCAAGCATGAAATAAATCCAAGTGCAGAGTACAAGGTGCTTTTTAAGGGTAGTCTCGTCCGCGGAAAAAGGGCTGGGAGGGGAGGCAGGAGGGGGGAATGGGTTTGCAGCCACCTCCATCCCATGGCATGTGGCTATTCCTGGCTGCTCCAAGAATAGGGCTCCTTCCTCCTGCCAGGCACCCTTCTCCTGCCGGCCCCAGCTGCACCCGGAATGCTGTGGGAGGGCCACAGGAGCGGGATATGGAAGCGTCCATCCTAATTCCCAATTAGGTGTTTAGGTGTGGGGGGACAGGTTTTGGGTAATAAATCCCGCCCTTAATGACAGCTCTACTCTGTCACCTGTCACCCCCCCCCCCCCCCCCGCCCCCCCCCCCGGGCCGGCCCCCCGCTCGCACNGGCCTGAGCCCTGCTCGGTGCCCCCTGCAGCGATGATTCCGTGTCTCGTCATCCCCAGGGTCAGATATTCCCCTCTCTGGGGTGCGGTGCCATGCAAGGGGGAGGCCACCACGAGTTCCAGCACTTCTGGGAGTTTCCTGGTGAAATTCATGGCCAGTCCCGGCCAGACGCCTGCCCCAGGGCTGCTGGCACCAGCCCTGCCTGCGGCTTTGCTCAGGTCTTGGAGTTTTGGAAAGTCTGCTCCGAGCGTCTGCTTCCACATTCCCGCCTCTGAGGCTTTCCAAGTCTGGGAAATGTGGAGCTGCGGCCAGGGCTGGATGTGAGGGGAATGGGGGAATGTGTCATTCCCTGGCACAAACCCCAAAATTCCAACGCTGGGATCCACCTGAAGTGCTTGGCCGGCATGGGAAGCCTCCAGCAGCAGGAGGAGGCTGGGAAGGGCACAATGGGGCCATTCTGATCCCACTGGGAAGGGCCTGTGCTGCATGCACCTCACCTGTGTTCGACAGGGATAAAACCTCTGGATCTTCCCACTGGGAACCTCCCTGGGGAACTCCGCAGGCGGCCGTGCCCTCTGCCCACCCCTGGCAGGGAGAGCCTGCCTGGGAAGGGTTTTCCAGCTGCGGGGAGGTGGGATGGGGAAGCCAATGAAGCGCTGGTGGATGCCCCTGGAAGGCTTTTTCCGGGAAATCAATCCCTGGATGCTCCCTGGGGGTGGGAGCAGCTCCCCGCTGCCGCTGAGGCCATCCTTTGTGGCGTCCACACAACACCCAGCGGTCCCTGTGCCATTGTTCCACTGGCCGCGGGATAAAATTCCATAAAATTCCATAACCACAGGAATGGAACCCAGCTCCCGCCTGGGATCGGCACTGCGGAGCCTTTGGAAAGTCACAAAAGCCGGCTCTAAATTTAGCCCCCGCGAGCCGCGGGGTGCAGCGAGCGCCTCGGCCCCGGGGCAGCCGGGAATGCCGAAGCTGCTGCACGGCGGAAATCCATGGAATCAAAGGCTCCGGCCTCGCCTTGCAGCTCCGGTGCTGCATAATTGTGGGGGGGGGGAGCGATCAGAGGAGAGCGGGGCCGCGTTAGTATTCATGGAATCGCTGCCGAGCCCGCCAGCCAGAGATTGGGTGATGAACGAGGAGAATTCCAGCGCTCCTGGAGCGTGGCCCTGAATCCAGGGCTCGCTCCTCCCGGGATGTGGGTTGGGGGGTCTCTTTTGTTGCCTGCTGAGTGGGTGTTTGGGATCGATTCCAGCTCTGGCTCTGGAGCGGGGGATATCGGCAGCACAGCTCCCAGAAGAGCTTCTGAGCAGCCCCAAGCCCAGCAGCTCAGTTACCCCAAAAGGGTTTTCCCTTCCCCCATTCCTGCCCCAGCTCCCCCCCAGGCGCTCCCAGGAACAGCTCGGGAATGGTTGTCGTGCCGGGATATCGCCTTTGGAGCGTGGCTCTAGAAAAGCGCGTGTGCGTGCCCGGAGAGCACCCTGCGGGCATCGGGATCGCACGGGGGCTGCCCGCTTTTGTGGGATGGATCCCTGCTGAGGCGGGCTCTGTTCTCTGGGAAAAGCCGTGCATGGCAGGGATCTCTCCGGGGCACAGCGAGTGCCCCGCGAGCGTGGGAGCTGCGGGAATGGCAGGGAAAGAGCGGGGCGAAAGTGGGATGTGCAGTGCGGAGGCAGCTGGGAATGCCGGGGTGGAAAAGCCCCGCTGGGGGAGGATGTTGGGGTTGGTGGTGCCGCAAGGCCGTGCCCTTCCCTCCGGGCTCGGAAGCGCTGGGGAGGCAGAGATGAGGCGAGAAGAGAAACACGGAGCTGTATTGGCGGGCGATGAATCGCTGCTCGTCTCCAAACCGCCTCGGGGGCACGGCAGGATGAGCAACTAGGGCTGAGCGCCGGGCCCGGCCTAGCCGGGATCTCAGAATGAGAGGGAGGCGTGAGATGGGTCAGGCCGTGGGGCTGCAGGACTTGAGGGCCCTGCTGCGCTTCCCCCCAGGCCTTCCACGCCTCTGCTTTTGGGGTTTCCTGTAAGCTCCTAGGCCCCTTAGCGGGGTTTTAGGGCTGTGTGTGCCCCACCTGTGCTGGCTCTGGGCGAGCAGCTGGCGCTTCCCCCGGCTCCCAGCTGGAAGAGGGAAGGAAAGCAGCCACAGCCCAATCCCTCCTGCCCGGCCCGGCTGCTGTCGGGAACCGCAGCCTTTCCTGCAGGATGGAGGGACCGGGAAGATTCCGGTCAGGGCTTTTACGTGGCCCCGGCTGATGGGAAAGCACTTCGGGAAACCATTTAACTGCTCCATCCTTTCTGGGCACGCTCTCGGCACGCAGCTGTGGCCGAGACAGGACCATGCCCGCAGCATCGCTGCCCTACCTGGCCCGTGCCCTTCCCTGCCCCGCGGGGACGGGAGAGGCCGGGCTGGCTTTGGAATACATGGGAGGGGACCGAGAATTCCAACAGGACTCGCCCATCCACGTTCCAGACCCTGCGCGGGCCTCTGGGGGTGGGATGGACCCAAGCTGGGGCTTCCCGCGGCAGGGAGCTGCGTGTTCCCCTTGACACCGGGAGTGGGGAATGTCTCGCTTCAGCGAGAAGGGTTTTTAGGCTGCCTGGTTCCCACAGCTGTTACCCGGGAGTTTCAGGGCTCCCTGCTCATTGCGGAAGAGCAGGAAAGCACCAACCCTCCCAAGCCGTGCCAGGCACCAGCTCGTGGCCACGCTCCAGACAGCTCCAAGATGATCAGGAGAGGAACAGGGAGCGAAAGTGGGACCAGGATGACATCTGAAAGCTATTGGGGGGATGGGACAGGAACCTGGAGGTGTTGCTTCTGCTCTGCTTCTTCTCCTTTGAGAAATGACTCATGGGGGGCACGGGACAAACCGAAACTCTGTGGGGCTGCCCTGTTCCCCACAGCGTGATCCCACAGCCCTTCCAGGCCTCTCCTTCTCCAGAGGGGTGTCCGAGGGCCCAGCCCCGGGGGTCCTGGGGTGCAGCTGGTGGGGTGCAGGCGGCAGGAGCCGGGGGCAGGAGGGAACAGGGGAAGGAAGTGACCTCCCCACATTTCTCACCTCTTGCAATTTTTGTTTCACCGCCTTCTCGAAAACCCATCCAGAAAATGTGAAATAGGTGACTTTCCACAAGCTGTGGTGGCGGCAGCGTGCCACAACCCTTCCATTACGCCCTGGCAGGTCGGAGCAAACCTGCCCAAAAAAACCTTCCTTCTCAAACGCCTCATTTACAGTCAGATTGTTCCTATAAAAAACCCCCGTTGCTGCAGGCTCTGCCGGCTCCCAGGAGCCTGCCAGGCTGCCCGAGGCGTCCATCCCACGGGAAGGGGACACTCCTGGGCGAGCAGGGCTCTGGGGAGTACCTCCCCATCCCTGCTGTGCCTGCCTGGTGTCACACTGTTCCCTCGTGTCACTTTGTTCCCTTTGAGCAAAGTCACGCTGGAAGGAAAACTTAGCGCAGCAGCTCCGTGGAGACACATTTCCTCTTCCTGAAATGCCTCAATTTGGGAATTTATAGATCGTCTAAAAAAGGAAAAAAATGCAGCTTGGCTTCTTGCTGGCATCCGTGGTGGAGCTGAGGAGGAACCAGCGGGGATGGGAGCGGTGTGGTGAATCCAGCCTTGCTCCAGGGAGGGAGGGGACCCTGGCAGCCTGGTGGGATGTCCCTGTGTCCCTGGGGTGGCTGCTAGGACTGCTCTGGAGGAGATGGTGGGGCTAGTATTTGTCCAGGCAGGTGGGAAATCCAGGGATTGTCCTGCTGGCCTGGCCGGATGGAGTAACGAAACTCCAGCAGCATTGCGGGAGCTGGGATGGAGTCCTGACCCAACCGGTGTGAGAACTGCGATGGAGTCCTGACCCAACCGGTGTGGGAGCTGGGATGGAGTCCTGACCCAACTGGTGTGGGAGCTGGGATGGAGTCCTGACCCAACCGGTGTGGGAGCTGGGATGGAGTCCTGACCCCAACCTGGGTGACTCAGGCAGCCGACCTGAATCATATTCCCGGGAAAACCGGAGCTGGGCTGTGTGTCACACATCCTGCATCGTCCCTGGGGGCAGCAGGAGCAGGGCAGGGATCAGTGTCACCGCATCCCGGCGCTCCTGGTGGATTTCCCAGCAGTGGGATGGTGCGGAGGGTCCTGACTCAGCTGGGGGGAGGGCGCAGGTGCAGCGCTGACATCAGGGGACGCTCCCACATTCCCAGCCCTCGAGTCAGCCCCAGAAGGCGGCTTTTCCTTCTGCCTCCAGCTCCAATCTCAGCCTGGTTGTGGTCATCAAGGCCGGAATCTGGGAGAAGGAAGGAAGGAATCTGAGCCGGGGAATGTTTGGAGCGGGAAGGGCTGCGAGCGGCAGCGGAGGCAGGAGCGTGCCCGCCGTGCGCTGCGCGGGCAGCAGAGCAGCTGGCGGTGCCATCGGGGCCACCGCGAGTGCCAGCGCTGCCTCGCGCTGCAGCGACAATTCCCGGGGGATTGCCTGGGTGTTGCGAACGCGGCAGCGCCAGGACTCGGCTGCCTCTGCTGCGCTGCCAGGGCTCGTCACTGTGCCTGCCTGAATCCTGGTTTTCCATGTGCTGTTGGCCCAGCCCTGCGTGAATCCTGATTTTCCATGTGCTGGCAGCCCGGCCCCATGTAAATCCTGATTTTCTGTGTGCTGGTGGCCCGACTCCACATGAATCCCAATTTTCCATGTGCTGGCAGCCTGGCCCTGCGTGAATCCCGATTTTCCATGTGCTGGTGGCCCAGCCCCGCATGAATCCCAATTTTTCATGTGCTGGTGGCCCACCCTGTGTGAATCCCGATTTTCCGTGTGCTGGTGGCCCACCCTGTGTGAATCCTGATTTTCTGTGTGCTGGCAGCCCCGCCTCACGTGAATCCCGATTTTCCGTGTTCTGGTGGCCCGGCCCCATGTGAATCCCGATTTTCCGTGAGCTGTTGGCCCAGCTCCGCGTGAATCCCGATTTTCTGTGTGCTGGCAGCCCAGCCCTGCGTGAACCCCAATTTTCCGGGTGCTGGCGGCCTGGCCCTGTCCCTGTCCTACGGCAGCAGCAGGAGAGCTCGGCATAGCGCAGGTGCCTTGTGGGAGAAGGAAATTCCCAGGAGCAGGCAATTCCAGGAGTGGGCAACTCCAGGGAGCAGGCAGACTCCATTCGCTGCTCTCCCACCTCACATTCCAAGGTGATTCCCTCTTGGAAGGGGTTTATGGGCAGCAGGTGAAGGGTCAGCTCCTGAAACGCGGTGGGTTCCACTCTCCTCCTGCTCCCGCTTTCATTTCTCCTCAGCTTTATCTCAATTCCCGATTTTAGCACGTTGGCACCATTGCATCGGCGCCGGGCAGCCCCAGCCCTAGCATTCCCGCAGAACTCTCCCTTCCCGGAGCCGGGAGCGGCGCGAGCCAGTGACTACGGAGCGTCTGGGCTGCGGGAGCCGCTGCCAGCCGGGAACGCTGGAGTGAGGAGAGGGAAGGCGGCGCTGACTCAGCCCCGGCCGGGGCGCGTGGTGGAGTTTGCCTCGAGAGGCTGCAGCCCACGCTGCTCCTCTGCTCCGGAGGTGGGAACAGCCGGCTCTGGGATGCACTGGGATGTGCTGGGATGCTCTGGTGCTTCTCCAGGGGCTCTTGGGCCCACAGGGAGCCACAAAGCTGTGCCCAGACGGGCAGTGGGATTGCTCCCTCCTCTGCAATGCATCCAGAGCATCTCCCGCTTCCCTTCCCTGCTCCCTTCCCTGCTCCCTTCCCTCAGCCCCAGGCATCCTTCCGAGGTGCGCCAGGCTGCCTCTCTCCCTGATTTGATGTTTCCCCTCCCCTCCCCTCTGGTTTGGAGCTCTCCCGAGCACAAAGCCGCCCTTTTTCCCATTCGCGCCGCCGGAGCAGGGACATTTCCACGGACAGTGGTGCCATTGATTCCTGCGCCGGCGTGGGGCTGGCAGCAAATGCCGGGCACGGGGGCTCGGCGGGATCAGCCAGGCTCTAGGAATGAGCCCTGTGTCCCCTGGAACTCCGGGCTTGGATTTGGGAGCGAGGGTGATGGCAGGGTCAAGCCTTCCCCCTTCCAAGGGGACCAGCCTGTCTCTCTTCCCAGTGTCAAAAGCAGCTTTGGATTCACCAGGAGAGGCGTGTCCCATCCTTTGGGGACACAGCGGGACGTGGCCCTGTCCCTGGCCCAAGGCCAGGCTGGACAGGTAGCACCCTGGGATGGGGGAAGGTGCCCCTGCTCTTGGCACTGGGTGGAACTGGATGAGCTTTAGGGTCTCTTCCAACCCAAACTATTCCATGATTTTACAGTCCTGAGGGCCATGATTTTATGGTCCTGAGGACCATCAGATGCCTCCTCCTCCTCATCTCCAGAAGGTGTTCAAACCCCAGACACCCAGTTTGGGGGTGCAGGGCTGCTCCCACATCTTGCCAGGGGAGAAGCAGAGGTGAAGGGGATGAAACCACTTCCCTGGCTTAGAACCAGCTCTGCAGGACTTAGGACCAGCTCTGCAGGAGTTAGGACCAGCTCCACAGGGCTCACGAGCGGCTCTGCAGGACTTAGAACCAGCTCTGCAGGGCTGCCCCAGAGGCAGAGGGAGCCCAGCAGGTGCTCCTGGGAGCCCCTGGAGCCTCTGTTGGCAGCGCCGAGCTCAGCCCAGGCGCGCTGGCAGGCCCGGCTGGCAGAGCTGTTCGCTCTCCGCGATTCCCCAGGGAGCTGCAGGATAAACAACAGCGCTGGCGCCGGCCAAGGGATTGTTTAGGGCTGGTTTGTTCTTGGTCTTTGGAGAGGAGCGCAGCTCGCCTGGCTCGGGGAAGGTCAGGAGGAGGCTCCGAAGGAACCCCAGGGCAGCAGGAGAGAAGCGTGGGATAGGGAGAGCTGCGGGTGGAGATTTGCCTGGATTAGCAGCAGTTTTGGGGCTGGAGGTCCAAACGAGAGTAAAGTTTGGTGAGGTCTGGCCAGACCTGCCCGAGGCGTGTTGGTGATGGGGTCACAGTGCTTTAGGGGTCGCCAGGAGTAGGAATTGTGGGCGCTGCGGGAAGGGAGAGGGCGGGAAGGGGATTACTGCTCTCCTGGGCAGGCTGGGACCGAGCCTGGCCAAGGGCAGGCCTGGCTACAGGATCACCGTGCAGGACTCCGTGCCAGCCCCTCCAGCTCAGGCTGGGCAGTTTCTCCGAGTCTCGGGCACGGGAGGGGCAGGGAAGGCTGAGCAGGGCACAAGGGCCGGCAGAGACCGAGATCCAGCCGGGCCAGGGGTCCCAGGGGAAGGGCACACGGAGGTGTCCCCTCACTGCGTCCCCACAGCCCTGCCCAAACCGGACCTGGGGGGTCCTGGCAGCTTCCCCGAGCTCTGCTGGCAGAACTCTGCCTGTTTAACCGCAATAACCCCGCAAACTCAGCGGGAGTTCCGCGGCCCCGGTGACCTCCAATCCACCTTTTCCCTCTCGGCTCGGCGGGGCAGAGGGAGCGGGCCGAGCAGGGCTGGGCCAGGCCGTGCCAAGTGCCAGCCCCGTAAATAGCGAGGCCACGTGCTGCTGATGAATGGCCCGGCGGGGCGACTGCCAGCTCCAGCGGCACTCCCGGCCCGTGGCCAAGCGCTCCGAGCGCTCCCGGGGCAGGGGCCACTCGCGCTGGGAAAGGGACGGCAGGGAATGCCGGGCTCTGAGCGCCCGGGCAGAGCGCGGCCCTGATCCCTGGAGCCATCCTTGGCGGGCTGCCCAGAGGGGGCTGCGGATCGAGGACACCCCGGGGGGACAGCAGAGACCGGGAGGGGACAGCAGAGACCGAGAGGACAGCAGACACCGAGGGGACAGCAGACAACCCTGTCCATCCCTCCCTCCTGGTATCCCAACCCTGTCCATCCCTCCCTCCTGGGATCCCAACCCTGTCCATCCATCCTTCCGGGGATCCCAACCCTGTCCATCCTCCTGGCCCTGAGTAGGAGGTGCAAGACCCAGATCTCTCTGGCACTGCCTGGAGAAGCTGCCAGGGTGGGAGAGGGATCCCTGCGCCCACCGCGGGGCTGCGGGAGGCGCTGGATGCGGGGGCAGTGCTCAGAGCCGGGGCTGCGGCGCTCCGAGCTCCCACTCCGGCAGTCTCAGCTCCTGCCGCAATTCCCCGGCTTCCTCTCTCCATTGTGGAGCGCTCCCGTCCCCGGGGACCAGGGGACAATGGCTGGAGCCCGGCAGCCGCCTGTCCCTTGTCCCGGCCCTCCCGGAGGGCCCCAGCCCTGCATCCTGGTTTCCCTCAGGGGCACGGGAAGGGAGGGAATCGGCGGGGGCTCCCACAGCCGGTCCCTGACGCCTGCACTGCCCGCAGGTGCCAAGGAATATGTGTTCCCACGGAGGGAGAGGTTCCCGGTGTTCTTCCACCAGGAAAACACCTCCTCCATCTTCGTCGGGGGCGAGGGGAGGCTGTACTACTATGACTTTGCAAACCGCGAGAACTACACGGTGAGGAGGCCCTGGAACCCCATAAAAGTGTGTGGGATCCATCTCCCAGCCCCCATCCCCGGGTCTCTGCCCAGCCGGCCCCATCCCACCAGGAAGGAATGGACACGGGTGGGTTTTCCCTGGCTGTGGTCCCGCCGAGGCCCCGCTGCCCCACAGGGAGGGTGTTTCCAGCTGGGGATCCTTTCGGGGATGTGAGCAGTGACACTCGGATTCCGTCGCCGGGGAGAAGCTGCGACCCCGGCCTGTTCCGCCGTCGGAGCTTTTCCTCCGAGGCTGGAAGCACCAAGCCAGGCAGGGAGTTCAGGGAGCAGGAAAACCCTCAGCTGGCATCATCCCGACCCCTTCTCATCCTTCCCAGTTGCTGAGCGTAGTTTGGGCCCAAACCCTTCCCTTGGTGTTCCCAGAACGCTGTGGCTCCCGTCCCCACAGGGATGAACCCTCTTCCCAACCCCTCTGGAGAGCAGCCCGGGCTGCCACAGCCTCACTCTTCCCACCCCTTCCTGGGATCCCAAGGGTTTTCAGACCCGGGGAGGGTGACAAGGACACCCTGCGGTGTTTGGTGACCTTGTGGGGCACCGAGCCCATGCCTGGTGGCTTTGGGAGAGCGGGAATGGAAGCGTTTCCCTCTCTTTGATCCTAGGAAGAGTTCCCAGTGAGGAACGAAGGCCAGTGCGTGATGTCTGGGAATTTGGTAGGTCCCACCTGTGAGAGAACAGTGGGATGGGGAGCGCTGGAGGATTTGGGTAGAAGAGGGAACAGCAAGATGGGGAGGATTGGAGAATTTGGGAACAGCAGGATAGGGACTGCTGGAGGATTTGGGAACAGCGAGATGGGAACAGCAGGATGGGGAGCGCTGGAGGATTTGGGTGGAAGAGGGAACAGTGGGATGAGGAGGGCTAGAGGATTTGGGAACAGCCGGATGGGAACAGCGAGATGGGAACAGTGGGATGGGGAGCGCTGGAGGATTTGGGAGCAGCGCGATGGGAACAGCGGGATGGGAGCAGCGGGATGGGGAGCGCTGGAGGATTTGGGAGCAGCGCGATGGGAACAGCGGGATGGGAGCAGCGGGATGGGGAGCACTGGAGGATTTGGGAACAGCGAGATGGGAACAGCAGGATGGGGAGCGCTGGAGGATTTGGGAGCAGCGCGATGGGAACAGCGGGATGGGAGCAGCGGGATGGGGAGCACTGGAGGATTTGGGAACAGCGAGATGGGAACAGCAGGATGGGGAGCGCTGGAGGATTTGGGAGCAGCGAGATGGGAACAGCGGGATGGGAGCAGTGGGATGGAGAGCACTGGAGGATTTGGGGTGAAGAGGGAGCAGCGGGATGGGGAGCACTGGAGGAGGAGGGCACAGGGGGGTGGGGGGCACGG
>VZRR01006928.1:0-11531 GCA_013398015.1 Oreocharis arfaki | reverse complement strand
CCCCAGGACAATCCATCCAAGCTTCCCCAAACCAGGAGCCAGCCCCAGGACAATCCATCCAGGCTTCCCAAAACCAGGAACCAATGAATGCTGCATCCCAGGGCAGGATTTTATCCATTTTCCCAAAGAATGTGGGTGTTCCCATGGTGCTGCCAGTCAGGGCAGCTTCGGTGTGGGACAGGGCCAGAGCAGAGGCCACCAGAGACCAGCGTGAGGCCACCAGAGACCAGCGTGAGGCCACCAGAGACCAGCGTGAGGCCACCGCTGCCCCTCCACCCGGAGTTTCTTGTTCCTTGGGGCAGAAAGGACCTTCTGGGCTCAGCACCAGGCTGAGAACGCCCCCGTGCCATCTCCAGCCCCTCCGTGTCCCCACAGAGCTCTGCTCACCAAGCCACCCTCCCCAAGGACCACTCACTCCTCCCTCCCACCGAGAACATTTCCCGGCCTGCGGGGCCTCCTGAGCCATTCCCAGGGATGCCAATCCCACCGGGATGGGGGTAACTCCACGGATGGAGGCCAGGAACACCCAAGCCTGGTGTCACCAGGTGGGTCACCGCCCCACGGGCACCGCGGGGGCCGGCCCTGCTCGCCCAGTGCCGTGGCCCTCGGGAACGGGGATTCACCTCCAGTGCTCCCAATAAACCCATCCCAAGGGATATTCCCGTCCCTCCTGGCTGCCGGGCCGGGCACGGCTCACACCTTCCCCGCAGCTCGCGGGCGAGAAGCGGGGAAGGAATCAAAGCCGCATTGTGTCCGAGGGGAACAAAGGCGCCTTTTGACACCAGAGACCGGGGATTCTTGGAAGGCTTCCCCCGACGGCGAGGGAATACAGTGCAGGAATACATTGTAAAACACGGAGACACGGCCTGGCCCGGGGGAGCCCGGCCTCGGCTGGCACAGGGACACGGGGGACGCGGGGGAGAGGGAAACGGGGATGAGCCAGCGCGGCCAGAGGGAGAATCTGTGGGGTGAAGGGTTTGGGGTGTCTCAATAGAGGAAAAGAAAGGTGGGGTAAGGGGTAGGGAGGCGCTGGAATCAGATCCCATCTGGTCGGATTTTCTGGCGGAGTCCCCAGCCCTGGAGTGCCCAAGGACGTGGCACTCGTGTAACAAGGTGGGCATCGGGCACAGGTTGGACCCCGTGATCTCGGAGGTCTTTTCCGACCTCGGTGATCCTGGGATTCCGTGGGTGGGGCACCTGTGTGCAGCTGGACAACCTGTGGCTCATCCCCAGCCTACAAATGCTGGTCCAAAGGAAGCACACCCAGGGAGAAGCACACGGGGACGTGTGACGGGAATGTCACTCGGGCGACTCCTCCGCGTGGGGACAACGGACTCGGCGTCCTGGGAAGCACCAAGGAGCCAACACACTCTGGATGTGTCCCCTTCCCCAGCTCTGCCCCAACTTCCCCATCTGTAAAACGGGGGGGGATGGCAGCTGTGGGACGCAGCCACGTCCTCCGGAGCTGTCCCCATGCGGGCGCAGAACCGCCAGGCCACGTGCCACCCGCACGTGAGCTCTGCGGCAGCGGCGCGGCCCTGCCCTGCCCTCGGCCGATCCCCTCGTGCGGCAGAGCCCGGTGCCACGGCTTCCAGGAAGGAAAGGTGAATCCGCACCCTCCTGGCCGAGCTCCCCCGGGGAACGGCTCCGTGCGTCCCCCCGGGAACATCCCGGGGCCGGACCTCCTGCCCCCCTCGCCTGCCAACCGCTCCGGCACCACGCTGGGAGACTCCAAGTTCACTTGCAAAAAAAAAAAAAGTTGGCATCCCTGCATATTTGCAAGGTCAAGGCACAGAAAGGCCTCTATAAGCCTAAAGCCTTGTTTTCAAGGGCCTATTCTTCGACGAAGTGATTATGAAAGCGGCTACATATTCTTAACAAGCCCCTTTTCACTCGGGCTTTCAGTTCCCCCGCAGTGGAGAATGTGCATGTGTATTCTTGCATGGCAGCCCTTCCATACTGTCGGGATTGTTATCGGGCCCGCCGTGAAAGGCCCGATTGTTTGGGGTTGCCGCGATTACATCACGGCTGCCCCCGGGCCGCCCGCCGAGGTGTTTGATCAGGGCTCGCAGGTGGGAAGGAGCTCACGGGGCCCTTTCCCCAGACCTGCCCTACCTGTTAAACCCTGTTCCGCACGGCTGCTCCTTCCCTCTGCTCCGCAGCCTCCCACGCCGCCACCGCGGGAGGGACCGGCCTCGATGCCCCCCACGCGTCCCCCAGACCACCCCCGGCAGCAGCCTGAGCCCCCCGTGGGCACCTGGGGACCCCCCGGCACTCGGGGTTTGAAAGGCAAATCCCCCAAAGGAACAGGGAGGATGTCATTCCTGCGGATTTTTCATCTCCTGGCATTTCAAGCTGTTCCAAAAAGAGGGAAAGATGGGATATAAAGCTGCAGTGCCTCCCTGCCTGGAGTGCAGCCAGCAGCCCCAGCACCACGGGGACACAGAAATGCATGGAACAGCAGGTGCTGGGCAGGGGAAGGAGCAGGAATCCCAATCCCAGGCAGGGAATGGAACAGGTATTCCCATCCTGGGCAGGGGATGGAGCAGGAATCCCAATCCCACACAGGGAATGGAACAGGTATTCCCATCCTGGGCAGGGGATGGAGCAGGAATCCCAATCCCACGCAGGGAATGGAATGCCTTGGGTTGGAAAGGGAATTAAAGCTCATCCCATTCCACCCCTGCCATGGCAGGGACACCTTCCACTATCCCAGGCTGCTCCAAACCCTGTCCAGCCTGGCCTGGGACACTGCCAGGGATGGGGCAGCCACAGCTTCTCTGGGAATTCCATCCCAGGGCATCCCCAACCTCACAGGGAAGAATTTCCTCTCTTGGAAGCTCCCCTGGCTCTCTGCTGGAGCCGAGCGTGGCCGGCACACCCCATGGAACACCACCACCCGCCCTCCTGACACTCTCCCTTCCAGCACTGCTCCTCAGCAGCCGCTTCCATCCCTCTTCCCACCCTTCCCTCCCTGTTCCCAGCCCATCCCTGGTGCCGGGAGCTCCGTGTCCCACCTGCGGCCTGGCCCTGCGCCAGCCCCGCTGCCCCCGCCCGCTGCAAACCTCGACAATTTTAGGGGATTTTACCCTTAATGCATGCCCAAGGCACAGGAGCTGGGTTCGAGGCTGTCAAACCTGCTCTCCCCTCCGAGTGCAGCAGTGAACTCAGCCGGAGAGCGCGGAATTCTCCACTTTTCCCCACACAAATCCCACCGGTGCTGGGCCAGCCCGGGGCCCTCTCCAGCAAACCTCAGCTCCTCGTTCCCAGCCTGGATCCCACAGATCAGAAGCCTCCTCCGGCCCCAGGGGGGTTCAGGTGCTGCCCTGGCCAGGTGAGGCCCAGCTGCTCCCCGGCCATCACCACGTCCTTCACCTTCCACCATCCCCTTCCATGGAAAATCCATCCCCTGTGTGCCTCCACTCCTCACCTTCCCCAGACGCGGATCCTGGGGAGAAAGCCACCCCAGGGATACGGAATCATGGAATTGTTTTAAGGAACAGACCCTTCAGGTCACCCCATCCAGCTGTTCCCCCAGCACTGATGTCCCCAGGTGCCACATCCACACCTCTGTTAAACCCCTCAGGGACGGGGGCTCCACCACTGCCCTGGGCAGCTGTGCCAGGCCTCGGCCACCCTTTCCATGGAGAAATGCTCCCAATATCCTGCCTAAACCTCCCCTGGTGCAACCTGAGGCTGTTTCCTCCTGTCCTGTCACCTGTCACCGGGGAGAAGAGCCCAGCCCAGCCCTGGAGAGGGCACGGCCCAGCCGCTCCCTTCCTTTCTCCCGTCCCAAACCTCAGCGTTGGCCAGGGTGGGCAACAGGAGACAGAAACTGGAGCTCACTCCCCGTTAGGGCAGGGAATGCACTGCTGGATCCCATGGATGGATCCCATTGTTTATGGACTGTTTCTCCCTCTGGAGTTTTCCAATCGTGCTCCTTATCTGCCCGGTTATTTCGGGAACTGTTTGATTTATGAGTCAGCCTCAGGCACAGGGCGAAGGTTCAGCTCTCCCCCGGTGTGGGAAGCACAAAGCCGCATTTCAGGAGCTCCTTTTGCCACGCTTTGACCTCGCTGAGCAGCAGGAGGAGCTCAGGGAGCCTCAGCACCTTCTCCAAGAGCAGGAACTTGGCTGGGAGCTCAGGATCTGGCCAGGATCCTGGAACCTTGCCAGCCTCCAGCTCTCCCGGGCTGCAAAATGAGCAGGAGATGAAGGCCTGGAGCTGCATCCTGGAAAATCTGCTTCCCAGGAGGTGGAATTGCCCCGGTCCTGCTCCCACAGCACGCAGGGCAGAGATCCAGGGCACAGACAGAGATAAAAAGCTCATAGATGCTCGTACACCAAAAAATCCTGGAACGGTCGGGAAGGACCTTAAATCCCACCCAGTGCCACCCCTGCCATGGCAGGGACACCTCCCACTGTGCCAGGGTGCTCCAAGCCCCGGCCAAGCCGGCCTGGGGCACGTCACACACGGATAAAACACCAGAACTGCCCCCTCCCAGTGCCATCCCCACCCTGGTCACCGGGCTGAAACCCTGCCCAAGGTTTTGTTCTGGTCTAGCCAGAAGAAGATGAAGAGTTCAGTGTGAATTGATGACACCACAGCCTGAAAGCCACTCAGAAATTTGCATCAGTGATCCAGAATCACTCCATTTAACCGTTCGGGTTTCTGTACCTAAGAAGTGTGAGAAGGAGAATCTTTTGGTTTGTTCCAAGGAATCAATAATCTGTTCTCAAGACAACTGTCTGTCTCTGCAAGATACTAAGCTAATGGCAGAAATAACTTTAATAGAGACGTGAAAGAGCATAGATAGAAGGTGGAGTTTTTTGAAACAGTGAATAGCTCTGGTCACTGAAATGTTTCCCCACATCACTCTTCTTTAAAAATTAGGTTAATAACCTAATGGACAAACTAATTTTTCTCAAGAGTGTTTAAGGGCAAGCTGGCCCACAGACTAGGGATCAACACGGGATATCCCAAATATTCCCAGCTCTGGCACCACCCCCACACAAAGGGGCTCCCCTTGGGCAGCCCCAGCTCTGGGGGGACAACGCTGGGGGACAGAGCTGCAGGACCCCCATCCTGCCGCTATTCCCAGCATCTTCCCTTTTCCAGAGGCAGCCTCACCTTCAGCTGGGGCCACCCCAAGCCCTGCAGAGCCGCAGCTCCGAGGAACTCCCCCCCCCCCAAAACTGCTCCAAGAGAACCACAGCAACCCCAAAAAGCAGAGCGTGTGGGGGTGCTGAGAGCTCCCACCTCGCCAGAGCTGATTCCTGACCGGAATTCCTCCATTTTCCAACAGAAACCAAGGGCATCCTTCCCCAGCAGCACCTCCCAACTCCAGCCATCACCAGGAGGTTTCAGTTAAGCCCTCACACCCCTATTTTTAAACACCTTAAGACAGCCCTCATGCGAGACCTCGTTAATTCTATTTCGAACAGCATCAGCCTGAGAATAATTCCAATTTTTACATATTCCCAGTGGGCCAGCCCTAAATAAAGTGGGATTTAACGAGGCAGCTGCACTGATCTGGGGCTGCAGGGAGATGCAGAACCTTCTAAAGGTTATTAAAATATCGGGTTTTTTACCAAAAAAAAAAAAAAAAATTAGACACCCACAGAAGCTGGGTGGTCTGAAAGCAGGGCTGGGATTCCGGCCCATGGATAAAAATTCCCAATTTGTGTTTATGGCTCCGTGCAAGAAACGCCAATTCTCCCCTTTTTGTCAGAATCTTCAAACTGGGAGCGCGTTCCACGCTGGAAATCGCTCGATGTGCTGGGGAATCTCAGAGTAAAGGAGGTGCTGGGGTGGTTTAGGGGTGGTTTGGGGGTGGTTTAGGGGTGGTTTAGGGGTGGTTTTTAGGGATTTATTGCCCGGATTGCGCAGCCCCGTTCCTTACAGAGAATAAAAGCAAGGGAAGGAGGGTGAGTGTGGTTAATAAACCTGATTTTCCTTCTTGGTAAAAGGGTGGAAAGAACCCACAGGGAATCAAAGGGCAGCTGGATACAGAGATAAAGGTATGGATGTGTGATCGAAACGGGGATGTGAGATAAAAATAGGGATGTGTGACAGAAACCAGGGATGTGTGATAAAAACAGGGATGTGTGATAAAAATAGGGATGTATGAGGGATGTATGATTTTAAAAAAAAGGGATGCATGACAAAAGCAGGGATGTATGATTAAAACCAGGGACGTGTGAGGGATATCTGATTAAAACCAGGGATATCTGATTAAAACCAGGGATGTGTGACAAAACCAGGGATGATTTTCCCTCCTCCTCTCCCGGCTGCCCTCAGGCCGCAGTGCTGGAGCCCAGCAGGGCTGCCGTGCCAGGGGGGCACCCAGGGGCTCACACCCCACTCCCAGGTGCCCACGTCTGCATCCTGCTGGGAATCGCCAGCTGAAAGCCCTGGAATGGTCCCTCTTTGTCCCTGTCCGGTTGAAGGAGAGCAGCTCCGTGGTGCAAACCTGGAATTGAACAATTCCCCGGCTGCCGGAGCCCCAGGAGGGGCCATCGTGGCCCCGGGCGCTGTCACAACGCCTTCATTCCCATTGTTTCCCTTCTCCAAGGGGTTATTTTCCAACCCTGGAGCTGCTTGTCCGGCATCACCCGGGTAAGAAACTCGGGGGGTGACGGCTCTGCCTTGCCCTGCTTCCCTCCCTTTTGTCTGAAGGTGCTCGGGAAGCACAGGGAGCGTTTTGGAGAGCAAAGCAAGGAGAGAGCTCCGTGGGGAGGTCCTGGAGAACCTCATCCTGCGGGAATTGGGGCCATCCCTTCATCCATCGCCGCCAGGCTTGGGGCAGGAGGGAAATGCAGCAGCTGAGGAGCCTCAGTGGTGGTTTGGGGCTCTCCGAACCTCCCAGAGCACTTCCCCCTCCGGAGCCGTGCTGACAGCACCCCCGGGGCCATCCCCACCCTCCATCCCCACGCTTCCCAAAGAAAAGCCCTGCAGGAACCTCCCCAGCTCCCCAGCAAACACCTCCCTCCGGGCCAGGCTCATTAAAAGGTGTTTAATGAGCACTTCCCCCGCTCTGCTTTGTGACCAGGGGCGGTGCCGGGCGTTGTTCCGCTCCCGTTCCTCCGGGATCCCGGGGAAGGTGCAAATCCCCCTCAGCCCTGCGTGGGTTTTTCCTTGAGGTGTTCCCGTGATCCCACAAAGAGCTGGGGATCCCACCCCGCATCCGGACCCTTCCTCTCTCCGAGCCCCACCGTGGATCCTCTCCCCAGCAGGAGCCACATCCCACGAGGGGGAGAGAGCAAACCCCCGAGTGTCTTCTGCTGGCTCCCAGACCACAATGACTTCCATTCATCCCAAGGAAACACCGGATAAAATTTTTGCCTGGTTTCAATCTCCCTACATTAATCAAACCCTTTTTTTTCTTTAATCCTTTTTTTTTTTTTTTTTTCCCAGCCTGAGAGCCGCAGCGTGGGAGGCACAGGCTGTCCCATGGAATAATATTTTCCAAGCCATCCTCAAAGTCTGCCTGCCAGCCCGGAGCCTCTCCGCTGTCTGTTCCACCAAAGCTGGACAGGAAACAATCCGTGGGCACGGCAGATCCAAACAAGGCCGGCATTCCCAGCGAAAGGGGCGGATGAATGGGAACCATTGTGCTGGGCTGTGCTGGAGGAAACATCCCCGGCATCATCCAGGGGGGAAGAACATTGCTGCTTCCAGCACTTCCCTCCTCGTTCCTGCTCCTTCCTCGCTGTCCCGAGAGGAGATTTCACTGAGCAGATCGAGGATGGGGGTGGGATGATACAGGGGCACCCAAAGCAGGCTGAGCTGGGCAAACCCAAGTTCAACTCTGCTCCATAAAACTCCATTTCCCCCTTCCCTGCACCCAGGGCGAGCCGGGATCAGCCCTGGAGCAAACCCGACCTGCAGCTGGCAGAGAGGGGCGCAGCAAAGCCCGGGCTGGGATTGGGGTGATGCTGGAGAGGAGAAGGGATCCACCCCTGCCCCCAAAAACTCGCAGTTTAGGGGACAAAAACTCACCACATCCACCTTTTCTGGGAAGATCCCAGCCCGGCAGGGAAAGAGGGAGCTGAGGGGGGTCCCCATGGACAAAACCCCCCCAGACCCCCCCGCTGTAACCAACACCCCACAGCCCAAACCAAGCCCCCCTCGGCTCCACCCTAAGGCAGAGCTCTGCCAAAAATTCGCCTCCAGCGCTTTTAAGCTCCCCAAATTCTCTGCATCCAACGGGGCCCTGGCGCTCAGAGCACCCCTGGCTCACCCAAACGCCTCACTCGGCTTCCCGGACTTCCAGCCCTTTATATCTCGTCTGCTCCGAGGAATTTATGGCCTTTAACTCCACACTGGCCTCGCTTCTGTGAACCTCGGGAAGAGCAGCCCTCTGGCAGGGGTTTTTCCAGGGAAAAAGGCACACCTGGGAATGCTGTTGGCTCCGGGGTTTGCCCTGTGAGGCCAGGCACCCATCCGAAATTGGTGGGGAGGAGCGGGATGGGAACATGGATGTTCCCACCCGGTGCCAGCGGGGAGAGGAGCAGCACCCCGGGATGGGGATGGGAATTGTCACCCCAGACACCTCTACATTCCATCCACAGGGACAGGAGCTTCCTGCCCTGGAACAGGGATGGCCCGGAAAACAAAAATTCCGTGTGCTTTTGGGCAGGGAGAGCGCAGAAAATCCATCCGTGTTTTATCCCCATCTCTCAGTGCGAGTTGGACTTGCAGGGAATTTTTGCCAAGCTATTCCCTGGAACAGCCAGGCCCACACTGTCCTGATCCCACTTTATTTCGGGTGGAAGTGGAGAAGCAGCTGCGCCCTGTCCGTGCCCCAGGACCCTGGAGCAGCATTGCCACGTGAGCTTCCCGAGATCCAAGCAAAAAATGCTCGGAAAATCCTGGTTTGGGCATTCCCCAGCAGCTCCAGGCTGGATTTTCCAGCCTTTGAACAAATATTTCAAATTATCCCCCCAGGTGACACCGAAATGGCGCCGAGGCTGCGGGATGGGAGCTGCCCCCACGGAGACATTCCCACTGGAAAAGCATCCCTGGAGCGCAGCCTTCACATCCCAGCTGGGAAACGGCTCAGGCGGAGCAGAACCACGGCTGGCAGCCGGAGTATCAGCCAGGGATGCAGGGAACACCCATCCCACCTGCTGGCAGCACGGAGCCGCGATTCCTTACGGGCGAGGAAACCGCCCCCACAAGGATCGGCACAGAATTCCAGCTGGTTCCAGGGTAAGCGTGCAGCAGATTCCCTTTTCCCGCCCCAATCAGCCAGCCGAGGTCCAGCACTGCTCACCACACACCCTCCTCCTCCTCCTCGGGGCAGGGCGTGTGTCGAACACATTCCCAAATCCTCCTGTTAAAAGCAAATTCCCCGGCCCAGGTTTTTCCCAGCAGTTTCCTGCTCCCTCTGCAGCACAACCCAGGCTCGCTCCCGAGCTCCCGCGACCCCGCCCAAGGAAATTCATTTTATGGCCGATTTCTCCCTGACAGGGGAAAAAAAAAAAATCCTCGGGAAGCAGCAACGCTCCGTAAGGAAACGGATTTGGGGTTTGTGGGGATGAGCTGCCTGCAGACAGCAAACAGCTCCTGTGGGGATGGGGAGGCGCGGATTTGGGATTTGGGAGGTGCAGATTCAGGACCTGGAGGTGCAGATTTAGAATTTGGAGGTGCAGATTTAGGATTTGGGAGGTGCAGATTTGAGATTTGGAGGGGCAGATTTAGGATTTGGGAGGTGCGAGGTGTGGATTTGGAGGTGCAGATTTAGGATTTGGGAGGTGCAGATTTGAGATTTGGAGGTGCAGATTTAGGATTTGGGAGATGCTGATTCAGGATTTGGAGGTGCAGATTCAGGATTTGGGAGGCTCCTGCATCCCAGTTATCCCTCAGGACCACGCTCTGCTGCCACGATGCGGGCTGGGATGGGAAGGGGGATAATCAGCCCCTCGTGCTGATCCTCAAAGGAAGAGCTTCCAACGGGAAAAGAGGAGGAAAAGAGAGACCAAGGACCCCATTCCCCTTCTGATCCCGGGCTTCCAGCCCTGAGCTCCACACGGGATGCGGGAGGGGAGGTGCCAGCGTGGGATGCCCTCCCTGCCAGCCCTGGATATCACCCCACAGCTTCCCAGCACCCCAGCCCATGGGATGAGGCGCTCAGCATCATCCCAGGGATCCCTGGAGGTGCTTCCACCCTCGAACAGACGCGGGAGGGACTTGGGGAAAGGGAGACACGAGAGAGCAGCAGCAGCAGCAGCAGGGACCCGGCCCGGTGCCTCTCCTGCTCCATCCAGCCTTGGGAAAGCAGCTGGCAAAGGGGAGCAGGGTCAGACCGCCCTGGATGTCCCCTGGATGTCCCCAGCCCGTCCCCTGCCCACTCTGCCCCCAGAGCAGCCCAGGGACGCACAAACTCTGCCCGTGCTGCTCCCAGCAGCTCCGGCCCCATCTGGTTCCTGTTAGAGCAGCCACAGGAGCTGGGCAGGGCAGGGCAGGGATCCCTCCCCCGCGGGTCACAGGGAGAACAGGGGGAGGGAGCGCAGCTTTTTTAAGCCGTGCCTGCCCTTCTCTTTACCTTCCTGCCTGGAAGGCGGCCAGGAGCGGCTCCTGCCTTCCCCGCTCCCATCTGGAGGGAACCTTCCCCTCCTGGGCACACCCGCCCTGCCCTGGCACCGCCCCGGCTCCTCTCCTGTCACCGCAGCCCTTTGTCCTGAGCTGCTGCTTCCACCCCGCGGGACTTCCCGACATTCCCATCCCTGCGAGGAGCGGGGCAGGAGCGGCACGGCCCCGCAGCAGCGAGGAACAGCTCCGTCTCCGTGGAAAACACCCCAAAAGGGGCACCTTCCTCCATCCCAGGCTGCTCCAAGCCCCGTCCAGCCCGGCCTTGGGCACTCCCAGGGATGGGGCAGCCACAGCTGCTCTGGGAATTCCATCCCAGCCCCTCCCAGGGAACAATTCCTTCCCGATATCCCATCCAGCAAGTGGGGAGCCATTCCCTGCGTCCTGGCACAGCCTCCCGGCGGCTTCTCCCCGCGCATGAAAATCCTGGCAAGGGCGAGGGGCTGCGATCCAGCTGCAGCTCCCCGGGGATGCCGGAGCAGGCGGCCCGCAGGAACAGAGCCTGCACACCCGGTGGCAGCAAAGAAACGCGCAGGAGAACGGGAAGGGCCGGGAGCAGCGCCGGGATGAGCCGGGAGATGATGGGCAGCACGGAGAATCCCGGGATGCTGCAGCGCAGGAGCCCAGGGAGCCCCGGGATGGCTGAGCCGATCCAGCGCATCAAAGCAGCAGGTGAGTTAAAAGCTGAGATTCCCTGCCCTAATTGTCATTTTTAGGGTTTTGAGCAAATCTCGGGATGTGCCCCCGACTGGGGCCCTCAGCTGTGGGGCTGCACCGGCTCTGCCCGTGCCCCCCTGCAAAACCCTCTCCTGGAGCCCAGCAGCACAGGGAAAAGTCCTCAGCCCGGGAAAACCCCTTTGGGATCCCTGCAAAGTGTGGGGAACAGGGCCTTAACCTCATCCACACAAGGTACCGGGAAGGAATTCTTCCCCGTGAG
>VZRR01006923.1:7986-32974 GCA_013398015.1 Oreocharis arfaki | reverse complement strand
CACCCTTCCCCGCTCTCCACCCCCCCCTTTAATTCGGTCGCTGTGAAATTTTTGCAGCCCTGCCAAGTTATTTCCTTGGGATATATTTAGAGAAAGCCAGCTCAGCAGAGCGCGCTGGGTGTTTGTGGAAGGATGTTTGTAAATGTTAGCAGGAACGCTGGCGGGCTGGCGGAGCAGATGTCCGCGAGATGCTACCAAGAGCCTTATTTACAAACTTGTAAATGACTGAAGGGGTTTCCTTCCCGGGGATAAGGGGGACGCCGACTTAAGAGATTAAAATCCTATTGTTTCGTGGCCGGAGCTGCTGTCTCAGATTATCCTTTACAAGGGAGGGGAAAAAAAAAACCAACAAAAAAGCCCGTATTAGCTTGAAACACCATTCAACTGTTGTGCCTTTTTTTAATGTGTTTTTTTCTTTTTTTTAAGGCTCAAGGAAAATACTGGGCTGGGGGTTGTTTCTTTCTCCATAAAGGAGAGGGAAAAAGTGGCTGAGCGTGGCTGTTCCTGACCAGGGTGTATGCTGGAGCTTTGTGTGCTGGGTGGCTCGCAGGTGAGGGATTTAAAATAAGCACAAAAAGCTCGTGCTGTTGTGGAAGTGTAATTAAGCTGAACCTGTATGCACAGCATGGTGTTCTATGGGAGCACAGCGATGGCTTTTGGGTGGTTTGGTGATACTGCTATGAGCCCATTTAATCTGTTTTGGAGTTTTTTAGATCTTGCAAATACACAAAGCTTCAACCCAGTGCTCTTTTGCCTTCTCTTACCCTAAAATAAACCAAAATTGGTTTGTTTTGTCTTCTGGAGCATCCAGCCGAGTGGCTTGCACTGGAGGAAGCAGGCTGGACTGTGGCATACCCCAGCTGGCGAGCACAGTGTGCCCCAAAAACACACTGAGTTCCCCCCAGAGGCTCTGCAGGCACTGTGGTTTTGGAGTGGGTGCCACAGTGGGTGCCCGCTGCTGGCACGTGGGCTGGCAGTTGCGCTCTCAGAACCTGCAGCAGGCTGGTGTTCTATTTATTTTGGTGCACGTTGATGCAACACAGGCGCTGGCAGCGACCCACAGAGGGGACTGATGTGGGAGAGGATCTGAGGGCTCGGTCCGGAGGAAGCGGTCGGCGTGTCGTCCTCCCTGGTGTTAATCGGGTTACTCTGAGGTGTGGGAGGGTTCTATTATTAAATTTAAAACCTGGCTATATAAGATGAAGGCAGCTTTAACGAGATGAAAAGGCTTAACTGGAGTCCAATTAAATTCCGTATTACCTGTTTACGCAGCCTGCTTAAGTCCTGACCCGCACGCTGGTTTCTTCTTTAGGCTCCAAAGCCTGTGCTCTAGGCAAAAAAATAAAATCAAAGGAGACAGATAGATACCAGATCACCAGCATGTCCTGAGCACCCCTGCATGCTCCTACCGGAGGCAGCTGCCCTCAAGTCTTGTGCTGCTCCCACAGTGGCTGCGAGGTGTGAGATGCAGCCGAAATCCTCTGGTCCGCTCTCCTGGAGCGGAGGGAGAGGGCAGAAACAGCTGGAGCTCAAAAAGGAAATACCCAGCCATCCTTAGTTTGGTTTTAGGTCTGTGCCATGAAGGTATTTTTGCTCTCCCCATCTCGCTGCTGGGTTGATGGAGGCTGTGGCTGTCCAAGCAGCCAGTGCTGGTGGTGCTTCCCATGAACGGAGCATCCTCTCTGCTGCCTGCCAGCACCTTGCACCACTTGGAATGTTATTTTTATTAAAAATAAGTGTTTGGTGAAAGCCAGCATGGGATGCTGGGGCAAGATGGTCTCCTAGAGCATGCAATGGGGACACCAGCTTACATTTAATGGCAGAGTTACTACCACCAGTTGGAACCTGGTTTTCATAGAAGCCATTGCTTGTGTTGGTGAAGCACAGCAGGTTTGGGTGGGTGGTGAGCTGGGGCTTGGCTGCTGCCCTGCCACCATTGTCTCACCATGACGCTGAGAACCTTACAGGATGGGCTGCAGTGCCTTAGCCCACCTTCAGGCTTCTCTTCAATGTCCAGCAATGGGGCTGAGGAGGAAGAATTCCTTGCAGCAGCCCCGTGTGTGGACATCACATCCAGAAAGTTCCTTAACTTCCCAAGCCCCCTCTTGTATAGGGTGCTGCCTTCTATTAGGCGGGTACCCTGGAGCTAGGGGCTGGGAGCAGCAACGTTCTGGTGGTGACAGTGATTTCAACCCACCTGCTCTGGTTTCTAGATTCAGCCCCCAAAACCCTCGCGGGGCCTCGGCGGTGCCTCACGGCTGCTCTGGGGCCGAGCGTGCGGCAGGGCGGGGGGCAGGAAACGGCTCGCCGCACCCTGCTCGCAGCAAACCCTCACGCCCAGCAAAGACCTAAACCCTGCAGTAAAGAAAGTAAATAAATTAAAGCAGCGGACCGCAGCTCCTCCCAGGGCTGTGGGACAGCGGAGGTGAGTTGTGTTCCCGGCTCGGCCGGCCTGGGAAGGCAAATTTGGGTGACACCGAAGTGCCGGTGGGGATGCGCCAGAGGCCGGGGAGCTGCGTGGGGCGGCCACGCCAGTGCCTCTTCCCTGCTGCTCTTCAGCACGGTTAATACAGCGGAGTAACCTGGTTTCTCCTGAAGGATTAGGTTAAGAAAACACTATGGGTTTAATAACCCTTTTACATCCTGCATAGATTGTAGCTGGAGACCCTAACCAGCTTTGTAGCACATCTTTTCCTTTTTTCCCTTTTTTTTCCCCTCCATAACCTGATGCCAGCGGTCCTGCGCAAGCGGGCTCCTATCGATAGTTCAAGTGCCCAGCTCCTGGCTGTGCTGTTTTGTCCGATTTCCATTGCCTCCTGACCTCCATCCTTCTTTATTTGCAAAGCTATACTCGCAGGCAGCGGTAATAAATCAATTAATGACTCTGATGAATCGTTTAATGGCTGACAAAATAACACTACAGTCAACAGCTTGGATCTCTACAGCAGTACCAGAAGATGCTGGTTGACTCAGGGTAGGGAGACGAAACAGAGACTGTTAGCTCAATTAGTGCAATTAGTGTGCGATTTAAAGGCTTAGACGGCATCTGCTGGCGTACCAGGCCGGTGTGTTAACTGAGAGCTTCGGTTTGGAAGCGAAACACGGTGATCCAGATTGTCGTCATTCCGCTGGCTTCCACCAAAAAAAGAGGAGAAATACCAACGTATGTGGCAGGGAATTAAAAATACATATGTGTGTTTGTGTATATAGCTGTACATGTGCGCCCCAGGAACACATATATATTGATTTCCAACGTGGAGAAAATTTGCCGTCTTAGAAAAGGCAAATGAGCTGGCGTGCCAGCATTGCCAGAGCTGTCCTGGCTCATTTCTGGCAGTGGATTCCATGTGTTTTGGTAGAAGGAAATTCAGGATGTCACATGCCAGTGGGGACCTTCATGTGGCTGATGGTGCTTCTGGTACAGCACCAGCTTGGATGTGGTGGCACGGCAGTTCCATGCCCATTTTGGCTGGCTTCCGTGGCAACTGCACATTGTCTGTATCTGCACCAGGGAGACTCAATGGGTTTTAGATATTCACCTAAGAAAAGAGCTTTCGAAAGCAAACTGCAAGCAAGAGTCCCTAAAAAGAGTTTCTGGGACAAAACGGTGAAAATAAACCATATGGGAGGAGTTGCGTGGCCAAAAAAGTCCTGGAAATGGGTGCTGGAAAGCCCTTGGGTTTAGGTGCTGACCCTTAGGGTTTGGGCGCTCACCCTTAAGGTGTGGAAAAGTTGTTCCTGCTGTCTTTTTTCCTCTTTTTCCTTTCATTTCTGGCATGCTGAAGTGTTTTACAGAACTGCTCCAGCCATGGCTGCGCTCCCACTGCTTCTCCAAGGCTAAAGGTGCCTCGGTGTTTACCTTAGCAGCGGTGATGGGGAGGGGAATAAAAAAAGAAATAAAATGTCACTTCGCAGCCTTGTAAATCATTCATCAAGGGCTGACCAATTTGGCTCCCATCCTACAATATGCTCAGGGCACTTGCGGGTTTTTAATTACCGAGTTCTGCCAAGCGCCACATGTGCGAGGAACTTTAAATCCCCATTTACGCCGCGAAGGCATAGGTGAGGTTTCAGGGTGTTTAACACGGAAAAATACTCTGTGGTTTTGTGGAAAAATGGGCTTTGGCTTCAAGATTTTCTTTGGCTCCTCTGCCCTTCTCCCTTTGCTCCCTGTTGCAGAGGGGAGGAGAAGAGCAGTGTCCTTTCCCCCCAGATCCCCGAATCCGTGTCCCTCCTCACTCCCCACCGCTTCGGGATCCATTTCGCTTTGGGAGATTCCCCAAGCAAAGGATTATAGTGTGCTGGAAATCTCTTGAAACCATAAAATATCACCTTGGCAGCTTTATTGCAGCGCTTGCCGCCTTGGGAGAGAAGCGTTTTGCGTGATAGAGGGTTTAATAAAGGAAATTCCAAATGGGCTCGCTGCAGTTTGGGGCTCGGTCTTATGTATTTTTGCATTAAGAACCGTCATCTGCTTTGCAGAGAAACTGCAATATGTTCATGGCCTTGGATTAAGATTTGGTTTTACTTTTATAGCTGACCCACTTGGGGGGATGGAGGGAGGGGGAGAAGTGGGTTCACTCCCTCTCCCATCTATTTTTGCTGCCGTCTGATGTATAAAAAGAGCCTGGAATGGGCAGGCTTATTTTTCCTGCCAGGACTTTTTTTTATTAACTGTAAAAACACTCAGATCTGGCCTTTGCTGCTGAAGGGGGAAAGGCTGCTCGGGATGCCTTGTTCAGGGGCATGGGGGGAGCATGGCGTGGGCTGTGCCTGGGGGTGCAGGGCCCTGTAGCCTCAGGGGGAGCTGGTTATTTCAAGAAGGGAGGCTCTTACTGGGGAATCAGCCTCTGCTGTTGTCTGTGACACTTGCAGCTCTGAGATGCCGGGGGTGGGAAAACCAACCACTCATCTGACATGGTCCTGGCCTTCATCCCACATCCTGCATGCCAGCTCCTGCTGGAGAGCGTGATGAGGGGCACAAGGGATGCCCTGGGAAGGCACAAGGCAAGGATTAGTCGGGTGCTCCCCTGCCTCTGCAAGGCTTTCTGGTCAGGAATAGCAAGATTGCCAACCAAACATGGGGATCCTATCTTGGCAATCCTTAGTCCTTAGTAATAATCCTTAATTTTCCAGGCTGCCCTGACAGCCTGGCTTCCCCCTCTGCTCACATCTTGTGGTTGTTGCTGCATCGGATGCGGTCAGGAGCCGGGGCTGGCTCGGCTGCTGTTGGGATGTGGGGTTTTTTTGGGTAAAACCAAGCCTGAGCAGGCTCACATGTACCCCATCTGTTCATGGGATTTCCTCAGTGGAAAATTTTTCCGCTACGGTTTTAGGTGGGTACGTCCATCATAAAAATTGGTGGAGGGAGTAGTTCAGTGATCCAAACCCAGTTAGCACCACTGAGGTGCCTTCATAACTGCCCTGGAAATGGGAGGGGGTCACTTGGTGGTGGGCAAACTGGGGGACACTTGGATGGCAACAGGTACTGCTCCTAACCCCACAGAGATGTGTCACCAGCAGTGGTTTTTAGGGAAACATCTTTTTCTTGTATTTTCCATCAGAGTAGGAGCTTCCCATCATGCTGGTGCTTTCCCAGAGGAAGTGAATAAATAAAAACAGGGATGCTTAGCAGGAGTGAGTGGGGTGTCCAGGTACCCCATGTCTGTGTCTGTCCCACCTTTTTGGGGCTGGAGCTGTGCTGGGGGCTCATTGTGGGGAGGCAGGAGGGGGAATGTGACTCCACAGGTTGAGTGCAATGAATTTGGAAAGTAATAAGGCCTTGGCATGCTGATGAGGTCAGGGAAGCATAGTTTTGGAAGGACAGGGCTAAACCAGCGAGCATGGCGGGGAGGTGGGAGAGAAGCATTTTAAAAGCTTTCTGCCTAAAATGGCACGTTGGATGTGGCTCCTTGGTGGATCAACAAGACTCAGTGCCTGGGTAAATGAATAAACAAACCCCAGAATCATCTCCAGGTTCTGTGTGGCCATCTCCTCCGTGGGTGAGTCACAGAGACCGGTGCCTCTCCAGCTGCGAGCATCCTCCACCCGCTCCTCCGCGGGGAAAGATGCTCAGGGCTCCAGAGGTAGAAGGCAGATTGACTCAGTGTGATGTGGCAGGGGAGAGGCGGCATTTTTGATGTGCTTTTGTCGTAACTCTGACCATGTTTGCCCTGGTTTTGTTCCCCGCAGAGCGCAGCTGCTGCCCCAAGTCCCGTGCTTGGAAACATTCCCCCGAATGACGGGATGCCCGGGGGCCCCATCCCGCCCGGGTTCTTCCAGGTAGGCTGCCGCTCCTCGCGGTGCTCCCTCCACGCCGCGCACGTGTTTGCTTTCGCTCTGGGTGTCAGCGCTGTCGTGCCTGTGTTTTGGTTTTTTTTTTTTTTTCCCAAGAGGATGCTAGGGAAGCAGCATGCCTGCACAGCTGACCTGTCTAGGGATAACTTGTGTTCTGCTCTTCTTCCACATTTGCTTTCTATCTTTTGTGGCCTTAAAGCAAATTCTTTTCTTGCTCGAAGAGGTTACTGTGTATTTACAACCAGTGTTTTTTTCCGAAGCTGCTTGGTTTGTGTTTGGGTTGGGATTGTATTTGTTCTCCAGTCCTAACAGACGTGCGTAATTGAAAACATTCTGGATTGTGATTCCTGAAACTTTTTCCCCCTCCTCTGGTTAACCACTTGATTTTTTCCAAATGCAATCACTGAATGCATTAACAAACCCTGGCTTCAGCTGCAGGCAGGAGTGGGCTCCAGCCAAATCCCTGAATGCCGTGGAGGCACCTTGTAAGCAAATACCCAGTAAAGTCCCCAAAGTCCCCTTGCTCCTTCCTTATCCCACACCGAGCTCTGACGAAGGAGGGGGTAATGGAGTGATGCTGACAGAAAGGATATCAACAAGCACAAAGAAAAGGAGTTTTCAAACCTTGAACCTTGGGGGTTTTCTCAGGAATCTCTTTGCCTGGAGTGAGCTGCACTGGTTTGCAGCAACATAAGCTTTCGGCACTTTAAAATCCTCCTGCTTGAGGATGAAACACTTGTTCGTGTAAAAAATGGGATAAGAGTTGAAAGGAATATTTGTTTTGGCAAGCTGGGTTTTTTTTTAATCTGGGCTTGTGATTTGTATATGGGAGAACTTCTCGGGCAGTAGACAGGCGAGCTCGATAAGGAGCTTGTGATTTATTGTGGCGATATCTGAGCCCGATATCGGCGACCGCGTTTGTGTGGGAAGGGGGAAGGAGGGTCCTGTTTTTTTTTTTTTTTTTTTTCGGAGAGAGAAAGAGAGATCCCATTTCCTGAACATGCTTCTGACAAAGTAAGAATATCCGATATTGATCGGGAACCCTAAAACAGGCGAATCTTGTAGCAGCGCTCGGCGGCAGGGGGTGAAGCCAACGGCGGAGATGCAATCTCGCAGGTCATAGCTGCTGCCAGCAATCCGAGTGCCAAGCTGCTGCTTCCAACAAATGTGTCTCCAAAACGTCCTGATCTCGCCCCGCGGTGAAGCTGACTGTCCTTTGGGGCTTCTGCTTCACGCCGAGCTGCGAGGGCTGCAAAACTGGCATGAATTTAGGGCAAGACATCGAGAGTATGGGTTGGCTTTCCCGGAGCGGGAAAGGTGAGGGAGAGGAGTCACATCTCTCCAGACTTACTGTTCATGCTGCCGTCTCGACTCTTCCCGTTAACAGCCCCCAAGCTGTCCCCCCTCTTTTCTTTCTGCCCTCCTGTAGCACTTTTGCACTGAGGGTCTGATTCGGGAGCAAACAACCCATCCCAGCTCCCTGCCTCCCGTGCAGCTGGCCTGGGAGCCGCTGGGGAAGGGGGTGGCTCAGAAGCAGGAGGGGATCCTGAAACCCCAGACAATGTAATAACACTGGTACAGGTGTCGTGTGGGGGATGCTGCCCATCCCCAGTGCTGCCGGAGGGAAGAGAGGGTGGGTGCTGGTGCATATGGCTCACATGTGACATCTCAAGAGCCTGCCTTTCCTGAAAGCCCTCCAACATCTGGTTTCTCCTCCCAGCCCTCGGGATGGAAAGCAGAAGAAAAATCCCACCTTTTAACACAGTCTGAACATCGCCTCCATGAAAGCCTGTCTGATTTATTGCGGGTGCTGGAGCTGATTCCAGCTTCAGGAGATGCTGGAGAGCAGCTCTTTGCAGAGGTGGGCTGGAGGCTCAGTGTTGAGCCAGTCACAGCCCAGGGTAATTTCCTTTCTGTAGGAGATTAAAGTGCCTGAATTCAGAGGGCAAAACTAAAAAGGTCACAGAAGATAGAAAGGTCTTCTCCCCACCCCTTGGTATGCCAGCCCTGGGTGTGAGTGAGGTTGTACCACCTCAGCCGTTGCCATCCTCATGCCAGGAGAGTGCCTGGAGAGGGCTCAGGGATTTTCAGCATGTCCCTCTTCTGTGCCAGAGACCTGCAAGGGATATCCCCAAGGGCAGCAGGCACGGGCAGATAGTTTTTGCGAGGACTTAAAGAGCATGATCATGTCCGGGCATGGTGGGGCATCACACAGGGAGCTGAGGAGTGAGTCACCAGCAACGCTCAGGTAGCAGAAACCCTGCACTGCCTTTCTGGGGCTGCATGAACCCCCTAGCCCTGCAAATTTGGATGTCCACCACAGGTTGGCAAAGGGAAAAAATTATATGGACCGTTCCTGGGAATTGGTAGGCCAAACCCATGTGAGTGAGCTTGGGAGAAGAAGGAATGCTCCAGGAAAGGGATAAGCAAGGACTCCAGGCTGCGGCGCCCATCCACAGCCACTGCCTTGCAGTGAGTTTCCCTTCCCAGTGCCAGGGCTCAGCAGCAACCTTCAGGCCAGGGGCCAAGGGAGGTGCAGCCTGCAGAATCTCCCAAAATGATGGGAAGGGAGAGGCCCATGGCACTCCTGGGTTGCTGGAGCATTTCGTGGTGCCAGCCAGCGGCACAGCATCAGCTGTGCTCCGGACAAAAGGTTGGCTGGGTTGACGGCCAGCATGGGTAGATGCTTTTATTTAAATCTCTCTCTTTGTCCCGTTGAGATGAGCAAACAAACCCTCTGCTCATCCTCCTAAAGGTCATCAGAGGCGTTCCTGCTTTTGTTTTGAAAGCTGGATTGATGCCGGGGTGCAGATCCCTTGCAGGAGGGACAGGGGGGTGCCAGGGAGATATAGGAAGGAAAACAAAAAATTGAAAGCAATTAATACCACACCTTTATACCACTAAATAAACGGGGGGAGGGAGTGGGGGGGTCGAGGCAGCAGCCCCCCCAGCCGTGCCTGCTCTCCCCAGCGCAGAGTCCCCGCGCCGCCCCGTACCCCGCGCTGATGAAATGGAAAGTTGACCATAAATCAATGTCGGCGCTGCGTTAGCTATGCATCAGCGGCTCGGCGCCGAGATGCACCAAAACAAAGCGCCGGCTGCTCCGTGTTCCCACACTGCCCCCTAATGCAGACAGACCTCGGGAGCTGGGGAGGACCGAGGGCTCCAGAGCCCCAGGGGGCTCGCCCCCCCACATCCCCTGCCCTCCCCACCTCTCCTCCCCAAGTCCTGGAGACTTCTCCCTTTCGGTGAGGTCGCCCATGGGGTGAGGATGGTAAAGCCAGGGACAATAGGAAGGGGGTCCATGTTGTCCTGCTCCCTCCTTGGGTGCCACCATTTTCCCTCTGCCCAGCTGTCCTGGTGTCCCAGTGGGATTTGCCGCTGCTCGGCGTGTGCTGCCAGCTCTGGTCAGCCAGCTCCTGTGAGGCAGCACGAGAGCCATAAAACCAGGCTGCCCTTCCCAAAATCATGGGGTAGAACTTGGTACCAGCCAGCACCAGGCAGGGTTTGAAGGAAGGTAGCCTACAAGCTGGAGGAAGGGAAAAGCAAGCATCAGAGAAAGTTTTTTTTCTGGAAGTTTAGTAGGATGCCCGAGGCTTTTGTACCGAGCGTCTGGAGCATATGGTGGGATTTGCAGTCAACTTTCTCTCGGGTGCTCCAGCCAGATGGAGGTGACTGTTCTTGGCTCCGGCTGACACGGGTTTGTTTCCTGAAGAGCTTGTGTTAAACATATTCCTTAAAACCAGGCTTCTGCAGTTGGGAGCCCCAGCTGCAGGCGAGGCAGAGCTCCTGCCCACGGCTGCCTTTCGCTGTCTGCGGGGGAACTTGGCCCGCCTTGCCTCGCCTTGCCTTGCCTTGCTGCCTTGCCTTGCCTAACCTCGCCTTGCTTTGCCTTGCCTTGCTGTGCCTTGCCTTGCCTTGTCTAACCTCTCCTGGCCTCGCCTTGCCCTCTCTGGGGAAGGTCCTCACCCGGCACCACATGCTGGAAGTCAACCGGGGTCTTTCTCTTTGAAGGCAACTGGAGCATCTCTCCTAAAGGCTAAAAAAGATACCTCATTTTTTTCTTGACAACTTGTAAAACATCTCTCTCCTTCAGTAGAAACAAAGCTCCTCTCCAATAAACCCAGGCATGGCTTCAAATTAATATCCATCTAATTTATTTTAGTATTTTCTAACGTCAGAACTGGCAGGCAGGGGCAGGTGTTTTAAACACAAGATGCCTCCCTATTGCTAACTCGAAACCATCGGTGTCTCGCGGCAGTGATGCTTTGCCTTCTCGTACCATCCTGCCTTGTTCTGCCACCCCCAGAGGTGCTTGAAAATGTTTTTAAATAGCAAAACTCCCCCATTAGCTGAAAGTATGTAGCCCATAAAACATGATCCATTTGTGGTGAATTACACTGGAAACATAAATTGACACACGCAGAGCTATGATCGCTCGTGCCATTTTCCATCTTTAATATTTTACAAGAAGTTTGAGGAGTCGAGCTCATGAAAGACAGAGTGGAAATAACCTGATCTCCTGGAAACTCCCTGTAGGAAGCAGCTGTGGCAGCAAACTTCGGCTGTCCGGCAGGCCAGGGTGGGCTTTGAAAGTCCCTGGAGTGTAGAGGAGAGAAAAAAATGAAGCAGAGTGGAGTTTGGGGCACCAACAGCTGTTGGAAACAGTTTCCTCCGACACTGTTTTAGCTGTTGGGGTTGTTTTTTGGAGTTTTTTGAGGCATCTACAGGAAGATGAAGAATAGAGTGTCCAGTTTGGGGAAAAAAAGGGAAAACTTGATAGATTGTGGAGTTTCTCTGGTTGGGAGGAGTGCTGGTCTGGAGATGAGAGTGAAGCAACTGCAGAGCAGGTCCTGCTTGCCCAGCATGGCGTGTCAGAAGGAGCTGTGCCTCCAGGGCTGGATGGAAGGATGTGGAGGAAGCGGGACAGCATGTGTTCAACCTCCTCTTCTAACAGGAGTGGTTAATAACTGCTAAACACACACTTTTTTAAGAAAAAAGGGATGTTCTGTTGGTTGGAGCCCACATGTGGTCTCTGCAGAACACTTGTCTCGACTGCCATGATCCATCGGGAGCATCTGCTGCTCCCTCTGCGGCGAGGCAATCCCGTGCGAAAAGGCAACCGCTCCGGCAGGCGTTCCCGGCCCTACACGGGTCCCAGCCCCGAAACATCTGCAGATATTTATGGAGATAACACCATCCAGAGGGGCTGCCTTTCTGACGGAGCAGGGCAGCCGTGCCGAGGGGGCCGCGGCAGCCGCAGCTCGGAGCGAGCGTTTTGGATGCTGCTGCTCGGGAAAAAAAGCAAGGGAAGAAGGAAAAATAAAAAAGCTGCTTTCATCTCCTCCCTGCCTGCCAAAACGTTTGCACAAGCTGGGCATCACCTTATCCAGAAGCGTCCTCTGGGAATGGTACCACATGGGATAATGCAAGGGCAAGGATGCTGTGGCGCCGAGCCTGGAGCATCCCAGGAGCAGCCTTGGTGCCGGGGCAGGACCGCGCTCCAGAGGATGCACTCAGCAGCACAAACAACGGATGCTCTCTGGATCCAGCTGCCGCAGGGGATTTTTCTCTGGTGGAAATGCTGCCGTGTCTCATAGATGCTTTTTCTCCAATAATCAAATGCTGTTTGCTCTGCGGCTCGAAATGCAGACCCAGAGCATCACCTTCAGGCCCAGCCAGGGTGCCTTCAGGTGGCCGTGTCCCCCATGTGTTTGATACCTGTTCACCCCACATCCTCACCTGCTGTGGGATACGAGGGGAAGGACATCAGTACCTGGACAGAAATGACCCCCTCCTGCAGCACAAGGCAGGCATCATGGGGGACACTGACTCTTGCAGTGATGGGGCTTGAGGTTTGGCCTCCGCCAGCCCTGGTTTTTGCCTTCCAGTTTGTTTCATCACTCATTCACCTCTTCTCATCTTCCCTACCCCAAATCCTCCAGTTTGGATGTGTAGGAAGGGCTTTGGGGGTGGCCAGACCTCACTGGGAGATAGTGGGAGGTGTCTGCTGCCACTGCTGCACTTTGCATTCACAGACAAGAGTTAGCAACTCAGAAGGAAAAATAAGTCAGCTTCCATGCCTGGAGAGGACTTCTGCTAAAGGAGGTTGATGCTGCAGTTGGACCTCAGAGGTTTGTCTTCTCCGCTCTGGTGGGACATGGATGGAGAAGGCAGCGGGAGGGTTGTCCTGAGGTGCTGTCACCTGGTCCAGATGAGGTTGGCCAGGCACTAAGGGCAGGGGCTGGTTCCTTTTGGCTCCTGGAGAATAAATGGTGGTGTAAGTGGTGGGATTTCAGCGGCTGGAGCAGAGAGGCTGGCAGGAGGCTGTTGGTTTTAAATCCGCTTGGCTCCATCTCGCTGCCGAACCATTCAAATAAAAAAAAAAAAAATTTAAAAAAAAAAAAAGAAGAAAAAACCCACCCTCTTACTTTATTTACATTGCACTCAAGTTTCCGCTGTACAAAAGATTTGCAGGTGCAAATATGTCCTGCCTTCATTAACTTCCCCTCCCTTTTTAATTTATGTGATTTCAATTTTCCTTCCCTGTACTGTTAATTAGGGGACCCTCTAATCAGTACCATTATCACAGTGGTATTCATGTTTAGGAAAGCTGCTAAACAAATGCTTGCAAAATTGCTAAATGGCTAATTAATGTCTGTTAATTAAGAAAATTGCTCATGGTAACAAACCATGCCATTGCTGGCAGCAGCTAGAAGGCGAACACTTGTTGAAATTAGTAACGAGGCAGGTAGAGAACATCTGCTCCGGCGCCAGTCCTGGAGCCTGCCGTCGCTTCCCATCACCTACTGACAGAGCTCCTGTGCTTTCTCTACCAATTACACCTCCTTTGACTCAAAAAATACTTTTTTTTTTTTTTTTTTTTCCCTCCCGTTAACACGCACCGGTATATTTCTTGCACCGAGCTCGCGGTTTTTCCAAGCGAATTTTCATTTCGTGCTTTTAAGGGAAATTAAAAAAAAAAAAATTAAAGTGGGCGTTCAAGCCCAAAATGTCAGCGACTGCTGCATTGCAGCCTTAAACCTGCACCAACTAATCTCTCCTTTTTTCCCCTAGACATCCTTTCTTTGCTCGCAAGCCATTTTACTCGCATCCTTAGGGAATCCACCTCGAGGAAGGATGTTGCATCCCTTCAGTGTGGCGGTGCAGCCCCGGTTGTGCCGGCCAAACGCTGCCCAAGCGTGAGCTGGGACGTGCTCCTCGTCCTCCGCGCTCGCTCCAGCACCTCCAGTGAACCATGGTCAAAACACAAACCCGGAGGTGCTTCCAACCTTTGGGATCAGAGAGGAAAAAAAATGATTTTTTATTTTTAATTTTTTTTTTTTTCCCCCCCAGTTTGGGGGTGTTTTTTGTATTTCCCCCCAACCTCTCTGGTCCTCTTCTGAGTATTTTTTTTTTTTCCTCGTTGCACGCCCCTGCAGAGTGTTTCCCTCTGTGTTTATCATTGCAGACTTGGTTGAACCACTGGACCGTTTACCCTCAATGTGGCCACTGTATTTTGACAGATGTTCTGATTTTGGACATATATATATATATTTTTTGCATATCTCATTACTCATTGTTCAGCTGCAAATGAATAGAAACTCAATTTAAAAAAAAAAGCAAAAAGAAAAATTTAAAACCGGGAGAACTGACTCCCCAGCTAAACAGGTCCACCCGTGAATCCTTTTTTTAGCTCTTTCTGCGCTTTCATGTGCTAATCTATAACCTCCTTCTACTGTCTGACCTCACAGGGACCGCCTGGGTCACAGCCCTCGCCACACGCACAGCCTCCACCCCACAATCCTAACAGCATGATGGGACCCCACAGTCAGGTAAAGACACTAGTGATGGGTAGGGCTGTGAACCGGGACGTGCGCTCGATTTACTTCTTTTTTTCCCCCCTCTGTAAGCATGCTGGGCAGCGGGTACCCGCTCCCCGGGGAGCATCCCCCCGGGCATCCCAGCTCCGAAGCAAAATGTTGGTTTTTTCCCTTTTTTTTTTTCTTTTTTTTTTCTTTCTCTCTTTTTTTTTTTTCTTTTTTTGTTTTTTTGATATGCAGTTGTCAATGAACTGAGAAGTCAGTCGTGGGTATCAGACTGTTTTGCCTTCCCAAGGTAGCCTGAGAAATTTAACTTGATGTGGGTTTTTAAGCTTCTGTTAGTAGCAGCAGTTGTGAAAAGAAGTAACTTTAAGCCTTTCTTCTTTTTTTTTTTTCAGTACTTAGCACTGGGGTTTTTTGTGTGTGCGTGTCTGTATGTGCTTATTTGCCACTTTTTTTTTATATATATCTCTGTATATTTAAACTTGAACATTATCTAACACTCAGGGTTTCCCATGCACTAATTTTAACAGCCTCACCTAGTATTGCCGATGTCAAACACGCTCTCAAACAATAAACCTACAGAGAAAATGTCTAAAAAACGGACTCCAGACACCTTTCTCTTTTTTTTTTTTTCCCCTTTTGAAACGTAACTTTTTTTAAAAAGGATGTCTCCAGAAACAAAACAAAACACAAATACCAAAAGCAGCGTGTACAGGCTAACCAGTGTGCGTGGGGAGCGTGCTGCCTCCCCACAGCTCAGCCCTGACCCCCTTTTGTGTCCCCGCAGCCGTTCATGTCGCCGCGCTACGCCGGAGGTCCCCGGCCCCCCATCAGGATGGGCAACCAGGTACTGCGCTCCCGGGATTCTGGGGTTTCCTCGGGATAGCTGTTATTTGGGAAGAGGGACGAGGGCTGAGTGTCCTGCAGATGCTCCTTGGGCTTGGGTGGCAAGCGTTGCCTCCTTTGGTCACCCTCCTTTTCCCTAGTGCTGGAGCGTCAGGTGTCACTTAACGACGATAGTTTAATTTTATCTTGAGGTTTGGGCCTGTCCAGGGTGGGAACAGCAGCGGGGAATGTGCTGCTTTCCATCCGTGGTGTTCCCGGCAGGGCTGTGCCGCGCCGCGTGCGCGCTGCCCGCCCGGATTTTCCCTGCAATCGCAGAAAATTAAAGTGATGGAGATAATCCTGCTGCTGGGTTGACTGAGCGTTTAGATCAGCGGCGGGGTCAAGCGGGGCAGGTCACTGCTGAATTTTTTGGGTTGGGTTTATCCTCTTATCCCAGCTTATACAAGGGCAGTTTGTTTCTGGCCTTACGGACCGAGGCTTCCACCCCAGCACCCTGCCTGGACGCATGCGTGGCCTTTGGTTAAGGAATTCATCTCCTTCCCAGCAGGGCCATACAGATCCATAGGGTAATGACCAAGCCAGAGGTTATTTGTCACTGAAGGGAAATTAAAGGAAACCTGTAATTCCTTTGAGCAGCAGAGGTGTCTCTGCAAAAATTATCTGGGGAGCTTGTTTTTTGGCTATCAGCGTTATTTTTCTGTAGGTCTAATTAGCAGAAAGAGCAGGATAGTCGGGGAGTAGGATGTACCAGCTTGCTCTGGGTTGGTGCTTGCTGAATTTGAGACTTGAATCTTTGGAACTTGCTGACTGATGGTGAGACAGCTGAGATGTAGCTGAGAAAAACCCAGAAGGGGCTGATGGAGGACCCCTGTGCCCAGATGGCTGGAAGAGCTTTCCACCCAGGGCACTGATGGCTGTTCTAACGAGGTATTAATTCACTGGACCTCCTCGTGGGTGAGTTTTAACAGGACCCCGTCCTGCAGTGGTTCTGGGTTCATCCCAGGCTCTGCTGGAGGTGAGCACAGCGAGCTGGGCAGGCAGGAGGGGCAGGGGTGACTGGTTTGAGGAGGCTGTTCCCACAGCAGGATCAAGCATCCAGGAGTGGGAAAGCTAATTAGAAAGATTTTGTTTTATTCCCCCAAACACCACATATAAAACACATGTTTGTACCTAGGCAGAGCTCAGCAAGGTTATGGTCACATCCTGAGGGACAAGAGGAATAAATAGGCAGGCAGGAAGGTCAGGCAGCAGAAGTGTAAATATCCACCTCTGCAACCCCCCTGGTTTATCTTCCTCCTGCTGCCAGCTTCCAGCCTGCAAAAGACTTGGGATTGGGCTGATCTGCCCCAGCACAGCCATGTGCACCCAGGGCCTGTGCTGTGCTCCAGCACTGGGATCCTCCGTGTCGGCATCCAAGTAAAAGGGGCCGTAGCAAAACTGTTTACAGTTTGCTTCCCTCAGGCAGACATTATCTGCGTTTTTCTTCCCCTTTATCTGTTTGGAGTAGCCTTTGAAGCTTAAATAGCAGCATTGCCGTGGAATGTGAGTTTGCGGAGGGGGAGCATCTGCCTTCCCTTTAGCCTGCGCGGGGACAGGTCCCAGCCCTGCTCTGCTGCACGTGGAGCGTCTCCCCACTACAGACAGTGAATCACTGCCTGGTGTGGCCCTGGTGCTGTGTGTTACCAGCGTGCCATGCTGCTCCTCACCTTTCCCTGCTGGATTTGACACCTCTGCCCTGCTCAGCCTGGGATTTCCCCTGCTTCCCTGAAGTACAACAGCACACAGCCTGGGGGGAGGAGGATACGCTGGCGCCTGTTTGAGGTTCAGAGTGGGGTTGCAGAAGGATGAGAGAGGCAAACACCTGGAGGCTGCAGCAGTGGGATGTGGGATGCAGAAGGATGCAGTGGGGTGTGGGATGCAGCAGGATTCAGCGGGATGCAGGGCTTATTTTTTTAATCTTGCTCCCTTGCTTTCGCAGCCCCCAGGTGCCGTTCCCGGTACACAGCCATTGCTGCCCAATTCGATGGATCCCACGCGACAGCAAGGTAAGCCCAGCAGAGGAGGGTCGAGCGCTGGTGTTCCTAATTAGCTGCTAATTTGGGACCCAGAGTGGCTGCGGTGCCATGTAACACCCCTGCTTTCCTCCCAACAGGGCACCCTAACATGGGCGGCCCCATGCAAAGGATGAATCCTCCACGAGGGATGGGCCCCATGGGTCCCGGTCCGCAGGTAAGCCCAGTGCCAAAGCGCATCCTGCAAACCATGGGAACAACCTCCTGGGGCTCGGAGGGCTGGGAGTTCCCCCCCACGCCCTGTCCCCCCATTAGTGTTAATGCGTTTTACATTAGTCTCGCATCTGGAAATCCCTCCTTTTAACAGGAGTGAGGTCTTCAGAGCTCATTAAGGGTATTGCAGCCTCCCTCCTGCCCTTCTGTCAGAGGGGATGGCACTTAGCTCCGCGCCGGAGCAGCCTTTGAGTGCATTACGCTGCCTGCCTGGGAAACAGTTACGACCCTAACAGCAGGAAAGGGAAAGGAGGCTTGCATTTGAAATTAATAAATAAAAAGAAATGGCAAAGATCCCTTTAGCAAGGGAATAAGGCTTTCCCCTGCGAGGTTCCCCTCCACCTGCCCCTCCTGCTGCCTGCTTGAGCTCTCTATTTCAGGAAAGGGGAGTAAACTCTTGAAATTAAGCAGATCTGGGTTAATATATGCTGTCGCTCCGTTGATTCACTTCATGGAGTGGCTTGTTGTTGACTCACTCCTGTTTGTTCCTTCTACGAGACTTCAAAACCAGATTACCATATTTTGGTTGGAGGTTTATCCTCTCTGCATCGTCGCCTACGTGGAGTTTGTAGCGCGAGGATCAGAGTCTGTCAGGAGACGAGCGGGCGCGCTGGAGTTTTGTTTTGTTTTTCCCCCTGGAGACTGCTGAGATGAGTGAATGTTGTGTAAAGAGGGAGTTGTGTCATCTCTTTAGCACCAACCTGAGGATGCTGCTCAGGGGTGCTCGGCCACCTCCATCCATCCCTAAGCTAGGGGACAAAAAACCTGCGCGAGCATCGTTTCGCAGGCAAGCCTTTCCATGGCGCTGCTGCTGTGCTTAAAATCCTCCTTTCCTGGAGGATTACACCCAAAAAGAAAAAAAAAAGGCATTTGCTAGCGTGGCCTGCGCCAAGGCGAGCGGCGGCGGCTTGCCCGGGGGAGGCTGCTTCCCACTGCCAGAGCTCGCCGTGAAACTTGGAAGCGGCGAGCGCGCGCTGAGCGCCGCGTGGGATGGCGGCGGCTCTGGGAGCCGGCAGGAGTTGTGAAATGTTCGGAGCTTTATTTCTGACTGCACCGTTCCCCGCGTGTGTACATCGGGGAGAGGTTTTTCAAGAGGCAGCCTTTCCCTGGAGGAGCGCTGGGCTTCCCAATCTGGCACCCGCAGGCGCTGCCTCCCCGCAGCCATCCAGGAATCGGCGCCTGCGCAGGCAGCCACCAAAAATACAGACCCAGACCCAGCAGCCCCTCACACCTCGTGTGCCATGGGCTTGTTTTTCCTTTAAGCTCTGCATTGGGACCCGCCTAAATACTGCTCAAACGCTTCCAGAGGGCTGCAGAACATCCAGCCAGGACATCCCGGCGTCCTGACAGCAGCTCCTTATTACACAGCAGTGATGAATCATCCCTTTCAGCTGATTGCTGCTGCCTTTTTCCCTCTAAGAGTCCCATTTGTAGCTCTGCAGAAGCCAGGACAGGGTTTGCCAGCACCAATATGAAGAGGGTTTGTAGCTCTCTGGGTTTTGGCGGTGCCTTGCCCAGGTCGCTCGGCACAGCTGCGTTCCCTCCCCACCCTCCTTAAGCATCTTTCAGCTGGCTTCGTTTTCCAGCCTTTCAGCTCCAATTAAAAACACTGAGCCCTTTTTTTTTTTTTTTGTGTAAAAGAAGGGGCTTGATGCTGCTATTCAGTGTAAATGGCTGAAATTTCGATCAATTAAGGACTTGCTGGTAATTTGTTTAGGGGAAACCCTTTTTTGCCTCTTCCAAACAAACTTTGGTGATGCCCTCAGCAGTGCACCATGCACTGGTGCATCCCTAAATCCAGGTAAAAACTGACAGCACTGAAGTGTTGTACTTAAAATCCAGCTAGGAGCACTCCAAGGGGCTGTGGATTAGGAAGTGGCCAGCCATCCCTCCTTCTGCTGTAGCAGTTTTTTCTTTAAATGGCAGAAATACAGTCCAAAAAGATGCATTACAGGGAGGGAGGTGGGAGGGGAAGAGCAGCAGCGCGACCTAAATCCGGCTGCACGTCGCCTGGAGGGCACGGGGAGCAAAGCACAGACCAAATGGAGCGCGGCATTCGGGGGATTCCTCTTCCTCTGCTGCCTTGGGCTTGGCTTTGTACTAGAGCTGGTTTTAGGAGATGAGGGATGCAGATCTGAGGCTCCCGGTCCCAGCTGGAGGCTAAGCCAGGGAGGAATAAGGCAGGAGAGGAGGCCCAGGGGGCTGCCTGCCCTCGCCCGCTCCCCGAGGCTGCAGACCCGCTCCGGGGGATGGAGCAGAGAACTGGGGAGCAACACAAAAACAAGCCTGGCTTGGTTTTCCCTACTCCAGCAGTCATCTAGGGAGCAAGGAGTGCTCCATCTCAGGGGGAGTTCATGCAGCCTTTCCTCATCCTCACACTGCAGCAGGAACCTTCCAAGTGATGCCTTTTCTCCTCCTGCCCATTTTCTCCTGCACAAAGGGAAAAATCCAAAAGCCTGGTGCTGGTGCTGGGGGCTGTGAACAGAATTGTCTCCCAGAGCTGGGAGGGAGATGTTTCCCCTCCACAGAGAGCGGGGAGGGGGAACTTTGGGGCTCAGCCTGGCTCCCATCCACATTCAGCTGCCTCGTGTTTTTTATGAACACAATTGCCTCTTATGCTCATCGTCATTAATTTTTTTTTTTTTAAAGCTCATTTTTGCACACAGACCCGCTTGGTTTTTTGTTTGTTCACTGCCCTTTTTTCCCCTTTCTCTTGCCTCTCTGATGTCCCTTCCCGTTACGGTAGACTGATCCTTGGTTATCGTTGCAGAACTACGGCAGCGGCATGAGACCTCCACCCAACTCCCTAGGTCCTGGCATGCCTGGAATTAACATGTAAGGCAATCCCCGCACCAGGAGGCTGCACTGCTGACTCGGGGCTGTCTGGAGGGAAGCACAACATTTATTTTTTCCCCTGTTCCATTCTGTCCCCAGGGGGCCGGGCGCTGGGAGACCGTGGCCGAACCCCAGCAGTGCTAACTCAGTGAGTGCCTTGGGGCGGGAGCGGGGTTGGCTGGGAAGTGTCCTGCAAACGGGAGCATTCCCCGTTAGCTGAGTCCTGCTCGTGAGAGGGGGTTCTCCAGCCTCTTGCTTAGGCTGCTGGGACTCCCATCCTGGCCAGGCTGAGGGGGCACTGGGGGTCTTGGCTGTGATCCCAGCCCTGCTGGGATCCAGCCTGCAGGACCAGCCCATGGCTGAACCCGTCTCTCTTGTCCCTACAGATCCCATACTCTTCTTCATCGCCTGGTACATACGTGGTGAGTCCTCCTGCCCCAGCTGTCTGTCCTTTTGTCAGGAGTTCGTGTGGTTTGGGGGGGAATCAGTGCCATGGGAGGTGACTGGGCTGGGTTTGGGGGGCTGAGAGTTGGGGGAGGCGTTTGAAAACAGGGGAAGGTGGGCAGTGCTCACGTTTGCACATCTGACGCCGGCTTTGTCTCCGCAGGGTCCGCCCGGCGGCGGTGGCCCTCCAGGGACACCCATCATGCCCAGTCCTGCAGGTATGAATCCCCTGAGACCCCCTCTCTCTCCAGAGCCAGCCTTCCCAGGCTCCTGCCCCTTCCCATGCCAAAAGACCCCCATCCCTGGGCCGTGCTGCCGAGCACAGGCAATCCCTGCTCTATTGGTAATGACCAATTTTTATGGCTTTTGGCTTTCTGGGAAGTGAGTGGCACGGGCTGCTTGTCTTTGAGATGGCATTTGGGGATGTTCCTACATCCCCCTATGTGTTTGGATGCTGTGGGGCTCAGGAAGGTGAGGAATTACCTCCCCACCCTTCCCAGCCAGGAGTTGAATTATTTTTCACAGTTGAATTTCTGTGATTAAAAACTTTGTGGATCTTCATTAAATACAAATTAGCCAGAAAATGGTGGTAGTTAGAGGGAATTTTGGGTGATAAAATACAAAAGAATGAGTTCAAGTGGCATGAGTTTGTTTTAATTAAGAAATGAATTAATCACCCGACTTACTGGGCTTCACTGTTCCACAGATTCAACAAATTCAAGTGACAACATCTACACAATGATTAATCCAGTACCGCCCGCAGGCAGTCGATCGAATGTAAGTCTGCTTTCTAATAATTTACATATCAGATACCATAACAAATCATAATTAACTTCATCAGTTGAGAGTAAAGCAGTTTAATTGATTTCAGCCATTTGTTACAAAACAGAAATAAAACAAACCATCAAAAAGCGATTAACTCTTGGGCGACTTTGTTAATTTTTTATGCTTATTAAGAGAGCAGCGGTCCTGCTGCTCCGGCCGAGGTGCTGGGTTTTGTGGGATATGGGCAACCTTAAAATCCTGTGGAATGCTGGTTGGAGGGAGCCCTCTCTGCTGCCATGGCTCTGGGTCTGTCATCCAACCAGATTTTATAGGTGAACCCACAGTACCATGAACCCCACAGCCTTGGGGGGGTGACACAGCCCCAAGTTGTGCCAGGGAATGTTGAGATTGGGTATTAGGAAATTTTTTTTCATTGAAAGGGTCGCTGAGCATTGGAATGTGCTACCCAGGGCAGTGGTGGAGGCACCATCCCTGGAAGTGACCAAGAAATGTGTGGATCTGGCACTTCAGGGTGTGGTTTAGGGGTGGTGCTGAGTTGACTGATGGACTTGATCTCAAAGGACTTTTGGAGCCTTAACAATCCAGTGTGATAGGTCCCTCCTTGCCCTGCTCCAGAGAGATGGCTGGGGCAGGGACAGTCCTCAGGAGCCACTGTGGCAGCTGCTTGGGGCTGTTTTGTGGCTGATTTCAGTTTTGTCACCTTTTTCTTCCGCAGTTCCCGATGGGCCCCGGCTCTGACGGCCCCATGGGCGGCATGGGCGGGATGGAGCCCCATCATATGAACGGATCATTAGGTGAGCCACGATGGTCCCTCGTTCCCTGGGGGCGCTGGCAGAGCATCCCAGTGCCTGCTCCCATCCCGGGGTCAGCCCCCACTTCGCACCAGTGCTCAAAGCAGAGCCTTTGGGTGGAAATCAGTGAGGGTGTGGGGGGCACGGGGCTGTGGCTGCAGGCCCAGTAAGGCTCTTCTCCTTTCTCTCCCCTCTGCAGGGTCAGGAGACATAGATGGACTTCCAAAAGTAAGTGGGGTTGCAGGGTGACTGTGGGGGCTCTCCCCTTTCCTCGGCACTGGGGTGCTGCTGTGATCCATCCTGATGGATGGGGATGCAGGGAATGCACCTGGGGTGGGCAGGGCTGTGTCCTGCCCCACAGCACTGTCCTGCCCCTGTGGCATTTCAGGGGGGCGTGGGGACCTGCTCACCACCTCCCCTCCCGTCTCCCACAGAATTCTCCAAACAACATAAGTGGCATTAGCAATCCCCCGGGCACTCCAAGAGACGACGGGGAGCTGGGAGGCAACTTTCTCCATTCCTTCCAAAATGACAATGTGAGTGAGTGCCTGCCTGGGGACAGGGAGACGGTCCCCAAGGTGTCCTGGTGCAGGGATGGGTGGGCTTGGCACAGTGGGTGCCTTTTGGACCTGGGCTGTGCCGTGTGTGGGCTGCTCCAGGACAGAAGAGTGGGCAGGAGGAAATAGGCCAGAGGGTGGAAGTTTGGGGTCTGTGGTGGGACGGGGGGAGGATCTGCAGGGTGGAGAGGATCCAGTGCAGCCTGGCCGATTCGAGGCTCCGTGGGTGGCTGCAGACATCCCTCCTCTTCTCCCTCTATTAGCAGCATATACACATGTGCATGCTAATTATTTGTTTTAAATTGCATCTCGCCCCATACTGTTCTGCTGATTTTCTTCCCGGAAAAGCAAGTTACAGCGCAGATTAGGCCTTGATAAATTGGAGTCTCCAGCATATCCTCTCTTCCTGGTTTATTAGATCCAATTAGGTTGCTGTGTAGTTGTCATCAGCCTTCTTTTGCATCCCTCTCTTTGATGTCCGGAGGTCTGACCCACCTGGTTTCTCACCGTGGCTCTGTCTCTCTTGCAGTATTCCCCCAGCATGACGATGAGTGTGTGATTTCCCTCCCCCTCCTCCTCTCCAGGATCAAGAGAGTCAGCTGCCGTTCGGAGGATCTCAACGAATTATGCAAGAAGAAGAAGAAGAAGAAGCTAGGTGTATGGGCAGGGACACGCGTGGCGGGGGCCAAAACCCCAGGTTTAGTTTCATGCAATAAAAAGGCTGAACTTTTTATTCCATAAAACATGAAGGACAAAACTTAAAATATTTCAAGACATGACAAGACCCTTCTTTGTGCAGAAGGGTTTATATATGTACATGACACTTCTTTTTGGAAACAAACGGAAGCCTCTAGCACCCAACTCCGATCTCTTTGCTTTGTTCTTTTAAATAAAGACAGAAACCGAACCTGTTGTATGTTTGTGCCGTGCGACACCAGGAAGCTAGTCTAGATATGAAATCATGTTGTCTCTGTTGTAGTCATTTTTTTAAATAAACTGGACAGTTTACAATGGTGGTTTTCGTTCAGAAGGCCTGTTTTTCTTTTTTTTGTTGTTTTTTTTTTTTGTTTTTCTTTTTTTTTTTTTTTTGGTTCTGTTTTGGGGGGTTTTTTCCCTTCTATTTTTTGGGGGGTTTTTTTTGTTGTTGTTGTTCGTTTGCAGCACAACGCTTCCTCCTCCAGTTAACAAGATCTGCTTTGGGGAAGAGACTCCACCACCTCGTTATAAACTTGTTAACGCAGGTGACCCCTTCTAGGATCACATCCTCGAATGAATCGTGATCTTGCTCTCTGTGACTGTGGCATGCACTGTGTTAGTCTTTCCCCCCCCTCTGAGTACAAGAAGAATTCTCTTGTCCCTCCCTTCCCCAGAGTCCTTCAGCTGGTTCACTGCAAAAATTGATTTTTTTTAATAATTTTTTTTTTTTTTTTAAATCCACCGGGAAAAAAAAGGGTTAATCTGACCTGGGACTTTGAAACTGTGATCTCCGGCTAACTGGGATTTTCTGGGGGTTTTATTTGCTTTGGGGGTATTTTTGGGGAGGGGATTCTTTTCTTTAGAGATGTGCTCTTGTCAGGATTTCACTTATCTATGATTTGGAACTGGATGGAGATATTTTTTAAAGAATTCTTGTTGTTAAAATGTAACCTTGCTATTCTGTAGGCTCGCTCTGTAATAAGAAAATAAAAATTAATGGCAAGCATCGAAGGCCCTTCCTTCTGGTGGGAGAGGAAGGGACGAGCCAAGGCGGCGGGTTGGGATCTCTGTACATGACACTACCCTGTAGTTTGGTCTTTGTTTTTCTCCAGCTCCCATTTCTGCTCCATGTATATCATATTCTGTAAAATATTCTCTCCCTTGGATTTGACCTTTGTGCGGATTATTGAAAGCATTGTATCTTGTTTCAGTGTTTTTTCTTACCTTGTAGTCTGGTTCGAAAATTACCGAGAGGGGAAAAAAAAAAATAATTATTATACATTGTAGTTTGTGTACGATATTTGTTGATAATGTTTTATTAAAGGGATGTCTTTTTTCCGCACCCCTTCATTGAAATGTTTTTGGGGGACATTTGGCTTGTTTTTATTATTCTGACTGCAAGACATGAGATGACAAAACTTCTTTTTTTTTAGTGTGTAATAAGAATTTTTTTTTTTTTTAATGTTTGCCTTCTTTTTCCTAGGCATTTTCATTGTGCTTTACCTGTAGAAGGTCGGGAGGGGCGGGTGGGATGGGGGGGTCTGAGGGCATCAGTCTCATATTTACAGTCAGGTTAATATTTTCCAAGTAACTGAACGAAGATTTGTTGCATTGCATACCCAGGG
>VZRR01006920.1:1786-17250 GCA_013398015.1 Oreocharis arfaki | reverse complement strand
CTTCCCACCCAAAGCATTCCGCGATCCTGTGTGTGCCCCTGTCCCACCCCGCTTCCCCCGGCCGGACCTGCCCGGCCCCTCACGGGGAGCTCTCGGGTGGCTCCCTGTGCAGCTCCCCCAGGAAAGCAGGGCCCGAATGCCCCAGCTGCTGATGGGTCACGAAAAACCATCACGCAAACCCTCGTTGTCACAGATGGGAAACACGCGAGGCCGGGGCCGTGATGGTCCCGGTGAAATCCCGATGGGAACAGAGAGAGTGTTCTGGAAATCACAGAATCACACAGTCAGGGAATGTCCTGGGCTGGGGGGCACCCACAGGGTCACGGATCCAGCTCCTGCCCTGCCCAGACACCCCAAAATCCCACCCTGGGCACCCCTGGCAGCGCTGCCCAAACGCTCCTGGAGCTCTGGCAGCCTCGGGGCCGTGCCCATTCCCTGGGGAGCCTGGGCAGTGCCCAGCACCCTCTGGGGACAGAACCTTTCCCAGAATCTGAAGGACACGTCAGGATAATGATCGATGTTGGAGTGTTCAAGTCAATGCATTATTAAAATAAATGTTCTTAATTGGGATTAATGACCCGTGCCATGGTTAGTGGGTGGGTTTGTGACAGCACTGGGACATTGTCCCCTCTTCCCTGTGTGTCCCCAGGGTGCCACGGCCGTGCCCATCCGCAGTGCTCTCCTGGCAGCTCCCTTCAAACCACCTCTGACCCCCCTTCCCTGCTTGTTTTTTTGGACTGGGAATGATCTGCCGAGATCTGCAGGGCTTCGGTGGCCCAGCATTCCCGAATCACGTCCATGCAACGTGTTTATTTATAGCAAGTGTTACCTTCCTGGCAGTTTCTATTCCCTCTCTCCTTCTTGTAGCCACATCCTGTGGAAAAATCATCTGGAATCTGGTTCTGGAGCTGGTTTTTATCACTCCCCTCTCCGGGTGATGAGGAAGATGACAGTGCTGTCGCTGTTTATTTATAAAAGTGTAAAGCAGTGCTGGGGCACCTGCTCTGCGCAGGGGGCTGTGCAAATTCCCACTTAGGGAATGTCCCTGATAATCAGGAAGGACAAACCTGTGTTTTCCTGCTGCCGGGGAAGGGCTGGGCTGGAATTTGGAATGAGGCAGGGAAAGGCTCCTGGAAGGGTTCAGTGCTGCCGTGTCCTGCTCCCGTCAGGACAGCAGGTGGCACTTGAGGAACGTGTGTTTTCCGTGGAAAAAAGACACCTGCTTTTGCATGGAATGTTCAAAATACCGGCGTGTCCATAGGTCCGGTGAGAAATACCATCGCTGAGGCTGGCCCCGGGGCCTGAGCCCGGATTGTCCTCGGGCCGCACCTGGCACAGGACGCGGAGCTGTTGGGTGCAGCAGGACGGGGCTCCGGCCACACCTCCGGCCAGCGGGATATTCCCGGTATTCCCTGCCTGCTCCTGACCGACAGGCGCCGCCCAGCCGCTCCCGAGGGGTCCAGGGAGGGAACAACCCCGGGCCCTGGGAGCTGATTCATCCCCGCGTGCCTTTAGGGAAAAGCCTGTCACAAGAGTGAGATAATCCATCAGAAACTGTGATGTCAGCGAGACAAAACCACCGGGGCCCGGCGAGTGAATTAAGGAGTGATGGAAGGGATTCTTCTGCTGTGATGTCCTTCTCCCTATCCAAAAAACACCGGCTGAGCTGGAACATTGGAAGGAAATCTGTGTGCTAAATATTTAACATTAATAATATTTAGTATTAATTTAATATTTACGAAATTTAATGGAATCCCAGAGCAGTTTGGGTTGGGAAGGACTTTAAATCCTATCCATTCCCACCCCTGCCACAGACAGGGACACCTCTCACTGTCCCAGGGTGCTCCAAACCCCATCCAGCCTGGCCTTGGGCACTGCCAGGGATCCAGGGGCAGCCACAGCTCTGATTAAAAGCTGAAAAGCCAACTGGGAACTGAAAAACAGCCCCAAACTTTCAATTTATGACTAAAGCAACTCCCAGGTGGACAAGGGGGAACCTGGAGTTCCCAGGCACAATCCAGTGTCCAATTCCACGACTGTCCAGGATATCTCCTTTACCAAATGAGCAGCTTTGCTCATGGATTTCTGCTGTGCTGCTCCTCTTTTCCCGTGTTCCTCCCACAGAGCTCCATTTAAATATCCTCTCCCCGTATCCCAATAGCTTGTGAACACTTTTATTGGATTCCTGTTTCTATCACAGCGCATTTGGCCTTCAGACGAGGGTGAGGAATTGATAATAACCCGGTAAATGAGAAATACATCAGCCATCATTTTACTGTAATGAAAGCGAGCAGCTGAGAATGAATCAATGTGCAGAAAACTGTTTAATTGGCCCGGCTCTAGACAGCCAATTCCTACCAACGAGCCCTGAAAATCAGTTTCCTGAAGAAAAACTAAACGGTACAAAGGCCAGGAAGATCAAAGGCAGGTAATTAAAGGAAGGCTGCGGTGCTTGCAGCCCTTCCCAGCCCTTCCCGGGGTGCTGTGTTCGTGCCACGCTCTTTACTCAGCAGCTCAGGGCTCCCAGGTTCTTAAGCATCACTTTAAAGCACTTAATGCATTGTTGATGCTTTCCAAGACACAGTAATAATAATAATTTCAGCTCTGGGAGTTAAAGGAGTGCAGTGCTTCCAGCAGGGAGATCTGGCTGTCGGGGGCCCTGATTCGAGCTGCTGGGGTTGCGCTGAGAGGCAGGGGGGGCTCGGCTGCTCCGGTCTCAGCGTGTCCTGCTCCTTGGATAGCCGGGAATGGTGGGATGGGGGGCCTGTGTTGGGAAGTGCAGGTGCCATAAACCCCCTGAGGCACTCCCAGGTGCGGGGTTTGTATGGAATCCAAGCAGTGCTCGCTGGAAGGCTGCAGGATGCCCATGGGCAGGAGCTGGTCATCCACAGTTTGTTCAGTGCCATGTTTGGGTGTAGAGCTTTCCATGCAAGTGGTGAGGTTCAGATTTAGATCAGAGACTGGGGAGGAATTGTTCTCTGGGAGGGTGGGGAGGGCATGGAATGGAATTCCCAGAGCAGCTGTGGCTGCCCCTGGATCCCTGGCAGTGCCCAAGGCCAGGCTGGATGGGGCTGGGAGCAGCCTGGGACAGTGGGAGGTGTCCCTGCCCATGGAACTGGATGGGCTTTAAGGTCCCTCCCAAGCCCATCCATCCTGGATTCCACGATCATTCCGTGGCACTCAAGCTGTCGTGCTTTTGGAATGATTTCCTCCATCGTGTGACCCGTGCAGAAGTCAGACCCTGCGTGTCACTTGGTGATTTAATAATTAAAGAACGATTCAAGCCTGCTGAGCTCACATTAAATCACAACAGAAACGTTTGGGATAATATTCAAATATATTTTAGTTAGAGTTGGTGAATGTCTGCTGAATCGTTTGAAGCTGGGGCTGGAAGGAGGGGTTTAGGCTCTGCCTGGGGTCAGGGTGAGCTCGGGTACAGCCACGACAGGCGCTGGCTTAACCCAGAACAGGCACTGCCGGGGAGCCCTGGTTCGGTGAGGGAGGGTTTCCTCTAACACAGGGCACACACGTGTCACACACGTGGCACACACGTGGCACACACGTGGCACACACGTGGCACACACGTGGCACACACGTGGCACACACGTGGCACACACGTGGCACACACGTGGCACACACGTGGCACACACGTGGCACACACGTGGCACACACGTGGCACACACGTGGCACACACGTGGCACGCACGTGGCACACACCTGGCACACGCCTGGCACACACATGTCACACACGTGTCACACACCTGGCACACACCTGGCACACACGTGGCACACACCTGGCACACACGTGACACACACATGGCACACACCTGACACACACCTGGCACACACGTGACACACACATGGCACACACCTGGCACACACGTGGCACACAGCCCAGGACCCAGGCGTTTCCCAGGTGCACGTGGCTCACACCTGGCTATTTCCCTCCTCCTGCTGGGGGTGCTGACAGGAGTGAAGGGAGAGTCCCAGACCCAGCGACCTCGGATGTGCGAGTTTTCATTTTCCATCAGCCTTCTCTTTTTTGCTCCTAAACGCGTTATTTTCTGCTCCGCCAATATTCCCTCTTTTTGCATGTCGTTAGGGAGCCAGGGATGGGGAATGCTTTGCCTAAGCAGTGTGTGAGACCCCCTCAGCTTTCAAAGGAGGAGCCTTGCCACCTCGCTCACGTGCTCTGCTCTGACCCTCCCCAGCCCCTGTGAGCCCTGATCCCAGAAAAACACGGAATTTCAGCGGTCACTCGGGCAGGGATGGTGGGAAGGGATCACATCTCCCCATTAAATCTTTACTCCCAAACAATAGCAGCAGGTTCTCCCCCGTGGCTGACAGAGCCTCTCCTGCAGTCTCAGTTTGATGGAGAAGTGGGATTTTCTCCAGCAAATCCCTCCTGTCAGGCAGCTGGGGCTCGGCTCAGGGATCCGTCAGCCTCACGATGCACTTCACTCCTCTGACAGGGGCATCCAAACCTGTGCTTCCCTCAGTCCCCTTGGCGTGGGCAGCTCAGGGTAGGAGTCTCTTCTGGAGCCACAGGAGGTCGGGTTCAGGTTTTTAAGCTCAGGCTTCGAAGCAGCTGTGAAATGAGGTCAAGTTTTTCCTCGTGGATCAGGAGAGGTCACCAAGCTGTGAGGCCTCTCCCGAGCCACACCAGTCTGTGGCTCCGTGCTTATCCAAGAAACCGCTCCGTGGCTGCTCGCTGCTGTTTTCCTTTCGCTTCCCCTTCTGCTCCCCTCCTCTGGGATGTCTTTCAGAACAGGACTGCAGGATTCCCCTCTGGCATCGGAGGAGTCTGTCAGACAAGAGAAATCCCACAGATTCCTGTCATTTGCTCCCGTTGCAGCACGGTGCTGGTGCAGATCATTCCGCGGGGACAGCAAAACCTCCTCCTGCGCTGTTCCAGTGTCTCTGGAAAGCACAAACAGCATTTCCAGCGTTCCAGCCTGGCAGTGGAGGTGGGCAGGGACGGGTTCCAGCCGTGGCACCTGTGGGATGCTGGGGAATGATGGTGGCAGGGCTCTGTGTCACTGCAGGGATGGCACTCCCAGCAGGAAGAGCAGGAATCGTGTTCTCCTCACCTGCTCCTTGAAGGGAGGGGATGTGTTCCAGAGAAGCAGACATAAATAAGCCAATATTTACAAACTTCAAAGGTGTGTTTGAACCCCAGAGGGGAGATGCAGGGGAAATAATGCCCCCATGGACAGCATTAATTACTGTGCTTCAAAGAACCTGATTCTGAACATGGATTTCTTGGAGCAAAAGCATTTAATGGGCAAGTGTGGGAGTAAAGGTGAGGCAGGCAAAAGGAACATCTAATATGTGTATTTTTAAAAGCCAGGTTGGAAAAGGTTCATCATTTGTTTCATCATTTGTTTCATCAGTGGTTGTCAAGGAAAACAAGATGTGATTAACCTCTGCTGCGTGCTGCTCCTGCCCTGCTCTCCTCACATGGCCACTAATGAGGAATTCCTGGAATTCCTGGCTCATCCTCTCCGGGAATGTCCATCCCTGCGGCATCTGAGCACTGCCAGCGTGCCCCTCCCTGGAGGCTCCAGCTCTTCCCGGGGAGGTTTCTCTGCTTCCTCAGCTTTGGCTTTCCACACTTCTGCCCGTGCTGGGACCAGCAGCGCTCCGTGCAAGGCCTTGCAGATCAAATTACTCCTGCAAACTTCAAGTTTGCTCCTCGAAATTTGGTGTGGAATTGACAAAAGTGTAACTCGGGCACAGAAATGATTAACCCCTTCACAGCAGTCGGTTTTAACCACGAATTTCCGCTTTGTTCTTGTAAATGAAATGTATTTGCCAAAGTATCTCTTCCTCTGGCAATCTGCCTCCACAAACAAGTGCTGCAGTCTGTTCACACGGATCCCATCCATGGGAATGTGCCAGTTGTACATCTAAAGGGTAAGGAACAATTCCAAAAGAAACTGTACCGACAAGTTTTTGCACTAATTTTAACTCAAATATTATTACTCTGAGCCGTGTTCTTGTTGAAGGCACTGAGTTGCACCAAACTCTGAGGGCAGAACTTGGCTCCTCTGGGTGCTGAAGTGGAGTTCGCTGCTGCTCTCTGCTTTTTGCATCTCACTGACAGGAAATATTTGGCTTCTTCTCCAAATTGTGTTTTAACAAAATAAAACAACAACCAACAACCAAACAAACAAACAAGGAGGAAGAGTTTGGCTTAAGGAGCTGAGCAAGCCCAAGGAGGGAACAGCCCAGAGGGTCCTCCATGGTTTGCTGAGTCATTCCTAGAGATGCGTGCCTGTGACCCAATCCTCTGGATGTCTGAGGAGAAGCCCGAGTGTTCCTTGGCTCCTGGAGAATTTGGGAATCCCACACAAGGCTGTTTACCAGCCACAATGCAAAAGTGATTTCGTATGCTGGTTCTTACCAGGCGATTCTGCTACAGCTTTGCACAGTGCAGTGAAGCCAGCCTGTGTTCCTGCAGGGCCCCCCGTTACAGGGACACCAACGCCCAGAGTCATTTTCAGTGTCCTGTTTACAGAGAAAGGAGCGGCCACCGAGGGGCAGGACCCTTTTTTCCGCCTCTTTTTTCCTTTAGTGCAGAAGAAAACTCCAGGTAAACTTTGTCTGTCCTTATTCTAAAGAGAAGGAGGAGTTCCAAACGCAGTTGCAGTTCACACCGTGCTCGAGCCAACCTGTGACTGCCAGCCAGAGGAGGTTCCGTGGATCCAGAGCCGGAGCCCAGCCCGGGGAGGTGCTGGGTCTCCATCTCAGGGGGGTTTGGGGGGCTGACAGCTCAGCACCTCCTCAGGACAGGACTTTCCCCAAGACCTTTCTGACGTGTGTTGGTCACACTTTTCCCTGAGGCTGGATGAGATCCCGAGTCCAACCAGGCTCGTGGCGAGGGGCCGATGCGGACACTGCGTGAGGCAGAGGTGGGTGCAGGGGGTACCCTGGGAGGTCTCCAGGTGAGGCACTTCTGTCCCCAGTGCGGGATCAGCTCACCACGGCTCTGTCTGACCCCAGCCAGATCCCACAGCACAGTCCAGGGCATCCCCTCCGTGCCGGAGCCCCGGCAGCCTCCAGGGTCCCTCCCAGGCCAAGGCAGGGTGTGATCCTGGTTCCTCCTTGTGCCGCAGCTCCACTTCTGTTACCAGCAGGAATTGGGAGCGCTGTGCGCGCTCTCCACGTTGCCATGGTTATGGCAGAGCCATTCCCAGAGCGTCCCTGGGGAACGAGGCAGATCCAAGGGACACTGAAAGCAGTCCCCCGGGGCACGGGGGTTTCAGATGTTCCTCCCGCTGTCAGCGGCAGTGCAGGCGGCAGAGGAGGGAAGTGCCATCGCCGGGCTTCTGAGGAACAGAGACTCCACTGACAGCTGGAAACGCTGCCATTTAAACTGCCTCCCAGGAGGTACCAGCTCAACACTTCGGGCTCCTTTCTGCAAACAGGAGCACTTTTCCCCATCAAAGCTGATCGTGTCCATGGATCAGGGAACCATGGAATGACTTGGGTTGGAAGAGACCTTAAGCTCATCTCGTTCCATGGCAGGGACGTGGGCAGGGACACCTTCCACAGCCCAGGTGGCTGCCAGCCCTGCCCAGCCTGGCCTCTGTGTTCTCTTCTCTCCCCTCTTTCCTGTCCCACGTGTTCACACCCTCCTCTGTCCCTGCTGAAGCACAGCCAAAGAAACCATCCCCAGAATCCTCATTTCCACCAGACCTGGCAGCAATCCCCCCCGTGCCAGGCTCTGGAGAGGCTCCCTCGGGTGCATCCACACCTCGCACCTCCCTGTCCCTCCAGGGCTGCCCAGCCAGGTAATTGCTGGTGCCAGGTAATGGAGAGTGACAATTCCATCTTTCAGCCGTTTATCAGCCGGGCTGTGCCCATCAGGTGTCACAGGGACATGACAACTCTTGTCAGTGAAACAGCAGAGCCCTGTGACAGCCTCTCAATCGAATCCCTCACCCAGCACTGCCGGCATTAACACCGCCTTAAAACAACTCCATTCATTATTCAAAAAAGGGAGGAAAAAAGCCCCAGTGAGATGCTGACAAAATATATAAATTTTTTTTGAGCCCTAAAAATCCACCTGATTTTGCTTCTTCGGTGCCTTCAGAACAACCTGTCTGGGTTCATTAAGTGCTGCTTTATTTGTTGTCAGTGAAAAGCCAAGCTCGGGTCATTCTGCCAATGAGTGGGAGTCACTTGTTGGCCATGAATGATTCATAGCTCTGATTTTTAATAAAATGCTCGTGTTGAAATTCTACATATGCTCACAAGGAAGAAATAAAAATCCCTCTCTCTGTTTTCATTAGAATTTGTAATAAGTGGCAACGTGGAGATTTATTCTCGTGTCGGAGCGGCCTCCCAGCGGAGGCACCGCACGTGTGCACAGCGTTTGCCCAGGGTCCCTGAGTCCCTCAGGGATGCCCAGGGTGGGATTGTCCCTGCAGGGCCAGGGGCTGGACTGGATGATCCTGTGGGTCCCTTCCAACTCGGGATATTCCATGAGTCCGTGATTAATAAATTGTGATTCCGTTTGTGCCCGTTCCCGCCTCCTGCTGCACCACGCTCTTCTCCGGCCTCGCTCCTGACCCAGAGGGGTCCAACAGACCCCACAGATTTCTGAATTAATCTAAACACCCTCTTCAGTTCTTTGTTCAAAATCCACAGTTTTGGCCTGCGTTCCTCTGAGGAGGGACAATGACACATCTCCTGCTACTCCCTTTCAGCTGGAGTTTTTCAGCAGTGCATGCTGTCAGCTACACTTTTTAATTATTGAGTCTTTATTCTGTCTGTTGGATCCAAACATTTCAGAAACCTAGCTGTTATTCCCAGAGGCCCTGGGGGTCCCTTCAATTTGCAGGGAAGGGGCTGCAGTGTCAATCAGATCAGGCTCAGGAGGACTCTTGGGGTTTAACTCCCGCCGTGAGCGCTCGTCCCTCTCCCCACCTTCAGTGGGAGAAGGGGCTGGAAAGGGAAGGTCAAGGTGGTGTGGTTGGAGTGTTTAAATCAGGGAACTGAACAGGATGTGGGCTGGTGGGGGTGAGGTCACCCAAACCCCTCTGAGGAGCACAATGGATGGGTGGCTGGAGCTCTGTGCTCCATCCCGAGCAGCCGGGGCCTCTCCTCGTTGCGTGGCAACGGCTCCAGACCGAAATAAACCTCCCAGATGGCTCTGGAGATGGGATCCATTCCTCAGGTAAAACACGGGGCTTTCTTCTCGCTTTGGGGTTAAACTCTCCTGAGGAGAATGAAGTCCACTGGCTGAGCTAAAAGTGACCAAATGTTGAATTTTTCAAGGATTCCTCCAAGCACTCCCATTCCCACTGCTCCTGGCAGCTCCTTCTCAGCTTTGACCATTCCCTGGAATTGATCAGAGAATCAGGGATGTGCCATTTTGTGTCCGTGTTTAGTGGGCACAGTGGTACTCAGTCAAAGGCTGGACTTGATGACCTTGGAGATCTTTTCCAGCCTGGATGATCCCATGGCTCTGTTTCTTTTTTTAAGCCGTTCTTCCAACTCCTGTGGGTTTTTAAAACTCCTTCTTTAAGTCCTGAATTGTTTTAGTCGATGGAGAGCAACTCCCCAGGCAGAGTGGGGGGCTCAGGGCACTGGCTGTGCCTTGCAGACTCTGCTGACCCCACACACCCCAGCCAAGGCCGGGGTTGCTGCTGCAGCCCCAGAGGGACAGGGTGGTGCCACCGGCGTCTCCCTGGGCACGGGAATTCCTTTCATCACAGGCAGGAGGCTTTGGGCTGGTGGCTGGTGGGGTTGCATTGCTGTGCCCAGGTTCCAGCATCGTGGGAAGGCACCGTGGCTCCACGGGAGGACCTGGTGTCTCCTTGGGAAAACCTTCACGTGGCTTGGATTGCTTGGGGTGGCTCTAAAGACCCGTGGGAATGGTTTCATGGGGATCTGCCGCGTGCCGTGGAATTGTGGAATGGTTGGGTTGGGAGGGACCTCAGAGCCCATCTCACTGCACTGTTCCATGGGCAGGGACACCTCCCACCATCCCAGGCTGCTCCCAGCCCCATCCAGCCTGGCCTTGGGCACTGCCAGGGATCCAGGGGCAGCCACAGCTGCTCTGGGCACCCCGTGCCAGGGAGGGATTCCTCCCTGCTGGCCGCAATCCCGTGTGCCTGAGCAGTGGGATCAGCTGGGGCTGGGTGGGATGGGGTGAGCCCAGGGCCTGGCACCGCTCCCAGGTGCCACCCCCGTGCTGGGACAGCCCCCCCAGCCCTTCTCCCAGGCTGGACCATGAATATTCAGAGATGTAAAGCAGCAGGTGCAGCAAGGCTCTGCTGAGGATGTGTTCAATGGGAGAAGGGCTCAAACAGCTCTCTATGGAAACCCCATCTGTAGCTTTTCATGGGACGTTGAGGGGTTTTTTAAATTAAAAGCACAATTTATTTTAAAAAGTACAGATACTCTTGTAAAGGATGGCTTCATACAATTAAATGGCAAAGTGTATTAAGGCCATTGATAAAAGTGTAAAGATTTGAGTAATTTTAGGTTTCATCTGAGTATGTTCAGAACAAAAAGCCTTGTCCCGTGCAGTTCTCCATGTCCCATTTCCGATGGGAATATTCTTGCCTGCAATCACTCTCTTTCTTTTGGCCTGTTCTTCCTTTGTTCCCATTTCCCCTCACTTTTCCCCCAGCTCCTACGGCTCCCTGTGCTTCACCAGCAGCTCCTCGTGTTCCAGGGACACACTGCACATGTCCCAAGGAGCTCAGCAGCTCCAGGGAGAGACTGAGCTCCCAGCAGGGCAGTCACTGGCCAGCAGTGCCTGCTGTTTCCACGTGTTTCCCCAAAATGCCTTTACAACCCCCCAGTGCTCACCTAATCTTTCATTAATTGCTGCTTGCGGAGTCTTGACATTTACATAGGAAAATTCCAATATTTAGATCAATTTGTACTCCACGGATCTGATTCATCCACTGAGGAAATCAATGGGTGTCTTGACTTGTGCCAGACACTTCCAGCTGACCAGAGCTTCCTCCAGAGGAATCTTCCACAGGAGCTGTGGCTCTCTGGGAGAGGGAACGGCCTCAGGCTGTGCCAGGGGAGGCTCAGGTTGGATAATGGGAAAATTCCCTCCTGGAAAGGGCTGTCCAGCCCTGGCACAGCTGCCCAGGGCAGGGGTGAGTCCCCATCCCTGGATGGATTTAAATCCCTGTGGATGTGGCACTTGGGGACACGGGGCAGTGGTGGCCTGGGCAGTGCTGGGGGTGGCTGGACTCGATGGGCTCGGGGAATTTTCCAACCTTTAGGATTCTGTGATTCTGTAAAGATCAGGGGCAGTCAATACCCCAGAGCTGAGGGGCTGAATCTCCTCACTGGAGCAGAAGCTTTACCCCACAGCCCATAATTAACAGTCATTACGTGCCCTAACACACACTGATAATTACTCTTTAGGATGGGCTCACAATCAAAGCCTTGATTTAAACCCACATCTATTTCTCTGTGACCTCTGGTCCTCCAAAGCATGAAAATATTGATGTTCCAGTAATTAGCTGTTCCTGCCCTGCTAATCCATTAACTCCGTGGTTCTGGGCAGGACAGGGATGGGCTGAGCCAGGGCTGAGGACAGGGACATAAATTCCATGTGCTGAAGCAGGAGGGCTGAACTCTGGCTCCTCACCAGCATTTACAGTTGCTGCTGGTGGTGTTAACACTGGGAAATGTTATACTGCCGAGAAATTGCCAAAAAATGAAAATAAACGTTGTTTCCAGGAGGTCCTGAGCATCACCGGTGGGAATGGATAAATAACCTGTGAGGTTTATGGGCTGTTTGGCTGACGAAGAACCTGTGGGAAGAGCCTTAGAATGCACAGAGCAGCAGAGACCCGCAGAGCCAAGGCTCCTGAATCCCCTAAAAGCTGGCAAATCCCTCTTCCCCAGCCCTCTCTCAAACACAGCACAGCAAATGCACTTGCTCTGTGTGAGCTGCGGCACCAAGCTGCTCTGGGGTGATTGTGCCGGGGGTGAGCTGCAGGTGCAAGCAAACTGCAGTGGTACAGGGAGAGTGGTTTAGTCATTAATTAAAAAAAAAAGTCCCAGGATGTGTGGAAAGGAGTTAAAATGAATAATGAACCTGGTTTTAATTAATGCATTGGAATTTATCATAAACCAAGGGCGTTTGGGTCCAGGAGTGAGAAATACGAGAGGAAAGTTCTTGGGAAGGAATTGTTCCCTGGGAGGGTGGGGAGGCCCTGGCACAGGGTGCCCAGAGCAGCTGTGGCTGCCCCTGGATCCCTGGCAGTGCCCAAGGCCAGGCTGGATGGAGCTTGGAGCAGCCTGGGACAGTGGGAGGTGTCCCTGCCCATGGCAGGGGTGGCACTGGGTGGCCTTCGAGGGCTCTCCCAACCCAAACCAGTCTGGGATTCTGGGGTTCTGTGATCTCACCAGTTAAACCAGCTCTGGAGCAAACAATCAGCCCTAAACCCCCTTCCTAGACTGAACCCTCTGCTTTGGACACGTCTCAGAATGTCAATTAATTCTCCTTACATGCATTGTATTCCTGTTGTTTGATTCTATCTGTATCCCCCCATTAAAGTGCACATTACCTGCATCCCCTTTGTTCCAGAATTAGCTGTTTTTACTTCCCTTGCCCAGTGGATGGGTGTCAGTTCCATTTCAGCAGCTCCAACCACGGATGGATTCTCCACACAGCTGCCTGGGAATCTGGGGCGGTGAAATAGGAATGTTTTCCAGCAAAACCTAGAGATTTCTGCTGGGGGTGTCATTTATCCGTGAGAATGGCTTTCTGGAAAGTGTTTCATGTTCTTCAGACGCAGCCAGACAAAATATTGAAGCTAAAAATCATTCCTCCTCAAGAAGCTGTAGGTATTATTCTTTGGGTCTTAGTTAAACTCACATAAATCCTGCCTTGAAGAAATCTCTGTATTTCAAGCTTTGTTCCCAGCGACGTCAGGAGAGCGAATCTGAAAATTGGAGATCCATAGGAAACAAAAAATCCTGCTCAGAGGCAGGACATGGAACGCCTTAAACAGCTCCGAGCTGGGAGAGCAGGGACGGATGAGAGGGAAAAGGGATTATTTTCAGCGTGTTTTGATTTCAGCCACTTCTGAGTCACTGCTCTGCATTAAGGTTGATACCTGGAGGTGATGGACTCTGTGTGGAGACTCCTGGAGATTAATATCCACATCCAGCTACAATGGGAAAAGTGAAGTGATTTCCCTTTACCTGGAAGAGATGGAGGCTGGGTGTAAATCTTGTGGAAAACAGCACAAAGTCCTTCTCTGAAAGACTCACAGAGGGGATGAAAGCCCTGCAGCCCCAGTGAGCTGGGTGACAAAGGGGTCTGGAGGTGCCCAGGCAGGGACCCTAAAGGGCTCCAGCTGTGCCAGGGGAGGCTCAGGCTGGACACAGGAGAAAATTCCTTCATGGAAAGAGTTGTCCATCTCTGGCACAGCTGCCCAGGGCAGGGGGGGAGTCCCCATCCCTGGAGGGATTTCAAAGCCCTGTGGATGTGGCGCTTGGGGACACGGGGCAGTGGTGGCAGTGCTGGCGACAGTTGGATTTGAGAATCTCAGAGGGCTTTTCCAACCCAAGCCGTGGTGTGGGTCTGTGGTTGCACAGCCAGTGTGATGACAGGCAGCAGAGGGAAAGGGAAGCCGAGTTTGCAGCATTTGGCTTCCCCAGGCCGTGGCTCAGCAGCCCTCGGACGTCACCGTGTCCTGCTCCCAGTGTGACACCACGGAGCTGCCGCCACCCCCGAGGCTGGTCCAAAGCAGGACAGGTTTGAAGACCCCAGGCAGACAACTCCGAGTCAGGGTGTGTGGGGTTTAATTCCCAAAGGGAGCAGTGATGTGCTGGGCCCACGTTGCTCCCGCCGGGAGCGTGCGGATCTGCTGCTCTCGTGCAGCCGGAGCATCCCAGGAGGGTTTGGGTCACACCAACAACTCTCAGTCCATTGATGTTTTAACCCATGGAACGTATTTCCAGCCAGGCAAGAACTGTGGGAAAGGGCTGGAATAAATGCAGTGTTTGTGTGTTGCCAAGGCTTCAAAGCTGAGCACGGAGAAGAAAAATCATCTTGGGCCCGGCAGCTCCCATGATATTCCCAGCCAAGTGGGAAGCTCGTGTTTCCATAGATCCTGGAACTGGCCAGGACAAACATCCCGGTTTAGCAAGCATTCCCACCCATGCCAGGAGAGGCAAGATTCCCTCTCCCCTTCCCGGCTGAGCGAGCGCCGGTCCCCGTCCGGTCCCTCCTGGCAGCCTCTGCACCCCATTCCTTGGAGCCCCCTGCCCACGGAGCTCCCGTTCCCGGGAATGGCAGGGCAGGAGAGCCCTGGCACAGCTGGGGCACCAGGGGCCCTGTGTGACCCCAGCCCCATCGGGCCCTGCTGCCCATGGCACGGCTCCTCCGGGCTTTGTTCGCTCAGGAAATGCTCTGTCACCATCAGCACGGAATTATCATTCCAGAGCCACGCTCAGGCATTGCCAGACAGCCACCAAGGCCTCCTGATAAGGCTCCCCTGTTCAAGGCTCCTCTTCTGTCTTGAGATATTCGGGCTACATTGTTATTCTTAAATAATTTCTTTTATAATGTGGAGAGTGGGTTGAAATCGAAGACAATCTTACGCCGTTTTTCCCCCCTTCTGTTCAGTTCTAACTATTCAAGGCCATTCCCAAATATTTCATTAATTAATTTAGTCTCAAGAGTTGCTATTTTTCAGCATCCAAATCCAATTGTTCGGTGGGTTTCAGTAAATCATCCCTGAAAGCTTTTTTTCCTACTTAGATACTGGTTTTGCACAGCATCAATCATTCTGCTCGTTGACAGGAAAAAATGTTTTCCAAATCTGGCCTGCTTTATTGTTCTCCCTTACATAAACAAAATGATTTATGAAGTAAGAGAAGGCGAGGAGGAAGAGTTGGATGATCTTTTCAGCACTATTTCTTCTTCATCTGGAGTTTTATGCATTTTTTTTCTCCTGGGCTCACGTTGCTGCTGGAGAAGAATTTCCCCTTCCCAGTGACCTCTGTGCTGCTGCTTTTGCACCGTGCCCTGAGATGGGGAAAATCTAAACTTGGTGGCTGCTCCAGGAGGTGTTGATGGGCTTTAACTGGGGCAGCTCCAGGCCCCTCAGGACAAGAGACCCTGAGGGGCTGGAGCGTGTCCAGGGCAGGGAACGGAGCTGGGAAGGGGCTGGAGCCCCAGGAGCGGCTGAGGGAGCTGGGAAAGGGGCTCAGCCTGGAGCAAAGGAGGCTCAGGGGGGACCCTGTGGCTCTGCACAACTCCCTGACAGGAGGGGGCAGCCGGGGGGGGTCGGGCTCTGCTGCCAGGGAACAGGGACAGGAGGAGAGGGAGCGGCCCCAGGCTGGGGCAGGGTTGGATACTGGGAAAATTCCTTCCTCGAAAGGTTTTCCAGCCCTGGCAGAGCTGCCTGGGGCATTGCTGAGTGCCCATCCCTGGAGGGGTTTAAAAGCTGTGTGGATGTGGCCCTT
>VZRR01006918.1:0-30278 GCA_013398015.1 Oreocharis arfaki | reverse complement strand
TTAGTGCCAAAGATTTTCTGTGCAACAGATATTTAAGTTGGAAGAGTTTTCTGCAAAACATCTATTATACATCCAGGTGTCAAGTGAACCCCAAGGGTGCATTCCACCTGATCTCCCTGATGGTGGGTACCTCTTGCTCACACCATGTTTCTCCAACCATCTGGCTTGCAGGGGACTCCAGTTTCCAAGCATGAGTCCACAGGCACTTTGTCCTAGCAGGCCTGAGAAGCTGCTGGCCAGCCGACAAACTCAGACCAAGTCCCCTTGGCCACAAGTGGCCTACCAGGAGCTGGCTGCAGCTGAAGGATAAGAGACAGGTGTTTTCCTTGCTGCAGGCATGGGGCCAGATGCCAATCAGCAGCATAGGGCTCCAAATAGCCTCTCTCTAATAATTAGCACTCTCTAATAATAAAATTACCTGGAAGAGCAAACTGATCAAAGCAACACAAACCTGAGGGGGTGACAATAGAACAGGGGTCACTTTATTGTCAGGTGGTCGAGGAGGTCTTCTGACGCTGTAATTACGTCTCAAAGAAACAGCAGCAGAAGTGAGTGATAAAATGACTGCAAGCAGAGAACACAAACTCCAGCATTCTCCCTCTGATGCTGCCCACTGTGAACAGTCCAGGAGGTGATCCTCTTCTAGAAGGACCCTCTTGGTTGTTAGCACGCTGGCAGCGACCTCCTGTTCAGGAGGTCCTGTTCAGGAAGCTCACTGCATGTGCCAGTGCCCAGTTCCTCAGATCCACCGAGGTTCCATCCCCTCTGCTCACACTCATACAGGGACATCTCCTTTCTATGGTTCAAATTCATGGCTTGGCTTTCTCTAGCCCAGGTTCAGTATCTTCCGCAACAAAGTCCCAACCTGCTCTGCCTCAACTCAAGGCTTATTTTTTAGTTGCTGCCAGGTTCTTACTGAAGACAACCTGCTAAGCAGGGTGCTACAGGCTCCCAGGTTTAGCATATGAATATACCCAAGATGCAAAAAGGGTACTCACACTTCTACATCACTAAAACCACCCATCGTATCAGGCACAGTTCCCATTTCTTTTAAAAATAAATATTTATAAACAAAAGGAAGAGATTCAGAGAACTACAAAGTTAGAAATTTTCCTGCCAACAGCACGAATGTTTCTCATGTACAGTCACACGAACAAGTTGTACACCAATGCAAGCACCATCTAAAAACCTCTCTGCATCAGCTGCCCCAGTCCACCCGCACAGAGATCCACATCTCCCATTGCAGCAGCCAGCTCCTCTGCACATCGCCAGGACTCATACTGGAGCTGCTCAGTCTCCTTTCATGATCAAGTCCTCGATATATGCATCCAATTCATCATCTGTATTAATATCAATGTCCTGAAACCAAAGCAACAAGAAATACCAGTGGGAAGTGAATCTTGAAGAATAGTGCAAGAAAACAGGAGCCAGAGCAGGTCAGCATCCTCTGTTACATTTGGCCTGCTCAGCCTCTATGCCCCAACCCCCAGCACCCTCCAGCTGCTGACAGCTGCAGTGACAGCACTCCCAGCTTTCCCTGTCAGCACCTGAAAGACAACACTGGAAACCCATCAGCACCTGATGCTCAAACAACGCACTCAAGTGATGGATTTACTGTACTGATCTCGGTTGAGGTAGGTTTGGTTGGGGCTGTTTTAGATTTAACACGTTTTCCTAACAGGGAGCAACTGCTTCCAGATGCATTCAATAGATTTTCCATTGGTTAATCCTGATTTTATTAAAGTAGTTTTTAAATTTAAAGTTAGTTTATTTATTTAAATGTTTTAATTAAACATATATTTTTAATTTTAATTTAGTAGTATAACTAATATATCAATTTCCCCACAAGATTTTTTTATATTATTTGTTTAAAGGTTTGCAGTTCTATATGTGGAGTTCAGAATCTGCCCAAGAATGGGGCAAAAATTCCCTGCTGAGCACTGCCTATGCCTGGAGAAATTTTCCTGCAGCCTCATGGCAGAGAACAAACAGAACCTGTGCATTATGCACATGGTGTGAGAAATCATTCTGTGAGAATTAACACACATCAGGACTCCCAGGGCCTGGATTCCAAAGGTGGGCAGTGACAGCCCAAGCTATTCCCAACTGAGGAAGCTGGAACCCAATGAGACATTGTATTGGAACACTTGTAATGCCTGTAGCAGATGAGCCAGGCGGCTACTCTGAGGCAGCTCAGGGTTTACTACTCCTCCTCACTCACCTCCTGCACTTTCTGCAGAAGGGCCATGATATTAGTCCTCAACTTCTGCAGTTTCTCCTCTGTTTCCTTCAGCTTCCTCTCTGAGTTCCGGAGGTTTTCCTCGCAGGCTTTGGCCCGGGCATCGGCACGTGTCTGATATGAATTGCACAGGTTCTGCAGACCCACCTCATACTGCTTAAAATATTCTTTCTGTAGTAGACAAAACACAACAGATGACACGGTCAGAGAAAGCACCGAGCATCACAAAAACATGAGCACTCACAGGCTCGTAGAAGATCTAAACTCCTGGCCCCCGTGATCAAATCCTCCCTGCAGCGTGCCCCTGCACGCCCCACCCACACTCATATTTACATCTGATTTGCCTACTGCAGCCAGCACAGAATTCACATGGGTTTTCACATTCTTCCAGTACCAGAACTGCCCCCAAAGCTGCTCGAATTTAGATTAAGGATGAAGTGTGCTTTAAGAAGCCTGAACCCACAGGCATGCTGCAGGAAAGGCCTGATATCCCCTCTACACTCTGAGTATCCTTGGTACAGATCACCCAGACAATACAGCCTCTCACTACAAGGCAGAGACAGCTACACTCACCAAAAACCCCAGACACAACCAAGGTGTTCTGTTGAAGGAGCGGGAGTGGTAACTCCAGCAAATGCCCACAGATGCCTAAGTTAACAGAAGGGAAGGAGACAAGAGAGAGACTGCCAATACACACACTGTGAGAGTGGGAGTACAAAACAGCACTGGCTTTGGTCATGTGGTCATCTGCAGGTGGCTTTTGTAATTTACATGTGCCTCCTGGAAGGGTCTCCCTTGTTGGTATGTTGGAGAAGGAAGAAATCAGAGGCCAGTTCCCTTACCCTTCATTCCAGCCAGCACTGGTCCTCCCAGTACCAGCCCGCTGGTGGAAGACACCGGTGGAAGCTCAGTCCCACCTGTCCTGTGCTCAAATAAACAGAGGTCAAAAGTCTTAAGGTGTGCAGCTGACTTGCTGGCAGTCAACCCGCTCTCCTGGGGAAATGGGAAGGGGTTGGCTTCCTGTTCTCTCACACTGAAGTAAATGGCCTATAAAGGGACTGAACCCACAACGTTAGTGTGGATTCAATCCCTGTATGGGCCATTTACCTAAGAGGTGGACTCGATGATTCTTGTGGCTTCCTTCCAATTCAGATTATTTAGTGAATCTGGGGATAGTTATTGGTTATTATTTGTAATTTTTAAGATTGTCTTCAGATAAGTTATAAGGCTGGAAGCAAAACAAACAGATATGTCTACCTCCTGCTTCTACAAACCTCTAACCTGGCCTCCCTTTTTTAGAAGTTTAACAGCAATGGTTTAGAATTTATGACAGTAGTAGTCAACAGCATTCCCACACAGATGCATGGTAATTAGAAAAATCCTCAGACAATGTAACAGTTGAGCCTTGAGATGCCTTGAGATGTCAAGGCATCTCTCAGGCTCTCATTCTTTTCCTCAACTACATTAGTCTGCCAAGGATCCAAATTATCTTTTCGAGAGTGCACTCTTGCATCAACAGGATGCACACTTGCCATAAGAACAGAGTATGTGTGGGGAAAACACACAGACTTACTTTTCTAGAAGTACTGAACTCACCAAGGGAAATGCCAACAACCCTTCTGAGCTCATGGAACTCAGCTCATTTTTGGATATTGGAAAATTTGGAGGCAAGAAGTATCGCAAACAATTCCTGTGCAGGAAAACAAAAAACAAAGCCAGAGTTGGGAGTTCAACAGACTGAAGCGATCAGACTGCAGAGCTCATAAGGTCTGCGGTGAACCCACCGAAGGATCTGGACTAGCAAGTCAACTGTTTCTTGGCTGCTGCTGGGACCAGTGGTGTCAGGCTCGATTCTGACGCAATCTGAGGTAGAAGGTTCAGCCACGACCACCTCCTCTTCCTGCTGTGTGTCTGGAGCGTGGTACTCAGGAGAGGGAGGCTTCATAAGCCTTACATCCTCACTGCCCTTCTCTACCCTGAGAAAAAGTATTAAAGGAATGTCAGGAATCTTTTTCTACATTGGACATACCTGAAACATGGTTAACAGTTTCATCAGAACCTGTACCCAAGTGTCACTCAGACCTCTAGACACACAACGGCAGCCTCCAGGGCAGGCATCAGAGGGACAGATTGATGGAGTCCGTCATGCCCATTCCTTATGAAGCCCTGGACAGTCCTGACCTCACATGTTTCCTGACATGACAGCAGCTTATTTTTTTCCAGCATCTATGGCAATAAAACAGGCCTTTCCTCCCAAAACCAAAACAAGCCTCCAAAATCCAGTAGCTCGAAATAGTTACCAGCGATCCCTTGGTGTGGTGTCTGTAGGGACATAATCAAACTTCACCTTCCACCGGATTGCATGCCTGCCCCTTTCCACAGCCGTGACACGGCCAGTGAACCATTCCTTGTTCACACGCACCTCCACGTGCAGCCCCTTATCTGTGAGGGGGAAGCAAAGGTGTTCGCAAACAATTGGTGGCTGGAAAGCATATTCTACAGGAGCTCTAGAGATTCAGGGACCTCAGCAGGGAGCACACCTGAACCTCTGACAAAGCCCTCAAACAGTACGGACACCATCAAAACACAATAGGCACACAGGTCAGTTCCTGCTGAGAAACACAAAGATGCATGGAAATAAGCTGGCAATTCCAGATGGAATGTTTCTCCTGTACTCCAAGCTGTTTGACCCGGGCTTCACAGTCTCATGATGGGCTCTAGGACAATTTGCCACATGTCCCTAGAGGGTCACTTTCCAGATAGCTCCCTGGAAGCATGCTGAAGAGATGCCCTGCTCTGGCAGATGGTGCAGAAAGGTATCACCTTTCCTGGGGTGTCCCAGCCCCTCTTTCACAGCAGTGCAGCAGATCTGGATACAGTCCTGAGCATTTTCCAGCTGGCATGACTGCATGATCCACTCAGGAAGGGTGAACATGCCATCAGCTACACCCTGCAGCTCAGCTCCACCCCTTGTCAACATGACACAGCCACCAATCACAGACCTTTCTGCACCATAATTGCCTCTGGTCTAATCAAAGGGTTCCCGGCCAAAATGTTTCATGCAAGTTAGAGTCATCTTGGGGTTTGGGATTCAAATTTATACTACTTCTTATTTAAAAATCTCATTAGTGAAATCACATGTTTAACGTGTGCAACAGTTCTTTTCTATGTCAGATACTGGTGGCAGCCCAAGGACCCATTTCTCACCTTTCTGTGCTTTCTTCAGTTCCAACAACTCTTCCTCTCCAGCACTGTCTGTGAGCTGGGAGCAGAGAGAGCTCACATTAGTCACCTCCCATCAAGATTATAAACACCTGACAAATACCTTCTGCTGGGGAAACCAGCACACTCTCACCTCCACCACCACCTCATTGGAATCCTTCTCTTCTTTGACTGCCAAAAATTTTCGTTTTGTCCTCTCCTTTTTGTGTTCCCCTTCCTCCTCAGACCCATCCTCTAGGATGTTCAAGGCCCTCTTTCGAGTGCTGGAGGCCTGAAGGAAGCAAACAAGCTCTAGCTATTAATTCCAGCCTGCTTCCAACCAAAACCTTCTTGCAGCCAAGTTAAAAACAAACAAACAAGCCCAACATCCAGTATTTAATTTGTGCTTTTCCAGAAGGTTTTACAGGTGCTACATCATCATGAAAACACTCACCCCACCACTCCACATGCTTTTTTTTTTTCCTAGAGAAACAATCTGGTCTAATAGGAAAGAGATGAGACAAGTCTTCTCGAGGGGTGTAAATGGCACACTAACCCACAAGTAAAGTAAAAGTTCTCTTGTCCTGTGCAGGGCCCACAGTGCACATCCCACAAGACAGAGCAGACAGGCTTAGCAGGACAGTGGGTGAGGAGCTGAGGGGTTTCATCCCATTGATTCTTACCTGTGAACATCTGCCAGAGGCAGATTTCTTTACTACTGGCACCTTGGCAGCTTTTGGATTTGGTGTCTCACGTGGGCTTTTGGGGGTCTGCAGGCCAGAGAGGGACTTCGTGCTTGTACCTGGTTTGGCAAGAGTTTTTAAAGTGCTGTTAGACTTCCCAGCTGTCACAGCGTGATGGTGTGTCCTGGAAGTGCTGGCTTCCTCCTTGAAGAGCGTGCTGGCTAGCTTGGAAGAGCTGCTATTCGGACGATCTGAAGAGCTCTTTTTCAGCTGAGTGCAGGACTTTGGAGGAGGTGAAGATCCTGGTGGTCTGCTGGGAGCATTCTTGATTGCATCAGGCAAAGGAGGAGATCGTGGGCGCTGAGTTCGGGTGTGCTGAAACAATGGAGGGTACAGAGAGAGGAAGGGTAGGAGAGTGGGGATCTGCTGTTCAGAGCAGCTAAGGAAGCAGCTAAGGAAGCATTTACCTCCCTTGAAGGCCGTGTGGTCACTTCCAGAGGCAGTTTCTTTAAGTCAGCCTGAGATCGAATTGGAGTGGTTTTCTACCCAAAAAAAATCAGAAAGGTCATATTTACAAGCTGCCAGGGGCTGCCTGAACCCACCACAGCAGTTTTCCAGGCTATAAACGATTATAAGGTGTGTTTTGTGTCCTTCAAGAGACATCTCTTCAGCTGTCATTCCCGTTTTCCTGACAGAAAATTAAATGCAAGCTGAGATGGTCAATTTCCGTTATTAGAACAGCCGCAGCCCCATGAAGGAGCATAGGTGGTTTCAGACTCAGCAGCAGCCCTTTCCACAAGGAGGTCCATCACACCTGCTCTGCTTAGCTGGAGACCTCCAGACTCACCTGCAGAGCTTCCAGCTTTTCCTGCTGCTGGCGGATTTTCTCTGTCAGTTGTTTCTGCTTTTCCTCATGTGATTTCAAGTCTTTTTTTAGAGTTCCCAGTGGTACCTTCTGCTTTTGCTCTGCAGCCTCACATCTAGCATGGAGGGAATGCAAGACAACCTCAGCAAGGACAGTGGAACCTGTATTGTCTCACGCGGGATTATCCCAACATCCCATTCCAAATGCAGCAGGAAAGCCACCTGCCTTTCTGCAGTAGCCACAATCTCAAAAGCAGTAATTTTCATCTTGGAAAACAGATATGAATTAAGGATTGAAAGCATAGTTGTTAATAAAAAGGCATTTATGCTGGGAATCACCAATTCAGAGACCAGGAAATGTGATAGGTGTGATAGCTTCTGTACTGCATCTGTACTCTAGACTTTTTCACAATTTTCCTTCCTATCAGCGTATGTCTTCATAGCAGTTCCTCTTTCTACAGACTTCTTTCCCTTCAGAAAGGAAAGCACAGTACCAGGAAGCCATGACTAAGATGTTGCTACCACAAGCCTTCCAGCCTCAGATGCCTTCTGCCTTGCCACTCAAGGCCACGCAGTTTCCTTTGCAATATCCTGTAGCTATTTGCTTTTCCCATCCTGTTCAGCCTACGGCCTACAACAGTGGTGAGTATCCTACTCTCTCAGGTCCTCTCAGGTGCAGAATCCTGGAAGAGTCCTTGAGAGAGAAGGAAAAGAGAGGTAGGAAATACTGTCTCAAATGGACTAGCATCACCTTCGAAGTGCTGACTGAGCAGCTGGCCCTCAGGAGCACTGCCAGAGGAGGAAGAGGGGACTAAGCCCAGGCTCATCTCCTGTCACCAAACGGAGTAATGGAAAGACAGACCAGGATCAGCCCTACTGGGGTAAAGTCATGCAAGAATGGTTTGAGCCAGGAAAGCAGCAGATGGCCCTTATACCACTCAAGAGATCCAGCAGATCTCACACTGCATTGGAACCAAGCTGGTAAACCTGCAGGTGGTGAGTCTTATCAGTAAAGGGAGGACCCTGCTCTCACTGTAGAACACTCAAAGCTCCAAGAAGCTGAGGTGAGATTATTTTATCAAGATCTCTGTCAACCAGATATACACTGATCAGCTTTGTGAGTGAGAAGGAGCCTCCATCAGCCACTTCCCAGCTGAAGCACTGCTGGGGTGCTTTCTACAGAGTGGCTACTTCATTGGCTAAGGAAGTGTGTGTCATCACTGCAAGATGACTGCCTGATGCCAAACCTGCAGTTCCCAAATACAAAGATGAACAAGTGGCACCATACACAGGTTTCCCTGCACAGAAATGCGTCTTCCAGCTCATGGCAAGGCTGGAAGCATTGCCAAGCTGTGTCTTACAGCACAGTGAAGAACAAAAGCACCACGAGTTCTGCGAATAGAAAAGTTCAGATTACTCACGGCATCCAAACTCAGAGATTGCATCATTGGAAGCAGCAAGTCAGAACAAAGGAATTATCTTGGTAGTCAGAATGGCTTAAAACCAAGACTCGGGTGCTGCTCAGGGAGCTTTGAGACACACAGTCATCTTCAGCTGGTGCTTCAGCCACCCATTCAAATGATATTTAGGATCCAACTGGATATCAGATAGGAAAACAGAGGCAAGTGAGCCTGACACTATTTCACAGTGTGAAACGGGCACTGCCTTCTCTGTAACAAAGTGAGTGATGGTGGCACCCAGTGCTGACCCCAACACAGACAGTGGCACTGGAAGGAGTGACTGCTTCCCATGACAAAGACTGAGAAGGGCGTTCAGCTCCCATGATCTGGAACAACATGCCATGAGCAGCCACTGAAGTGGAGGTGGACAAACCAGAAGGATGGGGAACAGCTCAGTGCCAACAGTGGACACTGTGCTGAGGCAGCCAAAACCACCATGTGATCTCTGATGCCAGGAGAGTCTCAACACCAGCTCTGACATTGCTTCATTTCCAATTTGGCTGAATGAGACCCTGCACAGACCCTCACGGTACACAAGCTTGAGGACCCCACCCATGTGCCTCTCAAATCCTGTGCTTCCTGTCATCCTTCAGACACTACAAATACCTGGAATGGTCAGGACACAGATGTGAAGGCGTACAAACTCTGCACAAGGACCCAACAGTGCAGCACTTGGAACTGGCCTCAGCCAAAAGCCAGAGGAGTGCTGGAGCAACTTCTGCTTCACGTAAAGGACACAACTGCACTTGCTGCTGGAAAGCACACGTAAGCCTAATTAATCAAAAAATGTTCTGGAGTTACTTATTCTTCCAGAGTAAGACTCCTGAGATCCCTTTTGAAGCTGAAATGACCAGAAGTTTGGATCACCAGTGCCATGTGCCCCACCTGCCCTTTCCTAGCTCCCTGTTATGGGGAATGTAGGATGGCACAGCATGCACTGCGGAGGCACTCGGGCTCACTCCAAACAACACCCCAACATGTTCTCTCATGAAATGCAGCCACCCACCCCCAATTTTAAAGGTATTGCAAATAAAAAATTCAAATTCTTTCATCTGTAAACCAAGTTCCTGGTAGGTGATACAATAAAGACCCCATCTGCAGACAGAAGTACACAGATATAATGGCAGGTGAGGGGACCTGAATAACACCCTTCCATGGCTACCCTTGGCCATGCCAGGAGCTAGCAGCCCATCTAGGGTCCATTTTCACAAGTCCAGAGGCCCAAAGGCAGCTCAGGGTATGTGAATTTGGCTTGTTGGAAATTGGGGAATGCAAATCTGTTCAGAGGAACAGAAACCCCATTTGGGCTCCGGCCAGGACTGTCTCACGGCTGCCTCAGCCCCGGTGTCTGGTCAATGGGTGAAGCCCTCTGAAATATCTTTTGGACCAATGGGAGGAACCAAAAGCAGGTAAAGGAAGGGACTGGGATGATTTGGGGAAGAAAAAACATGGGAAAAATGGACTATAACAAGAGCCAGTTGAACATAAACCATTGGCTGGTCAGTACATCTCTGTGTACTAACCTCCATGTCTTCCTCTTTCCTAGGCAAGGGCCTCCATTCCGCATGTGCACCTGTGTACTGGGGTGCAACTGCCTGCAGCTGGAGTGGGACCACCGGTCACAGCGGCCCATGTGCCTGAGTGCCACCAGCTGCTGTGACTACAGACATGTGAATGAACACGAGCCACAGGAACGTCAGGCTAGAGAAGCCAACCAGGGGGTGACCTGGGAGCAGGGGAGGGGATGTCTAAGGGTGACCCGCAGGAGCTGATTACTGGTCCTGCCCAGCTGATGGAGATGGGTACAGAGGTGTAGGTGGAGCTGTGAGTGTCTCTAGGCAGAAAGCACCTGGGAAGAGCAAAGGATCCTGATCCAGTCAAGATAGAGAGATGCGCAGTGTGAGACACTGGGAGGTCTGTAGTGTGTGTGTGCTATGTGTACCCACAGAAGGAGGTCTGCACACCTCATCCCCTGGGACTGCAGACCTCAGGGCCTGTCTATCCCAGTGCAAGTAACCAGAGGCATGGGATCTGGATGCCAGGTATAGACACGAGTATTTCCACTAGTGGTCCTTCATCCTGACAAGCCAAGAGGGAAAAGGATGAGGCTGCTGGTGCGATCTTGTTTGAGTGCTGCACATGCCCACCTGTGCTATCTGTGGGGCTGGATGTGTGTACATACATGGTCTGTCTGTGTTTGTGTGTCTACAAGCAACATCTTCCCAGCCTCACCACTGCTTCCACCTAAAAGGCTGGGAATGTGGCAGCCCCTTCTTAGGTTCTAGGCTCAACCCTGCCCCAGCATTTTGTCCAGGAACATCCTCAGCACTGTCAGACTCCTCAGAGCTCTACAGCAGGAGTTCTACATACACATGGAGCAAACAGGGAAGTTAGCACAGGTATTCTTCCACGGGGAGGTACCAAAAGGAAGAAGCCAGAAAATCAATATTTTGAAATAGCATCAATATTCTGTAAAAATTTCAGCCACAGATGTTAAAATTTTTATTCCAATCAAGAGTTACTGCCTGGATTCACCCCCTTTGCCTTTAAGCCCTGAGCCAAGAGACCTGAGTTATAGTGGACCAGCTTCCCTTCCTTACACAATACAGACAAGAACTGGCTTCCAGCAGTGTTGCTCTCCACAGAGAAGCAGCCTAGAGCAATCATTTTCCTCACTCAAATAAATGACTAGATTCTACCTACATTTTGTAACTGTAAAACACATCACTGGAAAGTGAATCATTGTGCTGCTCCCTCAAGCCTGCAAAATGTCCCTCCTGGGCTCACCCCAGCCCGGTGGAGTTGCTGCAGTTTGGTAGGATGGGAGCTGTAGGAGCAATAAAGACAACTGTAAAGCCTCCTGAACTCACGTAACTCCCAGCCTGCACCATGACAGTTCTCCAACTGCCGTCTATTCAGCCCATGGTAAAATTAATATAATCTAAACCTACAATAGTATTTCTGGTGCCCACGCAGAAAAACCACCAAGGATCCAAATTTCACCATATCACTGGTTGAGGCTAGAGGCAGCTCTGGGGTCCCTGTGGTTCCACCCTGCTCAGGCAGGGCCACCCAACACCAGGAGCCCAGGACCATGTCCTGGAGTATCTCCAAGGATGGAGACTGTACAATCTCTCTGAGCAACCTGGGCCAGGATTTGGTCACCCTTGCAGGGAAAAAAATGTTTCTGATGTGCAGAGGGACCTTCCAGCATTCCAGCTCATGCCTGTGGTGTCTGGTCCTGCCACTGGGCGCCATTGGGAAGAGTCAGGCTCTGTCCTCTTCGCAGCCTGCCTTTAGATGTTTGTATACATTGATGAGAACCCCCTGAGCCTGCTCAGCTCTGGGATGGACAGCACACACCAGTGCTGGGGGCTGTTCCTCCCCAGGGACAGGACTCCCAGTTGCATTCTCCCGGTTGAATGTCAGGAGGTTTCTGCTGGCCCATTTCTCCGACCTGCAGGACCATCTGTATGGATCCCTGACTGCCTCGTTTGTCAGCTGCTCCTCCCAGTTTGGTGTCAGCTGTCACTTGCTGAGGATGTCCTCTGCAATTTGCACATTGCAAATGCCCACCCAGCATTCAGCTCCCCATACACTTGCCATTGCTGCCTTTTCACAGACTGTGAGCACAACTTAAAGGTACAGAATCCCTCCAACTGTTTTCAAAGAACAGATGACCTGGAAAAAGCTCCACGTGTGCAGATAAGGCACCCTGCAGAAAACTCCTAATATTAACTGATTCTTACCTGTCTTGTTCAGGATCAGGGTTCATGGAGCACACCCAGCTATCAGGGTAGTTCTTCTCCACTGAGCTCAGCTGGAATGGGAGAGTCCGCCACTTCAGACAGACATCTGTCAGACAGACGCTTTGCAAGTCAGAAATACACAGCCTGAGACACATCACTTTTTCCCATTGCCCATTTAATGCCCAAGGACCACACTGAAGTGTATCCAACAACAGTAAGACTAGTGGCCAAAAAAAAGGTGAGACAGTCACAGAATGTATTGAGTCAATTCTTTCTTCATGGTCACAAAACGCTTGAATGAAACCCTCAAAGACATCCCTAACAAGAACGCAATGAAGCCTGGCATCAACCAATACTAGAGGACCTCACGCTCCTGCTGCCAACAATGGCACATACAAACCGAATTGAACAGCCAGTCCTGACATCACAGCTCAGCCCAGCAGTCAGGCTGTCTCTTAATGATTTTAAAGTAACACAAATCAGAGACTTATCCTCTAAAAAAAAAAATTAAATTTTTAATGAACCAGGAACACAAATTTGTCTTCCAGAGTATTGCTGGCCTACCAGGAAACCAACAGCTTCACAAAATCAAGTTCTGCCAGGAAAATCCAAATGTCCTTAAATCAGGCTCTGGAAGGATATCAACAAGGGAAGACAAGAAGGAGAGTAAAGCCCCTCCTCCTTCAGAGGAACCTTGAAAAGACTGAGACAACCATCAAGACAAAAGAGCCTAACAAATAATTCCACAAGAATGGCTTTACATCCCTTCCTACAACCTTATTCTCAAGTCCTGGGGAGAAAAGAAGGGAGTTTGGTGTCCCTCTACCAGGTGACTAAATGATGGTGTTGAGCTTCCCATTACTCTAACAAGGGCTTAGCCAGAGCTGTTTAGAGGTGCACAGAAGAGAACTTGCATTAAATTCCAAGGTAACTGTAAAAGGTTCCCTTTGTGCTGAGACACAGTGCAGGCGAGTGCACCAGGGTACAAATCACTTGGCCACTTCCCATTGCCTGTGAGGATGTTTCAGATCTTATTCTGGTGCGGGGATGGGTGGCTTTGGTGAGTTCCAGTTCATATGACATTTCCAAGCCTGCTCTCAACGCTGCTACTGGCCATACCTGCCCTGTCAGGGCACTTGAAAATCAGTTAGTGAACTGTGCAAGAAAGGAGCCTTATGCCAGGATGTTACAGAGTACCACTGAGTGCAGACAAACGCAACCTGCAGAGGAGACAGGCCCTAGGAGGGGATAATGGTAGTCCATCCCAAATCTCCTATGCATTTAGCTGTCCCCAGCTGCAGCCAAAAGTGACCCCCCTTCCCCAGGGAGAAGCAGCTGGATCAGACGCACCGCACTGAATCGTGGTGGGGATCTCCATGGCTCTCCTGCGCTTGTAGCGCAGTTCACTAGACGGAGGCTGGTTCCAGTTTGCTGATAAATAACCAAATTCATCCCAGAACTTGATGATACCTCTCTGGGCTGGAAAACAAACCACATTCTGCTCAATATGGAGCCATTACCACAAAATCACCACCTGCACTCTTGGCTGCCCTCCAGCCATCCAAGTTTTTCCTTCCAGACCCTGGTAACGTGAAGCTTCATTACCTATTGCAACATCCTTCCAATACTGAGCCAAATGCTCTCCCATGGCCTTCAGCAAGTGTCGATACTCCTTGGCATCAGCAAAGTCTTGTTTATTATGGGTTGGCTCCAGAACCAAATAGGGCACGTCCACCACGCCTACCACTCCTCCACATGCCCTGGAAGAGGGACACATAGTCACAAACATTAAATTGACAGGTTGGCAACCTGAACTGTCATGCAAAATGTAAGATGGGCTCAAATATTTGTATTTGCTGTCAAGACCTATTTTGCCTGTCTGTAGAATGAGGCACTATTACTACAAGTACTCAACAGCACTAAATGCCAAGTACCTCATACTGCTGCAGGGATGACTAAAATTTGTGTAGAGAACTCTCTATCAAGAAACTAGGGAAATATTAAGCAGCATTAAATGTAATTTATTTGTCAGAATGCAAACTGAAGGCTGACAAAATGAGCAAGCCTCAGGCTCATGAAGAATGATTAATGCAGAACACGGTTATTGCACAGCCTAAGTCAGATGTAGAAATGTGCCAGGCTTAAGCAAAAAAATTTCAGAAAAATCTGGAGGACTCACATGCCACCCTCCAGCTGCGGGCCCACCTTCTCGTACATCTTGATCAGCCGACTGCAGTTATAAATGAACATGCCATCCAGTTCACGCTGCTCAATGTTCACCCCAAAGATAAAATTCAGCTCTTTGGGTTCTTTCAGTGCCCTGTAGGGGATGAAACAGAGCCTCAAGAAATGCTGAAAACAAAGCGTATCATTTGCTGGTGTTAGAGGGTACGGAAATCCAGCACCCTTGAGCATTGAATTAATCCTGTAATCTGCTACTTCTGAAAAACACAAAACATTTGTTGAAAGGACATTACAACTGAATATGAACAAAATACAAAAACTTTGCAATACAGATACTAACTTAGGCTGGACAGATAATTTAATTATTAATTTGAATATGTTATCTCCTTCAGAACGGAGTCTGGTTTTTACTTCACATGTTTTTATTCAGTGAACTAGTTTTATGAGAGTGCTGTTGTGTCCACACTGGTCCTTTCTCATGCGATTTCGGTTTGTATTTACCAGATCCCTATCTAGATAAAGCATGGAAATTCAGATTTCAATACAAAACTATAGTCTTGATAGTCAGATTCTAGAAAGTTCTCCTAATTCCAAATTTCATGAGGCTGCTCCTTAAGTTGGAAAGCTGGAGGACACAACACACAACCCAAGCAGAGCTTTTTTTTCCTGGAATGTCAGGATACCAATTTGCATGATTCTTCCCTTATCTATGCAGCAGATGACTCCAAAAGTCAGCCTCAAGCACATTTCTGAGCCCATAGGGATTCCTTAATCTGAATCTTTGGTTACCAGGAGTTCTGTCTCCAGCAAGGCCAAAAGCCTCAAGCTTTTGATCTCTTTGTGCTATAAATTATACAAAATCCCTCTGTCTCACAAAGAGAAGTCCTGCTCTTCAACACACTAAATTAATCAGGTTCCACAGCTTCCCTGATATCCATGCTGAGGATTTTTCCTAAGAAGGATCCTCAGCTTCACAATGAAGGTATCCTCAAATGTGAGGTCCAAACCTGTAACTACTGCAAGGCAGGGCCTATACCACGGTCCTGCCCACTCTTCTCAGTTTTGACCTCCTTTATATTCCCCATCTGCCCCCATCAAGTAGTTGACACTTACGTTTTATCTTAATGAGGAAATTGACTTCAGCATGCTTAAATGGTTAGTTGAAGATAGTGGAATTCTTTAAAATGTTCTGTTGACTGTCTACTAATATCAGATATTAGGAAGACCTGAACCATGCACGCATGAGCCCTACACAAAGATCACCTGCAAATATGAGATCTGAGTCTGTCTTAATGGTGGAACATCACAAAATAAATCCCAAAAATAGATTAAATCCATATTCATTTTTTGTTTAAGGCCATCCTCCCCAACACAGATGCAATGGTACCCTGTGACACATCTTCATTTAAAGATGACTGTAGTAGATTCCTAGGGAAACATCTGGAAGAGCAGCTTTTAGTAATTTTAAATCTAAACCTTCACCAAGAGGGGTTTTGAACACTTCCAACTGCTAGGCTGGAATGTGACCCTTTGGTCTCGGCTCACCGAGGTAGACAACGGTGATTCAAGAGCATGAGCAAGTGTGGCAAAACACCCATCTAAGGGATTCATTTTCTTTTTCTAACTTCTGGAAAATAATGTAGAGCCTTACACTTCAAGTAATAGCATGTACTCACCTACAAAACAAGGAGGGCATCTCCTCATTTTTATCAGAGAGGACAGGAAGCAAAATTATCATCCAAACCATGGAAAATGAAGTGGTGGGTCAAAAGCCAGGGATTTCATTACTAGGAATTTAGTACCTGTCCTATTGTCTGGATTCAGATCCAACCTGATATTACACAGCCTTTGGAAACCAGAAAGCACTTCTTTCATTGATGCACCCAGCATCAGGAAAACAGCAGAAGACTGTCTCAGGACAGCCTCTGTAACTCAAGAATTTTCCAAAAGACAACAGAGATTGATTAGTACAAAACCTATCCTATCATACACATCTTACAGGATTTTCTTCTGTTTTCTGGATGAAGCACAATGTTGTGGAACAGCATGATCCTCTGAACTGCTTCTGATCACCAATGACGAATGCAGGGACACAAGGAAATCCATGTACCTGCCCAGAGCTTTTTTTTGCTGATCAGCTTACTAACAGGAAAAAGTATTTTGCCCATGGGCAGGAAGGGCAGAAGAGTATTCACAACATTTTTCATTGCACACTAATGTCACCAAACCCAAGAATTAAAGGACAAGGTGTAGATGGAAAAGTATGTGGAAGTTGCAGAAAACAGCTTCTCTCATAAGCTTCTGTATCCTCCAGATCCTAGCTCTAGCACTTTGAAATTGAAGCTGTATTTATTTACTTTTTAGCATCTTAAGATGCATTAGATCTACCTCTGGCAACCTCTATGCAAGTCTGGCATAGTTCTGACCTAGGCAGCCATGTAAACGAGCATGCACACAGATAGGAGGGAATGGAGACGTGGTGTATCCAAATCCCCAGCTTCCTCAGACTCAGCATTTGTTTTAAGAGCATTTGTTTCTGGTTATCACTTCATTTGAGAAATGCAAAACAAATGTATATGAAGAGTGAAATATTCCTGTGAGTACATCAAAAACCAAAGTTAATTGCCACCAGAGCTAAGCTAGAAGAATGCCTCGGGATTTCACAGCACTGACTACACCAAAACTCAGCCCGTTTGTAGAAAACATCCCTAAAATTCCTCAAGCTGCTTCACTGTAACTTGAGAACATTTCTTTATCAGCCTTAATCTTATATACAGGTGAAAAAGCAAAGAGTGAAAAAAAAACTGGTGGGAAAACCAGGTAAGCACCTACAGCAAACAACCCAACCCAGAAACCCACACGTCCTTCAGCAGGTAAGAGGGGAATAGGAGAGGTAACCAGAATAGTGACCTAGCTGCTCAGTTTAACAGCCCAGGCATATAAGACGCCCATGGATATTTAAGCTTTGAGCTGAACCGAACATACATGTGAAGAAGGAGAGACATATGAGCACCTGGAACAAACAGCCTAGGAACACCAGTGTTTGGAAGCCCCTGCACCTACCGCTGCTTTGCATCCTTAATCCTTTTCTTGACGTCAGCCTCCCGCCGCATGGTGATGGCTGAGTTCTGGACCTGACGCAGTGTCACCTGGAAACAGGCATTGCATAGTCAAGCTGCAAAATCCATAAAATTCACTCAATTTATGATTTTCTGCTCTTTCAAGAAGAGCTGAGAAATATTTTAAATGTAAAGAATTCACAACTGGTAGAGGGTGACAACCAGTAACTCCACACGTGGGGGAGCACTTATGCTACGGTGTTTAAGCAGCTACACAGTTGCTTGGAGGAAAATGTCTGAAGGTAATAAAGGACGAAAGAAACTGAAACCAGTGGCAAGGGAGCACAAGGAAACATCCAGGGCACTCAGATACTGTTGTTTCCATCACATACCAATGAGAAGCCCAGTGATTTTAAATTGGTGTTACCTGCTGACCCTCCTGGTGTCCCTGCCAGTCCTCCTCCCAACCCCTGGAACCAGGGCTCAGCCTTGCCCCTCTCAAAGCCACAGTCCCACTGGAAGGAAGCAAAGAGCCCTCTCCAAAAGCCCCTGCCCAAATGCCTCAGAGTCAGCTGCACAGGCTGCAGGGAACAGCCAAAAAGCCCCTAGTTCTAGTCCTGTTCCCTGGGCTGCTTCCACAGAGGCTGTCAGCAAACAGCACCTCGAGTCTGGAGGTCACCTTCCTATGCAGGATATATTTGGGGTGTAGGCAGGGGAATGCCAGCACACTTCTCACTTGGGCTGGACACCATGCTAAGGTTGTGAAGCACATCCAGTGGTAGTGACGTCATGGAGATGCCTAAATGCTGCTGGAAGTTCACCGCTGACTGGAGCCACCACCCGCTTAACCACCACATGGCATGCTGCCATGGGGTGCTGCCCAGTCAGCATCACTCCAACCGTGCTCTGAACCATCCCTTGGTGCCCAAAACACGACATGCTGCCAAAAGCACAAGGCTCACCCTGGACTCCCGCGCGAGATCCCCTCCAAGGCGTAGCTCAAGGGCACGGGCTTTGCTCTCCGCCTCACGAGCCTTCTCTTCCGCTGAAACATACAGGGATAAGGATGATGCCAGCCATTTGGTACAGACATTGTCAGACATTCACCCAAGGAGAGCAATTCTTGAGAGCCTTTGCTGCACTGATGTGTACAAGGGCACAAAGGGAACACAAAAAGGTACAAAAATCAAACCTTACATGAGAGGGCCCCACTGACATGGCATCTTAAACATGCTCAGAGGTCACAGTCAACACTGGCACAACAGCAGGGACAAACTGTGCAAAAGCATGTTTGAAGGAAGGATCTGTGAGGAAGTCAACAAGGAACTGGAAAGTGTAAGGATGCCCATGGCTCCACTTGATTCAGAGAAAGGCTCTCACAAAACCAGGACTAAGTTCAGGATTGAAAAGGAGTTCCAAAGAGGTAATTTTCTTGCAGAGATTAAGGGAAAGGACTACTCTCAGAAACAGTTTTATCTCTGATAATTGCTAAATTTTGCCCGGAAAAGAGACAAATCTGTGCTACACATTAAATAGGACCCAGCATTCTGAAAACCTATCCTGCACATGATCCTTGCATGCAAGAAACTCACCATGTAAAAGGAACTCCCCTTTTTGCCTCTCTCCTAGACAAACAGGAATGCTGATGATAGGCACACACCACCCTTGTATTACTTAAGATTCATTTAATAAACCTAATTTTCTGCAAGGAGAATGAGAGCTCTCAGTATCAGGACTGAGAGCAGCCCTGAGTAGAATGACTTAGGGGTGCTGGTTGATGAGAGCTGGCAGCACCCCAGCTGTTCGCACTGGCCCCCAGATCCCCATGCCCTGGGCTGATCTCACAGCATGGGCAGCATGGGGGCATTCTGCCCATCTGCCCCGCTCAGCTGAGACCCCACCTGCAGAGCTGCCCCAGCCCTGGGGCCCAGCACAGGAAGGACCTGGAGCTGCTGGAGCCAGTCCAGAGGAGGCCATGGAGCTGCTCCAAGGGCTGGAGCCCCTCTGCTCTGGACCCAGGCTGGGAGAGCTAGGGGTGTTCACCTGGAGAAGAGAAGGCTCCAGGGAGACGTTAGACAAAATGAGCTTTAAGGTCCCTTCCAATCCAAGTTATCCTGTGATTCTGTAATTTGGAAATACAGTGGGTGCATGCTGAGGGATGGTGTAGCTCACACCAAGGCAAACAAGGCCTCCACACCCACACGTGCAGGGGCGCAACGGCCTGACTACAGCACACTCAAAAGCCATCTCCCTCCCTGCTCTCCTCACAGGGAGATAAACTGGCTGTGAGACACCCAAAACAAATACACCAGTGGAGGAGTGACCTTGCCTAAGCTTTACATAGGACGAGGTAAGCAAGAAGATGACAGGCTAGCAATTGGCTCCTAGGGATTACCAACATCTCTCCAAAAACCAGCACTCAGTTGCGAGCCAGAAGGAAACCAGAGTCTGTAGCCAGTCAGCTGACTTAGACCACTTCTGTTCACTCAAAACAGAAATCTCTTTTTCTTTTTGCACAGTGTCCCATTGAAGTTTTGTTCACCTCATTCCCACAGCAGCACGCTCTGGCGTTCACAGCTGCTTACCAAGGACTGTGCTGTGTGACTAGCCATCATCAAGAGACAGCCTGGCTAAATCAAGCCAACAGGAGGCTGGAGGCTGCTTAAATCACTTGGTCCAGTTCAATCAGAGCTTGTAGGGAAGTTGCTGGTGGGCTAAGTATATTTGTGGCCTAGTGGAAAGAACACAGTGGTAACCCAGAAGGGCACAGGTCAAACCTGCTCCACTAACGCAGTGACAACTGAGACGGCTGACAGGGACTGATACAGTTACAGGGCTGAGGTCTCAAGGTGTAAAGATGTGTGTCCTATGCAGGACAGCGAGCACGCAGCAGCTGGAACCCATATACACACCCTCTCAGGGGACAACAGGCATGGTGCACCCATGGCACTGCCAAGCAGGTCACTGAACACACCAAAATAATCTGAAATAATACCTAGAGCAGCACAGAGCTGTTAGCTTCCAGTACTGGACACCTGCATGACTCTTCACCTCTTCCATTTGTCTGCTTTCTAGACTTTGAAAGGGGATTTCCAGAAGCCAGGCAATGGCAATGCCAAGGTGTCTCAGTGCACTACTCAGTCTCAGTTCAGAAGAATACAGAAAGAAGGTGATGGGTCTTTCACAGCCACCTTGTTCAGGAATGATACTTTTTTTCCTAGGTTCACCCACTCACTTAGGGATCTGGATACTACAGCTTATTGCATGAGGCAGGAAGTTAGTTCCTGGGGAATAAAAAGTGGCTTTTCCTCATCTTAAATATATGTATGTCTTCACTTCTGAACCATAGCTCTTTTTAGATATGCCAAAGCCATGTCACCAATAGCCACTGCTGCTCACACATCTTCCCCGCCCCCCCAGCTATTTTTCGGTTATCCTGTTTTGATTCTATAAGTTCATAAGCTACTTCCAGAGACTCAGCAATCCCTCAGTCTGACTGATTCCAACACATTCCTTGCAGGCAGGCATCTCTGGCATTCTGGAACTGCTGTTTGCTCAGCTGAGACCCACCATTTCTCACAATGTACTCCTGGCTTTAAAAGAGCAAACTGCAAATCATTCCTGGGTGAGGATCCCTCTGGAGAGCTGGAGACCATGAGAAATTAATCGTTTCTACCAGCAGGAGAACAAGAAAGCTTGGTGCTACAGGTTAAACCTATTTTCCTACAAGCAAAGTGATGAGATGTATGCCACTGAGGATAATGCCCCGAGCATGTTTTAGTCCTGGAGAGTCTGTGTGACCCACTCTTGCAGTAACAGTCTGAGGTCAGCTGGGAGTTTTCACTACACTCTCCTAAGCCCTTTGCTCAGCACTCTCTTTCCTCCAGAGGCACCAGGCCAGTTCACAGAGTCAATTAGACTAGAAAAGACCTCTGAGATCATGGAGTCCAACCTGCGACCAACACCACCATGTCGACTTGACCATGGCACTAAGTGCCACATCCAGTCCTTCCTTAAACACCTTGGGATGGTGACTCCACCACCTCTCTGGGCAGTCCATTCCAATATCTAATGACCCCTTCTGTGAAAAAATTCATCCTAATGTCCAACTTAAACCTCTCCTGGAGCACTTTCAGACTATGTCTTCTCATCCTGTGACTAGTTGCCTGGGAGCAGAGACCTACCCCAACCGGGCTACAGCCTCCTTTCAGGTAGTTTTACCTGAGCCTCCTTCTCTCTAAGCTAAACCACCTCAGCTCCCTCAGCCTCTCCTCACAGGACATGCCCTCCAGACACTTCACCAGGTCTGTTGCTCTTCTCTGGACTCGCTCTAACCCCTCAATGTCTTTCTTGAGATGAGGGGCCCAGAATTGGACATAGTACTTGAGCTGTGGCCTCAACAGTGCTGAGTACAAGGCTGGGGGGAAGAATCACTTCCCTGGTCCTACTGGCCACACTATTTCTAGCACAGGCCAGGATGCCATTGGCCGTCTTGGCCACCTGGGAACACTGCAGGTTCAGTGATCCCTGCACACCCAAAGGGATGTAAATGATGTAACATTTTTGTGCCAATGGTACCTGTTCGCAGCACTGAGACACCAACAGGAACCATTTTTCAGTGCCAGACACTAAAACTCCACTTTGAAGTGTCATGATAGCCTCATAGACTGCTCCAGGGAAGAAGCCTCTCTAAATCCTGTTCTTTGCATCTTCTTGAAAAGCAATGGGAGTGTGTGCTCAAGACCTGCCCTGGCTATAGGACTCAACCTAAAAATAAATTCACTTATGAGGACTGAGGCACACAATGAAATCTTCATCTTATCAAGTCTATCTTGTCAGGCTGTACTTCCTAAAGAAGGAACACGGAACACAGCAATTCATACCATTTCACTCTACTGATTTGCTTTGGGGCAGGGTCTCAGTCACACTGCTCTCTGTGATACCGCACAGAATAAATGTTCTTGCAGTAGCCCAGCTCAGGGAACAGCCAGCTGTAAAGCAAAGGGCAATACAGTGGTGGGACCATTATCAGAACTAAGGCCTTTAGGTCATGGTGAGAGCCCACAATGCATTGCCTCCCTATGCAGATCACTGCCTCAGGATTGGTTTGGCAACTCTCCTCCCTCTTACCCCAGTTATGGTTACACTCTAGAAAGTTCTCCCCTCCTCGATGTCCCATTGGCTCCCAGTTCTCCTTCCCTGCCTTCCCTTTCTCCTATTGGATTCCACCCTGTCATTCTCCCTTTGTTCCACCCTCTTGCCCTCAGATTTGTCCCTGATGCTCTCTCCACCCCTTATTCCCCTAGTATAAAACCCCTGGACCTTCCTTTGTTCTCGTCTTTCGTCCCTGGACCCCTTCACAGAATGAACCCTGTGGAACTCTATACAAGAGACCCCTCCTGCCTCTTTGTCCTCGCCGCCACCTGCTATTTCCCCGCGCTGTGGAGAGCCTGTACACCGGCACCTCATGCACGGCCTGTCAGCAGTCTGCCTTAGAGGCAGAACCCAAGAGCGTATCCCAGGGACGCCTTCTGGGGTGATGCAGCGGTGCCTCCGCACCCCCTTCTAACGCCCTACCACTGCATCTTGTGGCGCCCGAACAGGGACGTCTGCTGGAGGCTCCCTGAAAGTGTCCCTGCCAGCGAAGAGCTGACAGGAGTTCGCACTTCATGCCACCACGTCCTCCCTGCGAAGCACGTTGATTTTTGTCCGGTGGTGCTCTGGGAGGCGACCGGCAAACCTCCAGTGTTCTTGAGGACTGGTCAAAGAACAGTGAGGGACCCCACCCCAGTATCTTTACTTCAAGAGAAGCCTAATTGGAGACAGGTAGACTGCCCCAGGTTCTGACTTTGGTGAGGGCCCCAGGGACTGGGAAGACCGGTGACAGGTTGTTTGTTTTATCCCTCAAATCCTTCTTTTGCTTTCTTCCTTTTCCTTGGGTGGGTGGTGAGATTGTCTGGGGAAGATGGGTGGTGGTCTGTCCCGTTCCCAGAGGGAGGTTTTCGTCAAAGTTGTGGGTGCCCTGGAGGGTGGGAATGTTAAGTTTTCAAAAAGTCACCTCCGGAAGTTTATTATCTGGATTTTTGAGTTTTTCCTGGGGGTGACAAGGGGCTCAGTTGGGACCCCTGAGTTTTGGGATGCAGTGGGGGAGAAGTTAGCCAAGTGGGGAACTCCTCCGTCCAAAAGTTCTTCCCACTGCAAGTTTTAATTTATAAAACTCTCAAGAGTTTGGGGAAACCCTCTGTTAGTTCTAACCCCTTTCGTGTTGTTTCCCCTGATTGTGTGCCTTCCCTGTGTCCCTAATCCCTTCAATCCTTCTCGGGAGAGCTTGGGAGACATAACCCGCCCGATGGTGCTGAGTTGCTACCATCTCTTGGACTCTACTCGAGCTCTCTCGTTCCCTAACCGGGGCAGTACTGGCCATGCTGCCCTGGACTCTTCCCATAACCCCTTCACCTCACCCTCATACCTGGTTGCATCTCCCTCAAGTTTGTTATAGCCAAGATGGTGCCAGCCTCGTGGCAAGCCCCGCCATTTCATCCCCTTCTTCTCTGAGTTTTCCCGCCCTTAACCCTGCCACACAAAATGGCGGAGGCCACGTGGCTTGGCCCGCCATTTTGTTGTCGTCTCGGACTTTTCCTGCCTTGGTGCTCAGCTCCTCCCCATTGTCAGGTCCTCCCCCTGCATTGCTGGGTGTAGCTGCGTCAGTCCCCACCCCTCGCACTGGGAATCCCTTTTTGGCCCCTGGCTCCACCCAACTCCCCACCTCCTTCATCAGTGGCTCCACCTACCACCAACTTCCGGCAGCTGGTTCCCACGCCTGCCCTTCTGGGTCTCACGCTATCTGGACCGGAAGCGGTAGTGCTGAAGGCCAGATGTCAGGTGGAGAGGGAGAGATGATTGCTGCTACAGTTATTTATAACCGAGTGGGCAATCCCCGATGGGAACCTTTTCCCTATACACATCTTAAAGAACTGTGTAAAGCGGGAAAGGATTTTGGCCGCAACTCTCCCTACTTCAGAAGCCTGGTCCATGCCACCTTCTCCACCAATGTATTGGTGCTGCACAACATCAAGACCATCATGTCATGCCTCTTCTCCCCATCAGAATACCTGATGTGGGAGAGGATGTGGAAGCGTTCGTTGGGGGACCTCCTTTCGATCCACCTCAGAGACCCCAACAGCGCATACCTTACATTAGACCATTTTTGTGGGGAGGGTCAGTGGACTAAGCCACAGGAGCAAGCGGCAAATATCCCCGAGGTGGTCTTACAGGACCTTAAACAAGTGGTGATCAGGGCATTGTCCCTAACCCCCACTGACACTACCCCGGCAGCCAACTACAGGCATATCGTGCAGGCCCCAGGAGAAACCTTTATTGCATTCACTGACAGATTGAGGGAAGGAAGCAGGGAGCAGGCAGATTGATAACAGAGAAGCCCCACAAGAAATATTCTGCTCACTCGCCAGGATCAATGCGAATGAGGCCTGTAAAAGGGTACTGAGAGCATTGCCTCTTGATCCTGTGCCTTCCCTTGATCAGATGATTGAGGCTTGCATGAGACTGGCTGCAGCAGAAAGTGACCCTCTTGGAGTTAAAAGAGGGAGGGGTAGTGGGGGCCTTTCAACAAGACACTACAGACAATGCAAATAAACCACAGTGGAAGCTGCAGTGCTTCAACTGTGGGAAAATTGGACATATTTGGAGAGTTTGCAAGGAACCCAAGAAAATAACCGGACCTTCCAAGCATCTCTCCACAGACTGTTCCGGCAACAAGTGCTCACACTAGCCCCAGTGCCAGTTGCTGGGAAACGAGTAGGAAAGTGCGGGGCGGCCCCACGCTAAGATAGAAATTCAACAGCCACCGATCCCTGCCACGCTGGACAATGCCCAGAATGCAACATAGACAAGGTCATGAAGCAGCTGCTATGGGAGCCAGGCAAGAGACTGACCTTGGTAAGTGCCATTCCCTTGCACAGGACAAACACCACATCATTCTGGCATTTGTCCGCGCATGCTTTAACATGCCTCAGGACAGAAACATTTTGATCATTAGAGACCCTGACCAAACACCACCACCAGAACTCCAGGTGGTTCCAACTGTACAACAGATGGACAGGGATCCTTGTTTTAATCAACTCTGTAAAACCTCCATTTTTCCTCCCAAGAGACATTCCCATTGCCCAGGGGATCATAATCCCCAAGGACTGTGCTAGACCAGGACCGAATATGGGGGTCTTCTGGACGGAGACAGTGGGCAAAAGTAAGCCCAATTTAACTTGCAAACTGCGTCATGGGTGCGCCACCATCTCCTTGCCGGGAATGGTGGACACTGGGGCCGATGCGACTGTCATCTCGTGCAGTGAATGGCCCCAGAACTGGAAATTGCAGCCGATGGCCGGGAGTGTCACAGGCATAGGGGGATGTGCAAAGGCCGAGAGGAGCACGTCCAATATCTTAATTGAAGGTCTGGACGGAAATGTTGCTTCCATCCGGCCATTTGTCATCGATGCGGGGCTTACCTTGTGGGGCAGGGACCTCCTATCCCAATGGGGGACTCAAACCAATATTCCACCCTCTTCCCAGGGTTTTTAGGTGGGGCCATTGAGGAGCGCGCCACCCTAAGACTCAACTGGACATCTGATATCCCAGTCTGGGTGGATCAATGGCCCCTACCCAAAGAAAAATTGCGCGCTCCTGAGTCCCTTGTGGAGGAGCAGCTTTCCAAGGGCCACATTGTACAATCCAACAGCCCTTGGAACTGCCCTGTCTTTGTCCTCAAAAAACCTAGCAAGGACAGGTGGAGACTCCTGCACAACCTCAGAAAAATCAATGAGGTTATTGAGGATATGGGGTCCCTGCAACTAGGTATGCCATCCCCCTCTATGCTCCCTCAGACCTGGGAGCTAGCATTCACTGACATCAAGGACTGTTTTTTCCATATCCCCCTGCATCCCAGTGAAGCTCCCTGGTTTGCTTTTTCAGTACCATCAATAAACTGGCAGGCACCCATGCACAAGTACCACTGGACAGTTCTGCCGCAAGGCATGAAGAATACTCCCACCATCTGCCAGTGGTACGTTGTAAAAGTCCTGTCTCCGGTCCGGAGGAAAGCCCCTAAAGCCATCATCCTCCATTACATGGTCGATGTCCTGGTATGTGCACCTTACAATAACTACCTGGATTGGGCCCTAAAGCTGACCATTGAAGCCACTGAAGGTGTGGGATTCCAAGTCCACCCGGACAAAGCTCAGCGCGCCTGCCCCTTTACCTACCTCAGCCTTCGCATCAGAGAAAGGACCATCACACCCCAGCAACTTACCATCAGGGACAACCCAGGGACTCTCCATGACCTCTATCACCTGTGCGGTTCCAATCAACTGGGTCCATCCCTTGCTGGGAATCGCGACTGAGGAACTTGCGCCCCTCTTCAACCTCCTTCGTGGCAGCAAGGACCTCGACTCCCCACATTCCCTCACTGTGGAGGCTCGAGAAGTGATAGGGTGTAGGACGCCATGTCATCGCACCAGGCACACCAGGTGGGCCTGAACCTTCCCTTCCGATTCATCATCTTGGGTAAGGTGCTGCACCTCACTGGACTCATTTTCCAATGAGACGCAGTGCAGAAAGACCCCCTCCTAATCACAGAGTAGGTCTTTCTGCCGCGTCAGCCGTCCAAAAGCATTACCACGCCACAGGAACTGGTAGCTCAGCTCACTATGAAAGCCAAGGCTCGCCTCCATACCCTCACTGGGTGCAATTTCACATACATTCACGTACCATTCACAATGTCAACGCTGGAGCACTTACTCCAATTTAACGAGAACCTCCAGTTTGCCCTGGACAGCTACCCAGGCCAAATTTCTGTTAATTGGCCTCAACATAAATTATTCAACACCATGTTTAAATTGGCTCCAAAAGAAAAACAAAGCAAAACACCTCTCAAAGCTTTGACAGTTTTCACAGATGGCTCTGGAGCATCCCGTAAGTCGGTGACGACTTGGAAAGATCCTCAGACGCAGGAGTGGGAGGCTGATGTCAAGGTGGTTGAAGGATCACATCAAATTGCAGAACTTGCCTCTGTAGTCAGAGCCTTTGAGAGGTTCCAAAAACCGATCAATATTGTCACTGATTCGGCCTATGTCACTGGGGTAACTGCCAGGGCAGAACACACCCTTTTAAAGGAGATCTCAAACCCTAAATTATACAAATTGCTCTTGAAATTGGTACACTTACTCTCCCACTGAGAGCATCTTCTCCACGTCATGCATGTGAGATCGCACACTGAGCTCGCAGGACCCATCACCAAGGGCAACCAGAGAGCTGATGCTCTGGAAGTGCCTGTCCAAGCATCTAACATCCACAACACATTCGAACAAGCAAAGCTGAGCCACCAACTTACCATCAGAATGTTCCAGCCCTAGTCTGCATGTTCCACCTGTCGCGAGATCAAGCAAGGGCCATTGTGGTGACATGTCTGAACTGCCAATCCTACCAAGTTCCATCATTATGTTTGGGGGTCAATTCCCAAGGCCTAAACAGCTGCCAGCTATGGCAAACTGATGTCACACATATCTCCCACTTTGGGAGACAAAAATACGTTCACGTGTCCGTAGATATGTTTTCAGGGGCAGTGTTTGCGTTGGCACATGCTGGGGAAAGGGCAAAAGACGTACAAAAACATCTGCTGCTAGCCTTTGCCACCCTGGGTGTACCGACCGAAATTAAGACAGGTAACGGCCCTGCTTATGTATCAAAGACTTTGAAGAATTTCTTTGAGACATGGGGGATCAGGCACACTACTGGCATCCCACACTCACCCACAGGACAATCAGTTGTGGAAAGGGCCCACCAAACCCTGAAGAGGGTCTTTGATCAGCAGCAGGGAGGAACAAAGGTCAATTCGCCCCTTGTGCGCCTCTGAAAAGCTCTATTTACCATGGATTTTTTGAATAATTCCTTTGAAGAGCCAGTCCCCCCCGTCTTCCAGCACTTCACCAATTCAGCCAAGTCTAAATTGAAAGAGAATCCGCCGGTGCTCATCCGGGACCCAGAAACCCATCAAATCCAGGGCCCTTTCCCTTAGATTGTGTGGGGGAGGGGGTACACCTGCATGTCCACCTCTGCAGGACTTAAGTGGGTGCCCGCCAAATTTATTAAACCATACCTCGAGTCTCCCCCAGGAACTACTACCGAAAAGCGACACAAAGACAGGAGCCAGAACCCCGAACCTACGGATGTGAGAAGTGCTGCCTGGAGGAAGAAAATATGCAAGAAGGGAAGACACGCAGACAGCTAGATGTGTCACCTCCAGGCTGCCTTCCCCAAGACACTACCCTCCTTCACCCCCTTGTATTCTCCTATCAAACTTACTTCATGTGTTTCCCTGTATGACCTATCCCTAACCTCCATTGTTACCCCACTTACTTTATCAATTTTATTTCAAAAAAGGGGAAGTTTGGGAATTTGGAAGCCAACCCGAGTTTTACGTTTTTGAATTTGCATTTACGTTTTGTCCCCTTGCCACTCTACAGAAACTCTGACCCAGACCCAGAGCCCCAGAAGACTGATCATGGCCTTCCACCTTCAGCTTCTCCTGATCTTGCTGGCTGTTCCACGTCATGCATGTGAGATCGCACACTGAGCGATCCAACTGCCACTGCGTGGATTGTCCCACAGCCCAAGATGAACGTGTGGACCACCCTAGCCAAGGCTTTAAAACAAGATGGACTGTGCCTGGCGATGCGTGGAGCAGAAGACCCGATGTCTACATGCCTGGTGAGGATTCTGCTCCAACCTAATGAATACCCCTTCACTGGAAAAAGGCCTGACCTGGTAAGCACCTGGGATGAGTGGACAAAGATCCTCCTGCATACATCAGAGGAACCCCAGGAATTGGATCTGCTGGGGTCCTCCCAAGCCGTTTATTGTATAAATTTTGCCTATAAATTGAACACAGCAGAACATTTAGATTCTGTGAGAATGAGGTCTTCTTATACCAAAGACAAGAATCTAGCTGAAAAAGTATATCACTCCGCATTCTGGTGCAATTATACAGCACCTACACCATCTAAATCCACCAAACGTCCCAGAGTGCTGCCCTGGGGAGTTTTCCTCATCTGTGGAAACAGGGCCTGGAATGGGATCCCCTCTCGCCTCCGAGGAGGGCCCTGCACCCTCGGGCAACTGTCTACGCTGACGCCAGATAAGGCTCAGCTTTTAAATTGGAAAAATTCGGTTCAATTGACATGCCAAAAGAGATCCATCCACCAATTAGAACCAAATTGTGACTCCAAAATTGTAACCTGGCCTAAATCCAAAAGGATGGTTGCCTCGATTTTGTTACCTTGGGTCGCAGCAGTGAAAGCACTTGGCAAAATTTCACATACCGAGTGCTGGCTAGGAAAACAAGCTAACCTAACATCTACAGCCCTCAGCCAACTCCTTGAAGATGTGGAGACTACCAGGCATGTGACCCTCCAAAATCGAGTGGCCATCGACTTCCTACTTCTTGCACACGGCCACGGGTGTGAGGAATTTGAAGGGCTGTGCTGTTTCAACTCCTCCAGCCACAGTCAAAACATCCTCGCTAAGATTGAGGAGATGAAGACACAACTACAGCAGCTGAAAGCCAAAGGAGAGGACTGGCTCAAAGGACTTTTCCAATCTTGGGGGCTCTCGGGATGGGCAGTTTCCATTGTAAAATCTATTCCGTGGATCCTTCTTGTTATTTTACTTATGTTCCTTGTTCTAAATTTCTTGAAAACCCTTTTTGTTGTTTCCGTTAAGAAGTCCCTTTCTTTAAGTAAAGAAGGAGGAGATGTTGCAGTGGCCCAGCT
>VZRR01006905.1:207006-244471 GCA_013398015.1 Oreocharis arfaki | reverse complement strand
GGTGATGCCATTGGGGGCGGGGGAATAAAGTGAATTAATTAGTGCCGTAGGCTCCTGGGGCGGCTGGGGCTCGTCACTGCTTCAGGGCTTCAGGACATGAGTTCTCCGCGATGCCTTCCTCCTGGCTAGTCGTGAATTTAGGGGGAAGGCTGGCAGGTGGCTGGGTGCGCGTTTTGGCCCTTCCAAAGCGCGGTAATGCGCGCCCCACATGAAGAGAAAGCTGGGAAGCGGAGTGCGTGGCAAGGGAGGTTTCAGCTGCAGCCCGTGGGAAGTAAACACGGTGTCGTCGTTGCAGATGCATTCATAAAGATCACTGACAAGTACAAACAAAGCCTTAGTCTCCACCTCTGCGGACTTGCGGCTCTGTCTGGAGTCCTTCAGTGTGTGATAACGATGGCTGTGAGATACCCAAAGCACCATCTCTCTCCTGCCGTGAGCAGGGAGGGTATGATGCCAGCCAGAACCCGTATTTTCCAACTTCGAGGTCGCAGTCAGGCTCTCTGGGCAGTGGAGAGGGGCCAAGCGTGGTGCAGTATGATTCCGAGCTCATGGGCATGTGTTTGGCTCTTTGGTATCTTGGTTACCTCAGCACGCTTGAGTGAACAAAATGGTTTTGTTGGGGTGGTTTAGAGAGACTGAATAGGTAGAACTTAACACAAATCTGAATGAACAAGTTCTTGTATTTGAATAGCTATCAAGCCTCATATCCCTGCTTTTCAAACACCTCGCTATCTTTTCCAAGAATTAACTATTTTTTCTACCAGGGTTGGCATGTGGATCCAAAGAGAGAATTATTAAAGGGGGTTGGGGAAGGCATGTAGAGTAGATAAGAGCCTGAGAATGATGACAGTCCTGTTTTCCCACTGCTCGTTCTCAGCAGGACCTGCCTTCAAAATCTTGTTCTTTGAGCAGGTTCAGTGCTGGTCATTAAAACAGATCCATAGGAATATGTGTCTTTGGGATTAAGGTCACAGCCAGAACAGGCAGATCATGGAGACAGGTTGATCACAGAGGCTTTCTGGTCGAAAGAGAGGGCTCTGAGGTGATAACCCAGCAGTTGTGTCAGTACCTGCAGTGCCACACCTGAACTGCAGCCTCTCCTGAGCTGGGAGAGCTCCCGGAGCAGGCAGGGCCTGTGGCTGGGCACAAAGCCAGCCCTCCAGATCTGCCCCAGCAAGAGGCAGGGGAAGCGAGCTGTGTGCACGGCCTGCTCCAGCACACAGCGCTGTGTGTTTGGAGTGCCTTCAGCAGTGCCACGTGTGTGTGCCGAGTGCTGGGGATGAGGGGCGCTGGTTTGCCACTTGCGTGAGGGCCTGTGGTTCTGTGCTTGATGCCTAAAATTCAGCTGCCTCGAGCAAAACCGAGGATGCCTTTAACTTTTGTGTGGTGAAAACACTTGCAGCTCTGAGTTGTGCTGCAGCCTTTGCAAAGGTAATGCAGCCCTTTGCTGGCAGTTCAGGGAGAGCTGTCCTGGTTTCCACCAGCTGAGGGTCCCATCCCCTTTTGCTTGTGATAGAACAGCAGCCAGCTCTTACGTACCCCTTCCACCCCTTGAAGATACTTTGCACGCTCGCTGAATTCCGTGCTGTTTCTAGAAATAGAGAGCAGTATGTAGGAGCCGAAGGAACCTGCCCCAGCTTATAACAGGTCATCATGGCTCTGATGATAGCTCCCACTCCTGTCTATTGTCATGTCTGTGCAGGCAGCAACTCCAAAAGACATAAAACTGGGAGGAAGAAAGACACCTCCTTTCTCCCTGGGTAAGGCTTTAATAATAGGAAACACCAGGCCTGAAGACTTTACATTGAAATTTATTATGTGTATAAATTATACAACCAGACAAGAACGACACTGTATCTTCAACAACTGTCTTTTGCTTTGCAAAGACCCAAAATGATTGGAAAAAGAATTAACAAAGACCTACTAGTGTCATGTAAAACCGTCTGTAACCCATGGGAGCCATGTGGCTCTACGGAGAAAGTGATCACAGTATTATCTAGCAGTATAAAAAAACTGAGCAAACAGAGCTCCGAGGAGCTCCGTATTTCTGAGGAAAGACAGATGGCAAAGCTTGTTTCTGATCCTCTAGGATTTTTTTGTAGGCACTCTGTAAAGCAATGGCAATTCCTGGCCATTGTTTTTAGCCTTTTCTACCCTTGGTTTTTGGTGATAAAGTTAGTCTCTGAGAAGAGCTCACACCAAGCACAGGAGAGACTTTGCCTGAACCCCCTTACAGCACTCTCTGATTTCTGGGGACGAAAGTCTCCTAGTATTAGTGGCAGAACCAAGATCACAGTACCCAGTCAGGGGTAATTTCTCTCGCAAGGACTGGGGAAGGTGGATTAGTTCAGGGTGAGGGAAGTCACAAAGAGAAAGCAAAGGTCCTGCTTTTTCACATGGCAAATAAGCCCACGGCGACGGTCATGGCGAGGAAGCTGAGCGCCACGATCCACCGCACCAGGGAAGTAGTGGGTGTTGTGTCTGCATTTCTCATCTTTGTTCTCTCGCTTTCTTTCCCAGCTGCTGGACCTAGATCAAACAGGGAGAAAAAGAAAACAAAGACAAGTGAGAAGAGGTTGCAGCGAGAAGCTGCTAACTCCAGGTTTGCCCTCCCCAGTGCCAGAGCACACCCTGCTGGAGTCATCCAGGGAAGAAGGAGAAAGCCCAGAGCCCAGCTGGGAGAAACAAACAGTGGCAGCAGGTTCTGCTCTCCCAGTGGAGAAGAGAAGCAGCAGACCTGACCTGGGAATCACCAAGGCTCACAACCCCTCCGCCTGTAGGTGACTACCAGCCTCTTCCCTTGTCTCCTTACAGGCTCGTAGGTACGCTGCCCAGCTCTGTCAAACCCCTGATGTGTGCAGAAGACAGACAAATACTTAAGCCAGAATTTTAAAAGGCATTTCGTCTCCTACTTCTCACTGATTTAATTAGTTAGGCATCTAATGACCTTGAACAGGCTTCAGCACTCCAAGCAATTTTCGCAGCGCAGCTTCAGGATGGGATTCCTCATCCAACACCAAGTTTTTCTGAAAATCTTAACTTGTATGCATGCATTGGGAAAGGAATGGCAAAGTGTAATGCCTTTCCCACAGAAGCTGCTTTAGGCTTCACTATCTAGAGATGCTTAAGGCAATGTTTGCTTTTCACTCTTTGCCATGGAAAAACTGTGGTTCAATCCAGTATGCACCGAAAAACATCTCCATTTTAGTTTCAGAATGGGTAGGTCACAAGGGGTTTTTTTTAATTTGAATTGCGTGTCATCATGGAAACCACTCTGCTCTGTAAACATCTGAGCTCGCTCCTCACTCAGATACAGGCCTGACTTACAAGCTGATTACATTCCACCATCCAGAGCAGCGCTCGCTATAAACCCAGCACACTCTCTGGAGTGCTTTCTGTAAATACTTCTGGAAGGCAGGAAAATGATCCGAGGCAGATACAGTCCAAACAGACAGGCTGCTGGATAGGGCCGTGTGTCCAGAAGAACCTTCTGTCAGCACCACAGCACCACGGCTGATCTGCAGCACCCAAAATTGATGCCTTTCTTTCTGTGAAACCAAGGTCAGATTTCCCTGCGGCGAATGGACCTTACATTTGTTAAAGCCCTAGAGGTGGAGAGGGGAGTGTCTTTTTGTAAAGCTTCCTCACTGACACTCTTTCTGGAGAGCCCACGTGTGTTGTCCTTGCTCTGTCATGTCTAGAAGAAGCTCTGCACACAGCAGTGCCTCTCCTTGCGCTGCCTGCTGGTGGCTGGAGATGAGATGGGGCAAGCACCTCGTGCTCATTTCCCAATGGCTTTTACAAGCAAGGACACAGGAAGGGAGGAGAAGGAAACGAAGGAGCAAAGTGAAACCCTTGCCCTTAGAAGTGTTTTACCGTGCTCATGTGATTTGTTGATGTTCCTCGTGCGAAGAAGCTCTGCCTTTGGCTGCACAGGGTGGCCGTTCTCCTGGCCCTTGGACACCAGCTCCTGCAGCGCCTCAAACACCTGAGAGGAAGGAACACTACCTCATTATGTGGCCTCCTCTTGTTCTTTCTCTGGACCCCTTTCCCCTTCCCCAGGCACTTTAGGAACTGGAGGAAGATGAGGCTTCAGTCCAAGTCTCCTGGCAAATTTTGTACAGAACAAAAGCTGCCTGTGAGGTCAAGAGGATGTCTTTCAAACTCCTTGTTCACTTTACAGGTTCTGCCTGAAGCTTTCAGCTGAGGAGAAGGCTATTGCTCATCTTCTGATGGGAAGGAAAGCAAGGTACCCGTCACCTAGTCAGAGAGTCCACAGAGGACCTGTGGAACTTCACCACAGAGGCAGGACGGATAGTAGATGGTAATCCCCACTCCCAGTATGAGCCCTCATTCATATCTGAATAATGGCACATGGAAGAGACTGGATTCAGACACTAAGGGAGGGAGAAGAGCTTTTCAGAGACCATCATTTTATTTGGTTCCCAGGCTGGAGAAGCATGGCCATCCAACTCCAACTAGCTCGCCCTGATCCACAGCTTCTCATAATACTGGCCTTGTATTTCCCCTGTAGCTGTTTTCTTCTTAGAGAGAGGATGTGGGCTGGCAGGCCTGGCTGGTTGTTACTCACCTGTATGTTTAACAGGAATGCTTTCTTGGCCTCCTCCGTGACTCTTTTCTTAGTGGCGAGGTCCATCTCGAGAGCATTCATGCGGGAGCGGTAGAGCTGCTTGAACTTGGTGGCGTTGGAGACCCCGTCAAAGGTGAAGAAAGCCAGCCCTTCCCCCGTGCTGGGCAGCTGGAGGGCCTTCTGGGCAATTTTCTTCAGCACCTGCCCCCCTGACAGGTCTCCCAAATACCGAGTGTAGGCGTGGGCCACCAGCAGCTCTGGCTCGTTCTTGCCTATGTAGTGGAGCCTCTCCACGTATTTCCGAGTAGCCTCAGGACACGGGATCTCTTCCCTCCAGTTTCTGCCGTAGAAGTACTTCAGGTCTTCCTCCAGGGCAGCTTTGCGGTGCAGCTCCGCCGGAAAATACACGGGGGCATAAACAGGGTTGTTCTTGTTACGTTCGATCTCTTCCTCCAGAGCAGAGTAGATGAAGTACAGGGATGCCGTAACCAGCTGAAAGAGAAGAAAGAGGATGGGCTACAGGTGCATCTGTTTGTCTTTTTCAAGTCTGTGGGACAAATAGTACTAATAAAAAAGGTACTCATGGACACACCCCACCGTGAGTCATGCACGTCTGTGGTATTGCAGATTTCCCGTGTGGAAAACAGAGTGCAAGGTACTGGGAGACACTGTTCAGCCCTTCCCCTACTGCTTGAGGCAGCAGTCGAGCCCTTTCCAGCACATATTGGTCTTACTTGCTCTTGAAGTCGCTGCTTTGCCTTCGAGTTAAAGCCTTGCAGCTTGATGTCATGTAAACTGGAGCCCTGCTTAAACATTCCTGGTCTCTTCCCATTCCCTCAGTCAATAGAGAGGGTATTCCCAAAGGTATCCTTTCTGGTACATTGTTCAAATTTGAATGCTCCAAAATGTGGCTTCCCTTTGGGGGGCCCTTGTGAGATGACGACACACCCTGGTTATTTTTCAACATATTCATCCCGTCAGCGTCCCACCATCCCGGGAACTGAGGCACCAGTGCTCTGCTCACTCAGGCGTGCAAGTGGGGTTGCCTCCTTGGTTGTCCCCGGGAGACAAGATAAAAGGGAGCTGGAAGCACAGCCTGCCTCTGAAAGATGCCTTTGTGAAGGAGTGCTGTGAGGCAGTGTTCTCCCCTCTATTTGGAAACCATTGTTATTGTTTTTTCCCAGCTTATGCGATGCTTTCTTCTATCTGCCAGCTTTTCCACGTGGTCCGAGACAATACAGCCGTGTTCTTTCCTTCCCCGGGTGTTCTGTTTTCAGAGGCTGTCACACCTACACCACCCTTTCCTTACCCTTGGGACCCCTTGTGAGCAGCAGAGGGTAAAAGATGAAGGTGCTGCAGTCAGGTTTGGGGAGGGGGGGGATCATGCTGCTCACAGGAGAGAAAGCAGTTTACTTTCTCACAAGGCAGTCAGCTCTGCAGTGAAAGACTTCCCGTTTCAACATTTCCCCGGTGTGCTAGCAAACAGGACTTTGATAAGCACACGGGCAGTGACTGGTTGTGGAAACAAATATCCACCATCTGGGGAGTCACGTAGCAGGGCAGATATATAGGTCGGCCGAGAGAGTAAACAAAAACAGAGCTTTTTTAAACAGTAACCTGTCACCGAGTTTACTGGAAAAGAAACAAAACATGGGAACACTGCCTTACAAATTAAGCAAAAAGTACATCTCAGCTGACTGTTTTCAGAGGCAGGGAGTGATTAAATGAGAAACATGGCTTTTTAAAAACATTTTAATTTTTAAATGTCCCATCTCCTTCCCCTGACAGCGTGTAAAAATCATCTAAGAAACAAAGTTTTATTCCTAAAGATCTTTTTACACTCTTGCCTGTCTCAAAGTTCACTGCCTAACCAGTGCCATATTTCTAACAGCAGGAAGTCAGCACCTGAGATTGAGTTTATGCTTGACTAAGTATTCTGAATGTCACCTGTCAAATATAAGTAGTCTCCTTCCTACTTCTGTGGATTTATTTGCCAAGGAACAGTTGAACAACGTAGTAATTAAGCCACAGGTTGAATTGGTAGCTGTTATTTGCAAGCCCATGCGTCACATCCTATAGCCTCTCGGGAATTTGTGGCCCAGGTGTTTGCTCATGGCTTTGTTATGTGGCTCACATCCCAGGAATTGTATCTAGCCAGGTGAGGCTAATATGTGGGAATGCTTCTCTTTTATCTTGAAAAAAGCAACAGGCTCCTGCATGTTAGCAGCAGACACGGATTGCTCAAACTTGGTCTGCTTTTCAGTTATTGTTCATGATCTCAGCTGTGGTATAACTCAAGTGACAATGCACAGTTCAGTGCCAGCAACGATCCCACATCCTCACTTTCTCACCATCCCATCGTTATTTCTAGCTGCAGCTGCCTAGAGTCTTGCAAATATAGAATTCCGCCTCTTTTGGGCATTTCAGCTGCTCAAGTATCTGAACATCGTTCTATCTCCATTAACTATTGCTGGCAATAATTAACATGCAGGCATTTATGCAGAAAGAGAAAAGCAATAGCATTAGTGCCATCAACCTCTTGGTCCTTTTTCTCCTGTTTCAGCTTGGCTGCCCATCCTGATTATCACAGTCCTTCCCCACCTCCTGCAAGAGGAGCCAGTAAGACCTCAGGGTGCAGGAGTTTGATGGTTTTCATGTTTTTCATAGGAGATGCTGATACCAGCATCATGTCCCCATCCTCTTTACCTGTACTAGCCCCATCCCCCCCCTTTTTTTAGTGCCCTCTGGTCTAACTGGTGAGGAAATCCCATCCCCAAGCAATTCTGCTCCGAAGTACCTTAAACTCCTGGAGTGACACCTGCCCCTTTTGGAAGTTCCTCATGAAAGGTGTGTTCTCTGCCTGCTCGTGCACCTCCTTGGTAGCTTCCTTCAGCAGTTCTGACAGGTCTGTGGCCATTCTGGGGAAGAACAGTGAAACAGGTGTTAGTGCTGTCTGCTCTGACAAAACACATCTTAGCTCTCCAGGACAGAAAGGGGAGCTTGGGATGGCAGAAAAAGGAGCGGGGCATTCCCAAGAGCTGTGGATGGGAACCAAAGAGCACCAGTTTCCCAAACACTGTCCCGAGCAGGGAAGGCTGACAGACTCCGTCCAGAGGTGGAAGCAGCTGCATGCCTTTCCCTTCAGAGCAGGAACAGGAACAGCATGCCTGAAAGCAAGGGGAGAAACACAACACTCCTCTGGCAAAACGCTTCCCTCTCATTCCCGTCCCGCTCTCACCTTTCGGAGCTGCGTGACTGGGGAGTTTCCATGTTTCCCCACGCCGTTTACACTCCTCTGCTTCCCTGCTGTTGCCTGTGCTTTCCTCCTTCCTTTCTGCTCCCAGGACAGTGAGGCTCTGAGCTGGGCAGCCTGACTCCCACATCCAGCTTTATAGTGCCAGGCCACGTGAGCAGCAAACCGCTGACCTCAGTGCGAGTACAAACTTCTTGCGACACACCAGCACTTCCCTTCCCAGAGCCTGGCTGTCACCCTCTCCTGGCCTGCAGCCCCAAGGAACCAGAAGGAAGTCACCTGATGCATCTCGATAACTAAGCACAAACAAGAGGATGTCCAGCAACTTCTCTCTTAAGGGTGCCTAGCTCTGTAACCCTTTCGGTGCCTTGCCCGTGGCAGGCAGAGCCCGCGTACTGCAAGAAGTGCTCGTTGTCCTGGAGACAGCGGGGTTGGACAAGGAGGGTGGATTTACAAGGGATTTAGTGGATTTAGTGCCTGGGGTAGGGAGAGCAGCCTCCTCTCCCTACACCCCAGTCTGTGTCCCTTGCACCCTCCGTGGAGAGCTAATCCAGCACTCACCCTCACCTGCTCCAGCACAGCTCAGGTATAAACATCTCATCTCCCATGGCCATGCATCTTCAGAGAGTCTTTGTCAGGTAACACAGTGCTTGTGGGCCGTGGGATGGGAAGCTCAGCACTGCAGGTTGGGAGCACACAGCCCTCGTGGCAGGGAGCACAGCAGGGACCCCAGGGTACGTACCAGCCGTGGGCACCCGGGGTAAGCTGGCTGCTGTGGCACACACACGCACCAGCTCTGGCCTGCAGGTGCCAGAACTGCCCTTGTGCAGTTCCCCCTCGCCCGTGGCACTGGGCAGCAAACCCTGTCACTGTGCACAGAGCCAACGCAGGTGTGCCAGCACTGATGTGCAGTGAAATCCGTTCCGCGTTCTCTTGCTCATGGAAACAGTGGCACCTGATTTGTTTGGCAGCTGGCTCCTGTTGTCACCACTGCAGCGTGCAGGGCAGTTTAGGAAAATAGCACTCCACCTCCTAGATACCCAGTATGGAAAAATATCGTACAGGACTTGGGGGAAACTGAGGGAGTCTGCAGAGACTTTCGAAGGCAGATAATTTCTCTGATTTGGGAAAAGAGTTGGACATGGTGCTTCTGCCAGTAGCTGTTGTTCTGCTGGGTTTTTTTTCTTAATAAAGTGGTCAGTGAAGCACCCAACAGATGAAGCTGGGCCCTTCTTTCCCACCTGTAGCTATGCTGGAAGTTGGGCTAGCAGAGACAGATGATGCACTGGCTGGCTGTGCTTTGGAAAAGCACACATTTGTGCTCAGCCCAAAAGAGCAGGGCACTTAGAGCCACCATCCCCCTGCTGCTGTGGGTGTGAGAAAGTCCCTGGTACAGTTGTGCAGGAGGTGGTGGGGAGGCAGAGCCTGGGGTGAGGTGCCCCTGAGATGCCTCCCCAGGGGAGAAGGGCTGTGGCATCTGCTGTCCCCCTGCAGCCAGCCAGTCCCCTGTATGGATGCTGCCATCCAAGCCAGCACCTTGCCTGTCTCCCTGTCACTGCACCCACACCAGCCCCAGCATGGCTGGGGCCTGTGGGTTAAAAAGCTGGTCTGGAAAAAATGTGCTTCCTCACTTCTTTTTTTTGACTCCAGCAGACATCTGGCTTGCAGTGTTCAGGAAGGATTACTCAGCGTTTCCATCCTGACTCAGCCAGACTTTTCCTGTCTTGCTTTTGTCTTTTAAAGCAACAGTGCACGCTGGCAAAAAGCTGGCATGTTCCGTTCCTACCCCTGTGCCACTGCAGACAACTTGCTTGCTTTTCTGCAAGGTAAAATAAATATATCAGGATGTCTGAATCTTCAGAGCGAGCGTGACAACACCCCAAACATCTCCTGAGAGTGCAAAGCCCATGTGTAGAGCAGAGAGCGGCATGGCCAGTTCCTCCTGGAAACATTGATACCAGGTTGCCACAGGGATGGCCCCAAAATGAATGTTTCCCTCTGGCATAACTCCTTAAAGCTCTTGTTTTCTGTCATTTTCAGTGAGTCCTGACAGGGGAAGCTGGAGCACAAAGTGAACCTCTAGTTCTAGTGGAGGGAAGTAGGAAACGTATGAGAATTTAATGAGAATAAGAACAATATTATGAGAGTATATTATTAGTTTTGTGAAATCATATGAAAAGAATCCAGTCCTCGAGCCCTGCCCCTCCTTTCACCTGCAGCCCTGGCAGTGCATCCAGTTCTTCCCCAAGGATTTTCTGGGTGCTTTCAAGCCAATGATTTTGTCTCCAGCCTGCCTGCCTGCCTTCTTCCAAGAAGCTGCATGCTCGGAGGCTCTATAAAGGACACATCCAAAAGTCCTTCTCCCTTTCCTCAAGGATTGTGGTAGGTCTGAATGAGACTGGGGGGAAGAAAGAGTGGGTCTAGTAATGCTGCTACCATTCCAGGTAGGTTTTCTGGCTTGTGTCCATACTGCCCCAGGACATGGAGCAGTACCTCCTCTGGATCTTGGGGCTTTACCTTCCCCTGGGCAGGTCACAAGAGATGCAGCTCACCTCTGCTGGGAGATTTGCAAAGGTGCAGGCAAGCAAGTCATGCTCCATAAGTGATTGATGCTGTCCGACCTCTCGCTGATTTGGGTTTCTTGGGATGGGGCAGCTGTGAGACTGAGCCTAGCTCTCTGGAAAGGCCCAAATGCCCTGCAGCAGGATGGAAGGAGAACCGAAAGCTGGGTGTCATCATCTTTGCAGTTGCTGGCCTTGAGCATTTCTGGCCCTGTCCAGTGTTCTGCAGCAAGGACTTGAATCGCTTGCGCTGTGCTGTTGCTTTGTGGCGGGGGGAAGGTCAGTGACACCGAACGAGCCAATGTGCCAGCAGGGATTTGTGGGGGACCATCTCTCCCTCAAAGAGAGCTTTGGAAGTCGACAGTGGAGGGCGATGGACGGAGAGGGAGCTGTGTGTGTTTAGTGGAAGGAACTAATTGGCTCCCAGAGCAGAGTGGGCCATGGGAAACCAGAGGCCAGTCTGCATCCAGGTCACTGGGAAATTTTGCTTGAATATCACCGAAGTGTCAGAGCTGTGGTCTCCACCGTGCCTGCCGGAGGCCCTGCTGCCTCCTGCTCTCCCAGCGAGCTGTGGCTGGGTGGTGCCAGACCTACCCACTGCGAGGGCACCAGCAAAACTGCCCAGGGGATTTCTAGCAAAGATGAATAAAGTAGCCTCAGGCAAGGTGTTTGTGAAAGTTCCTGCTGGGCTTAAAAGCCCCTGAGAAAATGCTTAGTCATGAGATGGGAGATGAATGGTTAAAAGCAAGAGAAAGTTGTTCAGGGGTCAGTGTTTCCATGTGGAACAGGGAAGTGGGGAATTTTCTCCTCTTTGTACATTAACAGCCTGTTTTGCCAGCAGATTTATGGCCCGAAATGTCTAGTTACACAGGCAGTCACGGGATGCCAGGTCAGCTCTCCTGAGTCCCTTGCGGGGTAGCGCTGTTCGACGCTGGGCTCTGGCAGGCAGCTCCCAGCAGCTCAGCTCAGCTGAGCTCGGCTTGGCTTTCGTGGGGAAAACCGGCCTTAGCCAGCTCAGAGGGGCTGATGGGCTGTCTCCAACCGTGACACAGCGAAATGCAGCTGCCTGGCTTGCGCTCGGAGAGCTGACTCAGTAACCGGGATTTGCTGTGTAATGGTTGGGGAAAGAGGAGTTACGGCAGCTGCTTAAAATGAGTTGCTGGAGGAAGGAGTCCGTGCTGGAGCATACAGGGATATCCTGTGTGTTAATCTGTGTTTGCCAAAGGGAGATTGCCTCTCTCAGCCCTGCCCTGGCAGGACTGACTCTGCTTACTGCTCTTTCAGCATCCAAAAATGCCAATCTCGATCAAAGACACCGGTCAAGGGGTGAAAAAAAGGAGGTCAGGAGTCCAGTGCGCTGGAAATCCCTATGGAGAGCTCAGGCTCTGCAGCTGCCCACGGGGCTGGCGGTGCTGGTAGCTTTGGAGGGTTGTATAGACAGCAGGGCTGTGCTAGGCAAACCCCACACACAGGAACCCCGGAAGATGGTGTGGTGGGAGATGCAGGAGCAAGCAGATTTCTCAGGATAAATGAACCAGCGTGACAAAAACGGGAAATGCAGATTACAATCCATATTTTCATAGATGCATGGGCATATGTGTGCTGCAGCACACTGGTGTCTCCAGCACATGGCTGTGAGCAAGGAGAGAGCCTGGGCTGTCTGGAAACAGAGCCGGGAGAAGGAGGGAGGACAGAGCAAGCGCCCTGGAAGGCATGTGCCTGACCAGAGCCAGGCAGCGACCTAAAGCACACAGCAGGTCTCCAGGTTATGGGTACACGGGGCTGAAATTTTGGGGGAGCGTGCGTAGAGCCCACCGCGCTTCCTAGAGTCTTGGTGGTCATGGGAGTCAATCTTGTGTCCAGCTAGGAGCTGCTTTGGCAGCCACAGGGAGGTGTGCAAGGGAGCGGGGCAGGGTTAGCAAATAAAAATCCCATTTGTGAAAGCGTTCCAGTCAGTGCTGCTGCCTCCTTTGTTTCAGTGCCACAGCCGTGGAAAACAAAGTGTGCCCTGACTGCGAGGCAGAACAAACCAAAGCGAAACTTTGTATTTGGAAAATCGCACCGTATGCCACAAGGAGGACCTTGGACCACACTGCTCACACCTCTTTCCCAGGAGCGGGAGGAACTGGAAGCCAAGTTTTGCACAGAAAGTGAGACCCGAGTCCCCCCCGTCCCCGCAAGGTTTCCAAACCACCCCTGCCTGGTTCCCTGCTCCAGGCTATAGGAGAAATGCCGGGCCGCGGGAAGAGGCTGTTTCTGGAGATTTCTCCAGCTGTCCGGAGCAGCGGGAGCGGGGCCAGGAGCAGCAGCTGCAACCTCAGCGCTGCGGAGGGACCGCCCTGCCGTGAGGAGCCTGACGCGGAGCCCGCTCCGCCGTGACTCAGCAAAGAACCCCTCGCACAGCCTTTACTCAGCGATCCCGGCCTGGCCCTGACTCAGCAGGACGCCCGCGCTGGGAAAAGGGTGACTCAGCACCAGCGGGGTTTGGGGCTCCTGCGAGAGGGGGGAGCCCTGGTAGAACGTGCGGCATCGCTCACAGCCACAGAATGTCCCCCTTCCGCGGCTGTCCTGCCCACAGCCGCACCGGGCGGGGCGGGAAGGGCTGGGAGAGCTGCTGTGCCAAGCTGGGAAAGCTGCGCACCTCTCTGACCTGGGCACGCGGAGGATGCTGTGGCCATCTGCTCTGGGACCGGGACAGTCCCTGCTCCGTACGGGAGGAATCGAGGCATGGGAACACTGCGGGGCTGGATGGGCACCCAGCTTTCGCTTGTGCTGGCGGAAAAGAGCAAACCCAGGAACCATGTGTGGGAATGAATCCGTTTTAGAGACTGGCATTTAGGATGTGCCAAATTTAAATGGCTTACTTAGGGCCAAGTAGGGTATCTATGGCATAGCCTCTGCCCCCGCCTTCCCTCATTAGCAAAGATCACTCCAGGGCAAGCAGGCAGGACCTTATTTACCCCACCGAGCTGCTGTCTGTTTTGAGAGGGTGACAGGTACAACCTGACGAGGAGAAATAAGCCAAAGAAGGGTTAGAAAGGGCAGATATTTCTTAAGTCCTTAGTTTAGGGCAGAGCGGGCTCAGCATTGGAGAGCCCTGCGCACGATGGAGCTTACAGACTGCAGCCCCCACGGCAAACGAGCCCGAACATCCCCCTTTTTGGGGGGAGGCATTCCCTAGAATCCCAGGCACCGAGGCGTCAGGGCTTTGGGCTCAGCCCTTCCCCTGAGCGGCGCTGGGCACAGCAGGACCTCGGGGCCGTGGCGACAGCTCTTTACTTCAATAACCTTTAACAAGGCGGCGTAGGATTTGAATTGTTCAGCTGCCGGGTGTGGTCTGGCAGAGGCCGAGAGGGACCAAAGGTGCTCGGCAGGTGGTGAGACTGAAGGTGCCTGGCGTGGGGCGAGCCACCCCCTGACTGCCCTGCTGGAGCTGGTTCATGGCGTGCGTGCCAGCACAAAACATGTCCCTGCCCAGGGGCAGCGAGGCACTGCTGGCAGATCACCACTGGCTTTTCTTATTTTCTTTCTTTTTTTTCCTTTTTGGACTAAGACTGCAAAAAAACCTCAGAGAAATTGGCACCTCTCTCTCTCTCTGAGACTGCTCTGGTATTTAGGCTCTTTTTTTTTTTTTTTTTTTTTTAAATTTTGTAAAGNTTTTTTTTTTTTTTTAAATTTGGTCAAGCAGCTAAAAACACCACCCAAGTGCCTCACGGCAACTTTTCTAAACACAGATTTTCCTACCACTCTGTGCTGGTGAAAGAGACCCCCCTAACGCCGCAGGAAAGCCGTGTCCTTGCCTCACCCCGCTGTCAAACTTGCTTCGTGCCTGATCTGCGCTTTTCTGCCGAGATAGGCCAGGAAAACAAACGCCTGCGTACAGGCACACGTAGCTTTTCTGTGCCGGGAGGGAATTCCTGATGCCCCCGAGAAAATGCCTGCTGCAGAGCCCCTCTCCCTGGGAGTCTCCTTGCCAGGGCTGAGCCCCCAGCCTCACTGCTGAGCAGTGTAGCACCCCTGCACACCCTGTCCAAGGGCTCCTGGCAAGGGCCGGTGTCCAGCCCTGCAGGGAAGGCTGCTGGAGACAGCACTGCAGCAAAATTGTGCTCATGGGGAGGGATCCTGTCAATGGCCATCTCTATTCCCTTGCTCCTTAGTTTTCCTCTCATTTGTTTATACATTTTCCTATCCTCCCTCCTTCCCTCTTTTTTTTTTTTTCCTTTTGGTCTCTTTCATCTCTTCTTGTGCTTCCATTTGTTTATGACCCCTACACTAATAAAAATGAGTTACCTACGGAAGTATTTTCCTTCCTCACAACCCACCTCTCTGCTGCCCACTGGGTTCCCAACTGCACCCTTCTCAGCATCTTCATCCACCCGTAGCAGCACCAACAGTAATCTGAAGGAAAGGGGAAGTGGCTTTTTTCTCATTTTGTGAAGGGAGGGAGAATTTTGTTATTCGAAATAAGCTTTGAGGAAGTTTTGACGTGGCAAAGCAACATGAAAGTCCCGTGGAATGGAGAACAGCCCTTGCAGTGTACTGGCTCAGGACGCTTTTGTGCTGACTTTGTGAGATAATGCTGTGGGAAATCAGGACATATTTTTGTTACAGCCCTCTAAAAAAAAAAATCATGTACTATCTGGAGATTAGTGGTTGATAAAAGAGAAACATGTAAATTTTTACCTCTATGAATGTGATGCTGGCATGCCAATTATCATGCTACCCAAACATCCTGGAAATTCTTATTAACTTTTAGCATACATTTAGTTTTTAGAGATGTGGAGCAACTCTGACCCAGTACCAGGAGGTTATGTCTTTCTTCATCTGGCATAGTGACAGCTGTTCTGGGTCATGCAAAGTATCTGTGCCGGTCAAGCTCCTGTTCCCAGTGTGGTTATTAATGGATGCTTAGGCAGAGCACAAGCACCCCTTCCCGTCCTCCGTGCCGTCACAACGTGTGGATGCACGCTCTGGAGTGGTCGCTGTGCGGGTCTGCACAAGGCTGATGGTTGCAGCGAAATACAAGAATAAGGAAAAACTTTGTTTTGTTTCTGTCGCCGGGCGTGGCAGAGCCTGCTGAGCAGGTCACCGCCAAGGGAGGGGCTGTCCTCTGCAATCGGGAAGCCCGGGCTGGGTGTGCGAGGGACCACAGCCATCTGGTGGTCCGAGCGAGCAGGCAGCGCTGTTCTTTCTAAAACAACATTAGAAAACTTTTGAAAAGGGAACGGCATTTAAAAGAATTCCTTGCAGTACTGTCTTTTTTTTTTTTTTTTGCAATCATGAAGCAGTTTGTGCCAATGCAAAGTACCCAGCCTCTATTTAAAATGATCCCTTGCAGAACTAGCAGCTTTTTTTCCCCCGCTTCTCTAGAGAAACCTTGCAAAATTATTCAAGTTATTACTGGTATAATTTATAACAAGTACGACAGTACTGATTTGGAATCTTTCCATGCCTTCATCCCCATTCTTCATATTTTCAGTTACTTGAAAAAGAGGTACATTGTCCCTGTGAGATAAATCTCAGTGAAAAGCACTGTGGCCATGGCTGCATGGTGGCGAGGGGACAGGCTCACCCTGGGGGCCACAAGCAGCACTCTGAGTTTTCCCCCGCTGGCCATCAATTCAAGCTGACCTTACTTGGCAGACACCAAAAACCCTTTCCATCTGTTTGCCCCTTGACAAAAATAGCAGCAACCCATTTCTCCTGCACTCAACACCTGTCTTCCTTCGGGACAGTTCCCTCTTGGCTTTGCCAGATCCTTTGCTGGCTGTTTGGGTAATTAAAAACAAGGTGAGGGTGAAGACGGGGTCTTTATCCTGAGGTGGGCTCAGGGCATCCCAAAGGTGGTAAGGAGGAGTTTGAACTCCCCATACTCGGGATATCCATTCAGGGATGTCTTCATCTCTCCTTTGGGGAAGGCTGCAGGCAGTGCTCCGAGGTAGCTGGAGGCACTGAGAGCTTTCAGAGCCAGCTGATGCATGAACCAGTGTTAAAGCATCACCAGTGTACAGGCTGGTACCCGGCACAAGCACTGACCGGGTTCCAGAAGCCCTTCCTTCCCAGCTGAGCCAGGCAGCCTGAGGCCAGGCACTGGCCAGAGGGCTTGGGCCTTGCTTGCTCTGGAGGCCCTTCTGGCCCCACAGTTACAAAACCAGCCCGTGTTCCATCATGACCCTGCTCTTGCTTCCTCTCCTGCATGTGCTCCAGCAGGGGAAGCTCGGGCACTTGGCCCTTTTGCCTTTCTTCAGATGACATTTTCAAATCCACTCAACCTCCTTTTAAGAATCCTTCCCGCAGCTCCCACTCGGCTGGACACTGGAGAGGTGGCATAGGGACAACTGAGGATGTCCTGTGGATACCAGAGGGCCCTTTAGTAGCAACTGTATTTCTTGCATGTCCTTATAAAGTGACTTATGGGTTGCAAGGTGGGTTTTCAGATCTGGCCACGAGGCAGAGAGGGAAAGGAGGTAGCTCGCCCTCTTGCTGTTTTGAGACGAGTTGTAATCACCTCCCCACGAGACTGTGGTGAAAAGCAGGGAGCATCCGCCTTGGCTCCCAGCACCCTCAGCCCCCGTGCTGTTCTCCTCTCAGCACCAGTGCCCTCACCTTTTCATGGAGAGCAAATGTGGCTGCATGGTTTCGTCCCTCTTCTCCCCACAGCATCCTCCCCTCCCCACACCAGCACTGACAGCACATGCCATATCAAGGGAGGCTCAAGTCTTTGCTCCTTTAATGTGCAGTAAAAAAAGACAACTCTCCCACGCTCAACAAGAAATCCCACGAGCAGGAGCCCTGAGCTTGGCACCCTCCTCCCTGGCTTTCATTTACAACTGGGCAGCGTGTGCAGTTTGCTCTGAAGGGTTTTTCTCCCCATGTGCAGAGGAGCTTCTGGCTGCTGCAGGGCTGCTTTGCTGGCATGAGATGACTGATGCCTCGCTTCCCCTCTGTGCTCACCAGCTGAACAAGCTTCTGCAGCAACAGCACGTTCCCACAGTGCTGATGGAAGGGCCTTTAGGGGGTCGCAGCTCTGTGACCCTGGCACACACAGCCACCCTGAGGGAGTCTGTAGCATTGGCCTGGCTCAGAGAGACTCCCCACACCACGGCACGATGTGGTGGAAGGCATCAGTGGAAGTGAGAGAGGGAGGTAGGATCGTATCGGGAGAAAAGTATGATAATGGAGAATTAAATTAACTGCAAATAGTTTGCTGAAGGCACATCCTACCCCGTGGGAGACAGCCCCTTCAGCCTGGGGTACCGCTTGCAGTCCTGTGTGCTGCCAAGGGCTAGGACGACTGGCTATCATGCAATGGAAACATCTGGGCTGTGGGTAGGATTCTGGATAAACTGATGGGGAAAGGGAGGCGAGGAAGGGGAAGAGAAGGGGTTGTGAGTGGGAAGGTGTTGCATACCACGAGCACTCGCGCAAGAGAGATTAGAGCAACAGGGTCCCTCTACCATTAGTGTTCCTCCTCGGCCACCAGTAGTGCTTCACATCCCCGTGCTTTCCAGTCTAACACTGGCAGGCAGAGGGCTGGAGATACGTTCTGGGGGAGGGGTGAGGAAAGAGGCAGGCAGGAGTGATTTCAGCAGCAGACTGCAGCCTCTCCTGTTTCTTGGGCAAGATCTCTAACTACCTCACTGGAGAGTAGGATGGCAGAGCTTCTTCCAGAGCTTCTTCTGCTTTGCCCACACTGTACCATGAAAAGAAAAGCCCACTGAACTCCCACATTCTCTAGCAGCTTTGAAACCCCCCTTTCACAACTCTATTGTATGATATCCCTAAACACAACAAAGATTATCTGAAGTCTGAAAGCAGCTTAAAAATAAAAACAACTCAAAGGTAAAACAGGAAGAGAATGGAGGAAGGGGACAGAGTCCTTCCTCTGCTGGCCCCTGGCTGGAGGCAAGCAAAACAGCACACACAGCCTCTTGCTCCACAGCACACCGGTCCATAGCATTCACAAGGCAAACATAGCATCATCTTCCTTTGCTTGCTTCCGATGATGGCTGGCAGCAGGAGGGGAGACTGACGTCCCTGCTGAGGAGCTGGACAAAGTGGGGAGGCGGTCCGCAACTTTTGCTCGCTCTTCCAGAAATTTGTCAAACTCTGAGGGCAAGAGAAGAGCAGAGCATTAGCGGAGAGGGAGGTTTGTGGAAGAGCCACGGTGCTGCCAGGAACAGTTAAAGAAAAGGGTTGGCTGGCACATCTTACCTTCACTGGTAACACCTTTTGCATCCTCTGATTCTCCCTAGAGGAGAAGGAGAAGGGCATGGTTAGAAGGAAGGTAGGTAAAGGCATCTCACAGATGTGATTCTTTGCACATGGAGAGATGGCATAGTGCTCCCCCCACTTCCACAGTACAGACATGTTAGAGATGCCCTAAGCCTCGGTTCATTAGCTATGTCTCCCAGAAGAGACATATTATACTGTTGTGGTATCCCAAAGCCTGTGTCCTTGGCTTTTCCTTCCCTGGCCCCTCCCAGCAGCCTGTGGCACACATGCAGCAGTGCCAGCACTGTTACACACTGCCTGAAGTCCAGCCTGCAGGCAGCTCTGGCAGCACTGCCAGCTCCAGGAAAGCAGCCCTTCACTTACCACGTCAGTGGAGAGCCACTTTTCTATGTCTTCCATGAAATTGGCTTGAGGAACTGGTACCTGGGACAGAAAAAAAAAAGGATGATGAGACCAGGAAAATAGAGAATGGTCCAGTAAATCCGCTATGCAACAAGGAAGCCCAACCCAGAAGCTCACCCTCTTGCTCCGCTGCTCAGTCAGCTCAGGCCCATCCAAATCCAGCCAGCGCCACTGCAAAGCTCTCCCAGCTACCAGTGCCATTTCTTACCTGCTTCCTCAGCCCCATCCAGGCCCAGACACACAGTTTCCAGGATACATGCCATTAAAAGCATCTGTGGTTTGCTGGTTGGCTGTGGGCTATTGGGACTGGACCAGACTTTGCTTTTTGGTGAGGACCCACTAGGTGGATATTGGCTGCTTGTGTTGGGCAGCCAGAGAACAAGAGACGTGCATTTCTCTACACCTCCTCCCTTCTACAAACCAGTGACTGATGTCAAAGTCTGCAATGCTGAAGATATTGGAGGTGCCAGGTCTGGCAGCACAATAAGGGGGAAAGACACCTGCCAAGAACCGATTCCCTGGTAGGATCATGGAGCACAGCAGGATTTGACATCACATCAAACTACTGAAACAGACTCAGCAAAGAGAAAGTCATCTACAATTAAAGTAAATTTTACTTCCATTAGGGATGAGGCTAGCTCAGAAGAGTTCATGGTCCTGGTCAATTTAAACAGCAAAGAGACATATTCCTAGTGGACAGAGATAACTTTGAAAGAAACAAAGTCTGATTCAAAACCCCAGATCCTTTTTTCCAGTCATGAGCTCCTGAACAAAGCTGAGCAAGAAGCAGCCCTTGCTAGAGGCTCCCCAAGCAGAAGCATGAGAGAGTATTTGTGGGAACTTATTTATTGGTTTTCTAATATATATAGCTTCCTTGCCCTCAGGAAAACACCAAGACCAAGAAAAAGAGCAACACCTTTGTACCAAAGACAGGCAGCTTTCCCAAACCAGGGAGCGAGTGCAGAGAGTTATCACAGCTGGCAGACGGATGAATGGGAACGGAAGAGGATGTGTGAGATCAGGGAAGTTTCAAAGCAAACTGGCTTTGCCTACCCACAGAGGATCTCTTTGGGGTAGAAGTGCATTCAAGCCAACTGTACAGCATGTGGGGAAACTTCCTAGAGCAGACATCAGTCTGGGCAGTGCCCATTACAGGAAGAAAGGCTAACAAGCTTCAGACCCAGGAGCTGTCAAAGCCTCTGTGGGAGGCTTGCATTTTCCCATGCCTGTGGGAAGGCAATTGCAGGAATTCCTGCTGCCGAAAGACCAAATTCAACTGCCTGAAAGCTCAATCACTAGCTACAGGAGGAGGCCTTCCACAGGGTTAAAGTCAGATTGTGTTTTCCTTCAAATGAGGTACCTCGTAAGGAGGAGAGACTGCAAGGAGAATGAATGGCAGCAGCTGCCCTCATGATGCCACCACCTCTTGCCTCTGCTTCAGACACCCACCCCAAAACAGGCCATCCTCTAGCTCAGAGTGGCACATGCTCTCTTGGCCTCAGAGCTCCTATGATTTTTTCCTACACATACATTTACTTGAGGAAGGATGGACGCACTGCCTGCTTCCTTCCCAAACCTGATCTCCACTACAGGCCCAGCCCAGGGCTGCTCCATTTCACTTAGCAGTATCTGCTGATGTCTGCTGTGCATCCTCATGTGCTGTGCCAGTGACACTTCTGTTTCAGCAGCCCCAGCCTCCTTCCTCCCTGCTGGCGCTCCACAACCTCAGATCTCACCATTCCTTGGCGCATCATCCACTTTGTCAGCTGGGCTCCGTCACTAGAGGCACCAGACTCCCCCTGGATGAGAGAGAGTCTGCATTGCAGTGTGAGGGAGAGGGGAGGCAGTGGGTTTGGGGTGGGGGAAAGAATATACTAGTACTGGTGGCCTACTTCTCTAAATGCAGAGAAAAGGCAACTGGACTTGGAAATTTGCTGAAGAGGAATAAAACACACATTTCCAGGTGGAAATTTCCCTGGAGAAGGACATCCTTCAGGCAAACCCAGACTTTCCATAGCTCCTCACCTCAGGGCTTTAGAGAATGAGGTATGCATCCCAGCTAGGAAATGCAGGTTGGTGGAGAGTGGGAGTTACTTGGCCTTTTTCTGAACGGACAGCACACTTACTGCCTTGGTGAGACAGGAGGTTACTCCCATTCCTGGTGATGCACTAAAAGCTGTGGCCACTCACCGCTCCCGTGTTCTGCTGCCGGGCATCCAGGGCACCAGCGAGGCCTTTGGTGGCTTGGGGGTCTTCGTACTTTACCCTGGAAGCAAAAAGTGAGACAACACACAGGCTGATGAGATGCCTGGGAGTGAGGAGCAGGAACATAATATTCAGTTCTTCTGACTGCACAACTTTCCATGCCTTGTCTTTGTGCTCCCAAGAGCTTCTAGAAAGGTGTGCAAAGCCCTTATTAAAGGTGTAGCCCACCACAAAACAGAATAATCTACTCACTGCAACATCACTTTGGGATACAACAGGACAGCCCAGGCACAGCGACAAAAGAATGACAAGGACTCATATGAAAGCTAAGACACAGACTAACAGCTAGGTGCATCAGCCACGACACTTACCTTCTTTGGTGAGGACTATAAAGAGAGAAAACTAACACAGACTGACCAGAATATTACAGATAATTTAGAAAGGATTTGAGCAACAAGCCCCTATGTACTCATCTATCTTCATAGACACAAACAGCTCAAAAACATCTCTTTAACTAATACCACTCGAGAAGTCATGGTGGCAGAGGCTCACTGGCCTATGCTGTATAGGTGAGACTCGATGATCAGAAGAGCCTCATGTTGTTTCCAGGCCTCCAAATGCACCATTACAGCAACCTCTTTCCACACACTGACATGTCTCACCCATAATTTCCCTCGTCCCAATCCTGTGTCCCCTCTAGGCTGCTACCACACATGACAATGCCACACGTCACCATTTGATCCATGCCGAGTGGGGAAAACTGTCCGTGCTAGGAAAACGAAGCCTTTCACAGAAACTCTCCACGAGTTTCCTCTCCAGCTGCTCCCAGGCCCCTTTCCACGGATCCAGCAGACCATCAAGTGGAGCTGTTTTTGTTGGGGGCCAGGGGCTTGGGCCACCGCCGCTCAAACTTCTCAAAGAAGTGCTCATCAGTGAAGGGGCCACTGTGGACAATGGCATCCAGGATGAAGTACAGCGCCGCTATCATGCCACTGATGAGGAAGAATGGCAGGAAAGGCTTGAAGTGCCTCAAGCACTGCCTCACTGAGACACACATGGGGGGTCAGGAACAAACCCCTGAGGCTCTGCCAGCATGTCCTGTTCAGGAGCTGTAGGGCGATGGGTCTGTTCAAGTGGAGGGAGACACTGAGAGCAGACGCTTGTGAGTGAAATGTGAAGCCTGAGCCTCTAGAGGTTACCTGGCAGGAGCACAAGTGCAGGCAGATGAAGGGCAGTGAGGAATAAATAGAAGATGTCTCGTTACTTGTGCACAGATCATAAGCCTCAGCCCGTTCAGGACTGCAACACGGCAGAGAGGATACAATTCCACCTCTGTCCAGATCTCCAGCACTGAGCACATACCAGTGGCTCCGGTTTCAGCCTCAGACTGGGTGCTGTTGATACAACTGTTTTTGTGCTGGACTGCCTCTGTCCTCAGGCAGTACAACCCACAGTGAAAACGGTGGGGAAACCCAGGGACAAAACACATGAAGTCATGTGTAGGCCATGGGTTTCCCCACCACATTTACCAGAAGCAGTCTGAGGCAGAGGAGTGGAAGGAGATATGGTTAAGAGACCTTAACTTGACATGTGTAAGAGCCCTTAACTTGCTACTGGCCAGCTGCAGAACAAGGCACTCCAGTGGCTGCAGGAATGCAGGAGCACAGGTCTTGGAGGGCTGGAGGCAGCAATGTGCCCCTGGGCTCTACTGCTTGGTACTCAGTGGAGAGCAGTGAATGGCTCTGACAGGCAAAGCAGCATGAGATCAGCCACAGTCTCTAAACCCAGGGGATCTGGTCAGCACAGCTCGTCAGCTCCTCCAGAACTAGGGTTCAGGAATCCACTCTGCAGTGGAGAAGACCTCTTCAGTTCAACCAGCTCTATGGAGATCCAACTCTCAGTGCTTTATACTAGGAGGTCTCAAACACATCATGGATGAAGAAACATCAGTCCCACTTGCCAGCAGGGAAGCTGAGGCACAGAAGAGTGCCCTCTTGCAAGCCACAACTGACTGCACTCTTCCTGCACTCCAGCTCAATACTCGCTCTGATAGGCTGAATCAGTACTCAGCAATCCCCAAATTCAACATCACTCCTGTCACGGCACATGAGTTAAGAGGCAGACAAGAAAACTGAGACAGTCCCACTTCACACCTTCATGCCCAGACACTGAACCTCCCAGAACATGCGGCACCACAATGCTCACATGCAGGGACCAATCCCTTCTCCCCATACCCAGGAGGACGCTGTGAAGGGGAGATGATGGCAGCGGGAAAAAGGACTGTGAGCACAGAGCTCATCCTACAAACACTGTGCGTGTGAAGAGTGCATTTCTGTTACATCCTCCTGTCTCCCAGGAAGTGCTGCTGGCCAGGGTCACAGCCCCATTTGCCCTGAGCCCTCATCCTTTGCAAGAAGGCAGGACAGGACAGAGCGAGCTGCTCCACTCACCCTCTGCGCTGCTCAGCCAGCGAGCTGCCACGGGTCAGGGCAAACATGTCAAAGTCTTCTTCCAGCTTGCCAGAAGTGTCGAGGGAGCGCAGCCCTGCACTTACACTGCTTGAGCCCAGGTCTGCAGGAGAGAGAGCAGGGTCAGCAGGCAGCACAGAACAGTAAATGGAGGACTGTGGGCTTGGAGAGTGCTGGATGGAAAACTATTATCAGAATGGGCTAAACTGCTCTAGGCCCACTCTTCCATCCTGCTCCTCAGCTGCAGCTCAGTCTGTTCATGTGTGCAGTGTCATGGGTGAAGTAACAGAAGCAGTTTCTTTGCCTACTCAGTAGATACTTTTGGCTCAGTTTCAGACAGAAGCAGCAACATCAATTTACTGATGCTGAAGGCTAGATGTTCCTGACCATCTTAGACAACTCTGGAGGGAATTGCTCCATAACCTGTGGAAGAAAAACTACCTGTGCTTCTGGGCAAGCACCTCTGAGACAGATGAGTGGATTTTCATGACTCAGGCGTCATCTGAAAAAAACTTGACTTGAAAAATGTCTCAGCTGGCTTGTCTGTAAAAAGTCTTGTGCCAATTTTCTGGAACTGCATCCAGGCAGTGCTCTGTAGGCTGTTGGTATATCTTGAAGAACCCCCAGGACCCCTCAGGCTTTTTGAGTAAACAACCTGTCAAATCCTAGGTCCTGAGCCCAAGATGCTCATGGCTGCCTTTGCAGCATAGCTTCAGCTGCTCTGCTTCTCCCAGACCTCAGTGGTCAGCCTGACACCACACAGCAAGAGAGGCAAGCAGGCAATGCTGCCAGGCATTGCAGAGGGAGCAACTTTATCCCCAGTCCTGCTGGAAGGCAAGGTCCTTAGCCACAGACTAGTGCAGAGGTCCTTCTTAAGTCATGGCCACCTCTTTCACAACGTCAGGTGAGGATGCCAAGACATATGCTTGAGTACCTTGGGGCATATACAAGATTCTTCATGAGTTTATTAGTTGAAAACACATGGTATTTCTCTAGGTTACTCTATGAATCTGACTAAATGATTTTGGGAGATGATTCAAGGGCAGGAAATTTCCAAAGCAGAACAGGAGAAGGACTGAGGGGAAAACCACATGGCAACATACTCATTCCAGCCAGCTGAGAGGAAAGGTTGCTGGTGACTTCAGGCTGTTTCAATGCTGAAGGAGCACTGGGTGCCAGGTCAATCAAGCTGTTCTCTGCCTCATTTGGTGCCTTTGAAGGAAGAAAAAAGAAAATGGTGGAGAGTTTCTGAAGCTTGGACACCCTGACCCTACAATCCTAGCTCATTGATACTGGAGAGGAAAGCCCTTCTGCACCCATTAAAAGATATCAGCTGTGAAGAGGGAGAAGAGGGACAGTGACCAGAGAACTGGCTGGGAATGGTGTCCCAGGGCAGGAAATGCCTTGGTAGCCAGCCTCCCAGCTCTGCTGGATGTCAATAAGTAGGGTAGATGCTGGTTCAGAGGACAGGGTAGTGCTCAGAGAAGGCTCATATGGGGATTGGAATCTCACTATTTAATAAACATGACTGCTGCTGCTCTGCTCTTGCTCTTTGGGCAGGGCGGGAGAGGCTTGCAGTGGGAACTGGGGTGTCCTGCACACCAGGTGGGACAGCAAAGCCCACCATTTCTAAGTGGGGCAGACTGAACCTCCCTCCAAGTCAGCAGGGCACTGCAGGATGCAAACCAAGCTGCACAGAGGGGCAGTTGCTCTGAGTTACCTTGACAGGTTGTCCTGTCCGAAGTCGCTCAAACCTGCAAGAAAGATGACAGGATGCATTTCAGTATTGTGGGCTCATTCACCCACAGCCCAAGAGATTTCTTCTAAGACTTGGCACAGTCTGCCCTTTCCTACCCACTAGGAAAGGGAAACCATGGCTCAGAACCCAAATTCCTCTCAAGACACCCCAAGAAGACCCCTAGAGTTGATGTCTCTTGAGAGGTGGTATGAGAAAGCTACTTAGGGTCCTCCAGAGTTACTTCTAACCAACAGCTCTCCATACAGTTCATCTGGGGATGAACTCCCTAGACCTCATCCTAGTAAAGAGATGTGTTTGTTGAGATGGAAGAAAAAAAAGGAGTGCTGATCCCACCAGGCAATTTCTCTGTCCTCATCTGCATCAGAGCTAGAAAACCAGCTCTTTCCATGCAGTTGCCTCCTTCTTCTGGTTTATGCGACAGGGACGTCTTTATATCCCATCAGGAACTTACACAGCAGTTTTGAAGGGACAGGAATTAGTCAGCAAAAACTGAGAACAGGCTTTGTTCTCAAAGATGGATGATACAGACTGATATGTCTTGAGTATTATACTTGTGGGCAGATCAGAAGGGTGGGATATGCAGCCTTCAAGGGCAGTAAACTCTTGTGGGAGAGCTGGGAGGAGAAGGGAGGAGAGAGGTACCGTTCATGGCGCAGAAACACGTTATTGAGGTTGTCATTGATGAGGAGCAGCTCCTCGGTGAGTTGCTCGTGGAGGACACGGGGAATCAGCTCCAGGACTCGCTGCTGCATGGCTCTGCATGTCCGATTCAGCTCCTGCTCAAAGCGGGGCAAGTTACCACAAAGGTCAGGCTATGGCTGAGCACTCACAAATCTGGAAGTCTGACTGGAACACAGACCCCAGAGGCTACTGGGATCTATCAGGAACTGTTGATGGGCAACAAATACTGGTGCGAGAGGTAAATTGAGACTGAGCTTTACATGGGATAATTGTACGCTTTTTGTGTAACACATCACCCAGAAAGAAAGGCCCTTGGGGACTACAAGCTCCCATGTGAGATGATTCCAGCCTCGGTAGTGCAGTTTCCATCCACCATTGAAGTTCTACCTTCCCTGTGTCTCCCTTATCCTTTCACTCCCTGATAAGCCCCACACTAAACTGTCCACTTGTTCCCCATGCCTGGCATGCATCGGGCCTCAGTCCATCAAGTCACTGCTAAATTGTGCTTCTCGTGCCAGCCCTCCACTGTGCCCAGTGTTCCTTACTTGCAGCAGCTCCAGGTCAGAAGGCTCAGCCTGGGACGGCACCAGCTCCGTCAGCATCTCCGACATAACCTTTGTGTTCCCATTCACCACTTCCAGCTCACTGCGCAGCTTTCCGATCTGCAAAAGCCAAGGGAAGTGACAGCTCCACCAGGGAAGGCTGGGGATGCAGCTGAGGTAGCTCTGGATGGCAGGGAATGGCACCACGTGTGTATGCATGTTCACAGAGCTGGAGGAGCAGCCACCAGGGGGTTTGTTTGTCACCATTCATTTTAACTCTCGGGAGCTCCCAGCAGGAAACCCCTCCATCACTTACCATCAAATTCATTTGCTGGTAACAGATGCCAGGCCCTCACCTGGGATCTTTGGCCACTAGCCTATCTTTGATTTTTAATAGCCAGCACAGGCTGCTGTTATGATTCAAATCTCTCCTCAGCTAACAGCTCCCATGTGGTAGCCATTTAAATAGCTTAATTTCCAAAGTGGTGTACGAGAGGGGAAAAAAATTAATTCCCATTCAACACGAGAGCCTCAGCTAAGCATGCAGTTGAAGCTTTATTCCTCTGGTTTACAAGCTGCTAATGAGCCTCTTTAGAACAGTTTCTACCCTCTGTTCTGCAAGGGAATGCAAAATACTGACAGCTGGGGGTTTGGTGCTGAACATGGTTTCATATGAAGTCAGGAGGACTTCATATGAAGGAGGAAGGAGAAAAGAGGATGGGGAAACAAGTGAGGAAGTCCTAGCTTTTGGAAACCACATAGCCAGACAGGGTTGATTCAAATAAAGCAAGCAGTGAGGCAAGATAAACAAAGATGATAAGGAGGCATCATGTCTCAGCTCCCCACTTCCCTATAGCCGGGAGAACTTTCCTCTACCTGCAAGCAGCTCTGTGTTAGGAAAACATAACCACTCCATGGTTGTGGGATGCCAGTTCGTCACTGTGACCACGACAGAGCTCTGGGGAGCTCTCGAAGGACTGTGCTTTAGAGGAACAGCTCCTTGAAGACAGAGGCCGGGGCAGGACCAGGACTGCAGTCCCAGAACAGAGCTCGTGAAATAGCCTCAGACACAGGCAGAGGCAGCAACATCCTGGGCCTTGTGTCCAACTCACCTGCTCTGGTGTGGGTGTGATGGGCGCGTCACTGGACGTGCCTCTCCCAGGGGGCAGGGTGACAGGGTGGAGGATGGACTCCATCTGCTGAGGGGAGTTGACTGTGGGTGAGCTCTGTCCAGATTGAGAGTTGGAGCTGTACACAGTCTACAGACAAAGGTGGGGAAAGTGACAGAGAGAAGGAGATGTTAGACACTCATACTTGTCAGGGCAGTGCAACAAGAGGAGAAATATTGATGGCAACTCCCCATCTGCTTTCAACAGCTCTTGGCTGTCCTGGAGCTTCTCACCACCCAAAAACCCTCTCAACGCAAGACAGAGTTCCTGAAATCCCCTCATTGCTCCAGAATGGCAGCTGCCCAACATTCTTCTCTTCAGCAATACTCCCATACCCTCTGTGGTGTGTGGATGGGTGACAGCATGTCCAGATCAGTCATGGGGAACTCCAGGCCCTTCCGTCTCAGGTCTTCATAGACAGCAACGACGCCAGTCAAGTCCGGAGAGCTGCGGAAGGCATCCGCCCAGGACTGCGGAGAAGGAGACAGTACAGCCCATCACCACATATGACAGCCTTCTGTTCAAACACCTAAAGACACACACTCCCTGGACTGGTGCAGATGCTCACACTTCTTGGCTCACCTGGATGAGGGTCAGCACCTTGTCGTGCACTATGGCAGGCGGATTGTTCTTTGGCAGGATTGTTCTCACCAGGACACCTTCTACAAAGTCCTGGCTGGACACAAGGACGTGGAAGCGATGGCCGCAGTTCTTGACACAGGTCTCCAGGACCTTCAAAGGCAATGAAGCATTAGCTGTAGCCTTCTCTGCCCACATGTGTTAGCCTTGTTGGCTTTAGGTACATGTGTCTGTTCAGTGTGTGTGCTAAAACTTGTGTTCAGCACTCAGCTTTACAGCAGGGCATCACAGAGCAGAGAGAGAGCCCTGACCACTCACCGTCAAAGCCAGCATAACTTCGTGGAAGTTCTTATTCCCTACAATTCTCTTCTTAATGGCTCGGAAGGCATCTTTGGGCCTGAAGGAGAAATGAGACGATCATTTCAGATCATCAGAAGGTTGAGGCAAAGAAAAACAGCCACTGGTTCTGGATGCCTCATACTCAGCAGGTGTCCCTCTTCACCATGTTTTCAGGATGGCTTGAAGCAGTGACTGGTAAAGCAGCTTCTGCTTGTGGTTCTGCAAGAGGAGTGGCTGATCATAGAACCATTTAGGTTGGAAAAGACCTTTTAAGGTCATTGAGGCCAACCATAAACCTAACATTGCTAAGTCCACCACTAAACCATGTCCCTGAGTGCTGTTACTGGAATTGGAGGCCTCTGTGCTGATGTCTGCAACAGCTCAAGGACACAACAGAGAACAGAGTAAAAGCAGTGCTAGAAACACACTTGTTGGGGGTAGAGCAAAATCCCATGGCAGAGAGACTGAAGAGGAGGAGATCACAGAAAAGCTCGGCATGGGTTAAAAACAGGAAGGAGAGAGCAAGCTGCAGCAATTCCTGTGTTGCTCAAAGAGGAGATGTTTAACATTTCCCTGGAGACAAGGAGGCTCAAAAGCTGCAGGGGAGATGCAGTGACAAAGCCTGTATTGCAGGTGGGTAAGAGAGCAGCAGCATAGCAGGGCCTCATTAACCATTCTCAGAGAGGAGAAACACTATGGTCTCAGACCACTACGGTCTTAAGAGGGCACAAATGAACCAACATGCTCTAGCAGAGCACAGGAAGAGAAGCTGAGCTGGAAGAGCAGCCATGCTGGAGGAGAAAAGTGGGGTGGAGACACTGAGGCAGTGAGGAGGGCAGGAGTGTATTGGCCTGTGGGGCAGCATGGTGTCAATGGATGGGCATTAGCAGGGCAATGGGAGAGCCTATCCAGCTGTGTTATCAGGTGCCCAAATCTGAAACAAGTGGCCACAGCTCAGGCCTGAGAACTGTGGACAGAGACAGGTGTATTTGCACCGTGGGGATAGCAGAAAAGGAGTGGTGACAGATCCATAAGTAGAGATGTTTGACTTTGTTTCCATACAACTGTGAAGCTGTCAACATCACTGTGGGGTAGGACGGCAGGAGTGAAACCTACATGTTTTATTCCATGTAGCACCTTCCTTTTCACATGCTGCTCTTGACATCTCCACTGTGAGGAGGAGCATTCTCCCTTGAATTCACTGGCAAATCCCCAGCTCCAGAGTTAACAAGTCTGGCAGGCTGACGAACATCTCCCTGCAGGGAGAGGGAGACAAGAGCTCCCCCACCCACTTTGTGTGTGTTTGAGTGACTGTACATGAAAATACCAGAGAAGAAGCCCAAGAAAGACTGGCACAGTGAGAGGACTGAATAGCAGCCTGAGATTTTCCCCTCTCCTCAGTCACCAGCCTTTAGATTTTTACATTCCCAGAGGAGAGAAAGAGAAGGGTATGAAGGGGGAATAAATCAAAGTAGAAGAAATGCAAATATGCTTTTGGAGATGGGAGGCAGCCTGGCTTGAACAGAGGGTTGTCTGGGGACCTGGAAGGAATGGCTCCTAGCGCTCACCAAGATTATAGAGAAGCATCTAATAAGTGCTCTGACAGCTTTGTTATTTCTCTAGGTCTCCCAGCAGAGCCTTCTCTCAGGGATTGTTGGGAAGCCTTGCTTATTACTTCCACCTATGCTACCACTGCAGCCTAGGGATGTGGTGTTACAGGGAGTGCAGGGACCTACCACTGCATATGAACCCTTGCCAGCTGCCTTACCCTTCTTCAGTCTCGTTAATGATATCACAGATTTCCATGTTGAGAGCCCAGTCCTCACTCCGCAGAGACCCATCGGTAGCTCTCTCTGGAAAACAGAAACCAAGCCAGGGTTAAGAGCAGCCCTGGCACTCCTAAGTTAACCTCTCACAAGACCCCAGACCCCAGCCTGTTTCTCCCTGGCTGCCACTACAACAGGCAAGGAGGCTAATCCATATGCAAATTCCAGGTCACCAAGTGCTCCCCACTAGGTGTCACCACGGCAGAGCACATGGCTGGGATGGTGAGTGCCCAACTTTGTCCATGGCATCGATGCTACCGACACACAAACACACTCTGCGTGATCTCAGGTGTCCTGCACACAAAGGGAAGGGGCTCAGCACGACTTCAGCTCCAGAGCAGGGGAAAAGGGGGCTTATTTGCTTTATTACTGCAAGGCCAGAAACTGTGAGTTAGGCCTGCTCATGCTGATACGGATCTAATGCCAGTAGCACCAATTCTTGGTTGGTACCACACAAGGAGAGAAAAGAATCAACCCCCCTTTTTTTTTGTACACCAGCTCTATAAAAATAAACAAGCAAACATAGAAAACCATAGGCAGGGCTTTCTTTTGTTTAACATTTACACCTCTCCCCTGAACTTCTGGCCTTTAGGGGGTGTGGGCACAAGCAAACTGCAGGCTGAAGTTGAAGCGATATTGTTTCAGCTTTGATCGTGTCCCCTTTAATTAGGAATTCCTCAGTCAGCCTTGATGTTATTTATTCAAGGCAGAGATTTGGGAAATGAGCAGCTATTACTGGGAGCACCAGTGTCTCCACCCTGTAATCATCCATGTCTCAGTCCTAGCCATGTCACTGACTGGTGCCTTCAGGGACACCACCAGTAGCTGGGGGAAAGAGAACTGCCAGCAGGGCCAGCAGGACTCAGGCACTCCCGAGACCACAGGAAAACACAGAGGCGCAGCAAATGGCAAACAGAGGACAAGAACCATCCTTTCCAGCTCCCTCATCCTACAAAACACTTGACTTAGCACTGGGGCAAGAGAATTAAAACTGGCCAGACTGGTTTAGCACTTAGCAGGTGCTCTTCAGGAGAGCTCAGTCCCAGCAAGGTACTTACAGAAGTGCCTGCATTTTCAAAACTGCTGCCCCTGCAAAATCTGGGGCTGTCCCTTGTTTCTGTGGGTCCTCTACCCCTTTTGAGAGGTCCTTCCTCTGCAGAGCTGCCTTTTTCTGCTTTTGACCCAGCAGCTAATGATCCCTGTGTGGGAATGAAATTAAATGCCCATTCACATAGTAATGGGATAAGGCCGTAACACAGGAAGATTTTTTTAACTCCTGCCTAGGTAAGCACATCCATCATGACCTGTTAAGGGTCAGGCACATTCACACCACTGTACAGTGCAGCCTCTTATACACGTGTCCCTCCCACAGATTGCACACCACAGTGTGAGGCTATCTGCATCTTATCACAATCCAGCCACCACCTTTTCTGTTGGCTACAGAATGTATTGATTACACAGTGATTACGCTGATGACATTGTGGCCACAGCCAGATGGAAGAGGGCAAACAAGGGAAGGAGAGCGGCAGAACGTTCTTGATGCTCTTCCACTTTTCTGAAGGTCTGGCTATTACTGGAATAACCTTAAGGCTCCTTGATTCAGGTAAACTTTTGTCACTTTGAGTATTAACTTTACACAGGGATCCTGATCTCTGGCAGATCCAAGCTTCCTCAGCGAGGCACAGGAGGAAGCATTGCACTGGGTGCTGTGGTGGAGAATACGTCCAGGGCAATGGGCATGTCTGGAGCACCAGGGCATGTACCAGTCAGTGGGGGAAACTGTGGTAACACATGAGGGAAAATGTTTTCCACTGGGGCTCCTTTGGGATCAGTACTCAGTACAGTGTCAGAGCTCCAGGTTTCCTCCTGCCCTGGGACACCAGTCTTGCTGGCAGGCAGGTTACAGCTCAGGTCAGTCTGATGGGTTTGGCTCACGTGGTCACAAAGCCACCCCTCACTTCTGCTCTCCTCTGGGACCCCCTGCTCATGACACATCATGGTTTGAACAAGCCAGAAGTTTCCCTGCACTGTTTGCTGCCACTGGCAATGAATCACAGAAATCCATTACACAGGGGTTGCTCTGCTGAAAGGGAAATCTACATCCACTCTTCTCACTGCATATGGAAGGAAAAACCCACAACTCAGGAACAGGGCTGAGCCTGCTTGGAAGCTCTGAGCTACAGAAGAAACAAAGGACAAAATAAAACCTGCATTTAACCATCAATCCTTGCTGTTCAAATCCCCCCAACCTTCCTTTGCATTGTACACAAACATGGATTGGATCTGCAAACACCCTTTCCTCGCTTCCCAATGTTTGGTGGCAGGCTGTAACCTGCTCCCCACCACCCTTTCCCTCCAAATGCACCAGATCTGCCAAGGTCGAGCAGTAGGTTTGCTTTTCAGAGAGGAATGCAAATAAGCCACGTGTGCTCCTTCACCTGGCTGGCCATTTAGGGGAAAACGGGGCTTCCTCAGAAGTGACACACCCTGCCCCGCTGTTACCCCACAATTCAGGGGTCATCCTGCTACTGTCACCCCAGTTCATACATTCATCAGGGGAGAGCTGCAGGAAAGCAGCAAACCTGCCATAAACTCAACACAGGCTCACAAAATGCAAAGCTGGAAGAGCAGTATTAGAGCATATGGAAAACAGGAATGTGACCGTGAGGCAATTCCAAGGACAAAATGCTTGAATTTACCCAGTACAAATTAAGGCCTGGCCTAGCTGGCATTGGGAGAGCTGGAGCTAATGCCCTTCTAATCCTCCTTGCTCTCTTCCAGGCTGTAAGGGACTGTCCAAGCCTAGTAAGACATGGAGTTTTCTCCGAAATCCTGAACTTTACCCTTTTGTAAAGCCTGCAGAAGGGAAGGAAACAAAGCCTAATTCATTAGTCACATGAAGGATCAGGGTGGCTGGCCCCATTTCATGAGCTGTAATTAGCACATGAGCTGCCTGCTCCGCACGAAATCTGAGCCCGGGATGGCTGGGGACAGCGACAAGTCCCTAAAAAGAGTGAGCACAGGAGGCAGGGCACTGCCACACGCCCAGCACTCTGCCTGGTGGGACTCATCAGGCAGCACCTACTTCTGTGTGGTACCAGCTGAGCCTGACCTGCAGCAGAGAATTCCCCAGGCAGAGGTTATCCTGAGCCTGCAAGTGCCGCCCCCCTCCAAGCCCCAAACCAACTGGCCGCTGAATGTACAGGAGGCCCTTCACGGGGCCGCCCCAAAGCCACATTGTTTTGGCAGCCAGGCCGGCTCCCCGGGTGTGACAGCATTGGGGTTTGTCTGATTCCAGTCTGCTGCCTCACAAATTGCTCAGGTCGACCCAGAACCGTGGAGGACTGAGGTACGGGTTGAACCAGAGCACCGGCCCTTTTCCTGCACAGCATTTGATGTGCTCCTGCTGACTGCAGCTAGGTGATAGAAGTTATTTGGAACCATCAGATAACGAAGAACACCGAGCTTGGCATAACTGGCGCAAAGGAGCTGTACATTGCTTTGTGCTATGAGTACATTTCACAACTTTGCTTCTTTTCAAGGTTATTGTCTCTGTCCTGGCAGCAGGGCAGAGCGCACTGTGGGGCTGGGGATCCCACTCAGCTGTCCCTGCTGTCAGTAGTGTGGGGAAGTACAGGAGCCAGGGACAGAAGGTACTGTGCACGCTCCCGTCCCCTTTTCTCCCCATTCCAGACCTGGAGCACACGTAACCAGCCAGATGCTGCTCAAAAACCCTTTGCCCGTGATATCCTCTGCCCCTCCTCCAAGTGAAGCCTTCAAACAGTGCTTCTTGCTGGCTCTAAGTTCCTCAGCAAAGCATCGAGCACCTTCTCACCCATTTCAACAGGTGTTTGAGGGCACCAGCAGTTCATTGCACGGGACAGCTTAGGTTCAGCAGAAAGTAATTCAAGAGTCCCTTCTCCCAACTTCCCTTCAGTTCACAAACTCACAGGCCCAAATCAGCATCCTGTACAAGCCTCATGCTTTTACTTCCCTGGAGGGAACTTCAACACCAGCTCTGTCAGGACTTCACCATTTAGCTATATCCTTTCCCCAAAGCCTGAGAGGACAACGTGCTTTCTAGAGAGACCAGAGATACAGCTCCAAACCTAATTCAAGGATGGTGATGGACACAGACTGTGCTGACATAGTGGTGTGGGTATTTGTGTCTCTGAACTCCTGCTCCTTTCCTGTGAATCAGCTCAAATTCTCAGGGATCAAGTGACTCTTCAACTGCTGCCTTTGCCCTTTTTGCTGCAGACAGAGCACGCACAGAAGACAAGGCAATACCTTTTTGAGAAGCACAACCTCGCAGGGACCCACAGAGGGGTGCAGGAACACCTGCAAGGTGGGATCCAAAAGGTAGTGGGGATTTTAGTGGCATATTGTCTTGCATCTGCCTCTCTTCCTCACCCAGGAGCCTTTCTTACTTGCTCCTTCTTTACAGTCTCAACTTTTCCTGGTCCTCATGCTTAAAATAACCCCCATCCATAAAAAAATCTGTGTCATCTCTGTGCTACACCGTTACTTCTATCCCTTGCCTGCCCTCACTTACTGAAATAACCTGCCTCTGTCCCTTTTGGTATTGCTATAATTACTAGTCATTTTAGACTTCCAGGGTGAGGAGAGCATTGGTGGTTTCTTCTCCATTCTCTCACTCAGAGAGAATTCACCTCCTTGAAACCAGATTTTCCATTTTGAAAATGGAGAAAAGCTTCTCCTAGCTCCTAGATAGAGGCGCAGTGGATTTCCCTTTTGAGGGGGGGGAATCTGAACTATGATGCTTTATCACTCTTCGGAAATTTTCCCACTAGTGTTTAAAAAACGCACCACACAACAAAAACAAATACCAAAAAAACCCAAACAAGCAAGTCTGTATTCCTCTTACTTGGGAAGAGACACCATGGTGCAAAAAACAGGACAGAGGCAACTTTTGTAACTAAATCTCAGGACTGTGAGTAAGAAACCAGAAAACCTACTCCTCTGCAACTGACTCATTCTGTGACAGATCACTGAGATTATCTGGGCATTGCTTTCCTAGTCAGCAAAATAAATGGGTCTTACTAGATTAACATTAATGAAGGAATTTGAGAACCTTGCTGCAGTATGCCACAGAGGATTTTTTTTTTATTCCTTAGCCTCCATCTAAAGCTATTTTAGACTTCATAAGCTATATCAAACATACATGACTTTGCCCAAATAATTTACAAGGATGCAGCACTATCTTTCTTTAGACAGCCCAGAGCAGCAGCACTGTGCAGGTTTGGTGATCAGGCTCAGGGGTTGCACACGCAGCTGCCAGACTTACCAAACGAGTTTGGGTAAGTCATGTTTGCATCCCAAATTTAGCAGGGGAGATAGCATTTATCCATGTCCTCAGGATGTTCATAGGCAATGTTCAAAAGGAGAAAATATTAATATTTTCAGTCACCAGCCCTATCAAGTCCTTCACAGAGTTCCTTTCGCACACGCTGTAATTCCTCCACCCATTTGGACTCCCATAACCCCAACCAACCCGTCACTGAGATCTCCCTACTATCACACCTCTGCTACTAAGGCTTCTCAGCTCCTCTCTGACAACACTTATGAAATACCTTTTCTTTTTTCCTCTTCTTTGCTGTTGGCTTTTTGTTGCTTGGGAATCCCTTATTTAATTGAATCAAAGCCTAGAGGGTACCCACTTACAATCTGGTTACTATGCTGACCAGAAAATCTGTGAGGCAGCCTTCACATGGCCTCTACCTAAACACAGGGGCATATCTGATACACTCACTGAGGGAACAAAGAGAATTCATTCAGGAAAGGACAGGAGATGGCTTCTCCTGGAATGTGTGATGAAACATTCTTTTGGAGGTATGTTGAAGATCATCTGGAGGATTTTAATAACAGAAAGTCCACTGTGATGATCCTTCCCCTACCTGGCTGTAATGCATCTCACCTGTCTGTCCCAACACCAGAGCGGCACCTCACAGTGCCCCTGACACACTTTGGGACAGTGTTAGGGTAGCCTCTAAAATCATTAAAATAAAAGCATTACTTAAAGCAGCTGCTTGCTCTCTTCCCAGCCCAGACACAGCCACTTATTCACCCACGCAAGCACACCAAAAAGACTGAATGTGGGACCAGATGTTCACAGCAAAGGTCTGACAAATTATGAACAGCAAGAGTGACCAAGCACATAAACTTACAAGTGGAGAGTTTAAATAGGCATCAACCTTCAAGCACAACTTGAAGGCACTTAGGCAACATAACATGGGAAGAGAGAGTCTTCATTCGAAGCATTTTGAGAACTGCATCGCTGTTCTGACAGCAGTGCAGCTCTTGACGGTCTTGTTCTCTCTAACTGCGGCATCTCTGCTCCACTTTCTCAGACCACATCCTTCTCCCATGTCCCCCGAGCCGCCCTGAGCACAGGGACTGTGGGACACCATGTGCCCCTGAGCCTGCCAGGTCACAGAATGGGTGCTGTGTTCATTGCTGGAGCTGGTGCTCCATGCTGTGAGCCAGTTCGTGCTCCAGGAGCCAGGCTATGGCCCTGCCAGGCACTGCTTGTCCCACAGCTCGGTGCGGGGAGGCTCAGGGCACGCAAACACCCCCAGCTGCCTAGCGTGTGAGTCCTTTGGGTAGGGGACACTGGTCCGAATGGGTGAGCCGCATGCCCCAGAGCCAGTCCAGCCTGAAGCTGCTGTCCCCACCGGGGAGGCTCAGGGCACGCAAACCCCCCCAGCTGCCTAGCGTGTGAGTCCTTTGGGTAGGGGACACTGGTCCGAATGGGTGAGCCGCATGCCCCAGAGCCAGTCCAGCCTGAAGCTGCTGTCCCCACAGCCCCGCCATCCCCGCAGCCCCCGCTGACCC
>VZRR01006905.1:189090-204621 GCA_013398015.1 Oreocharis arfaki | reverse complement strand
AGTCTCCACGGCTTTCTGCAACCACGCCGAACTCGGGCTGAACACCACCCGCGAGCCTGAGCGGTGCCCGAATCCTGGAAAGCCGGTGGCGATGGGTTTTTAGTTTTCCATAGCCCGGTGCGGGAGTGTACCCGTAGGAGTTAGGAAGAAATTCTTTACTGTGAGGGTGGTGAGGCACTGGGGCAGGTTGCCGAGAGCTGTGGATGCCCCATTCTTGGACGTGTTCCAGGCCAGGTTGGATGGGGCTTTGAGCGAACTTTTTTTGTGGAAGGTGTCCCTGTCTGTGGCAGGGGTGTTGGAACTAAATGATCTTTAAGGTCCCTTCCAACACACACCATCCTATGACTCTACACAGGGTGGTTGCTAAAGGCACGTTCTGCGATGTGCTCCCGGCCTAAGCAACGGCCCTGCCCAAGCTGAGGCGGCAACCAACCAACACCCATACCCGGAAAATGGGGACGTGTTAATAACCAGCACAAATCCTGCTCTAACGCTGCCACGCCTGACATCCTAACACACTCGAGTCCCATGTATTGGTGTCACCTGAACGCCACGAACCTGGACTGAGGTGAGGCAGCAGGGAAGACAAATGCCATGGTGTTATGGGCAGTGCTCCATGGTACATCTCCCTTCTGGGGGATCCCAAGCAGGCAGGAGCCTGAGTGACAATTTGGATGACCTGTGCTGCTGGAAACAGTACGGCTAGCCTGCCAACTGAGTGAGTTTAGCAGGGTTAGGGCTGGATGTATTTTGCTGAGAAACACTAAATACGAGCGGTAACAACAGCTGCAGAAAACAGCATGTGCCAGAAATAAACGACAATACTCCACAAGTTAAAAAAAAAAAATTATATTGTAAGTACAGTACAAAAAAGTCTGTGTATAATTGTAATGTAATCTGGACCAAACAGCAAAGAAATAACAAAAATATAAAAACTGCTAAGTCTTGACAAAGTTTTCCCTATAGTACCAAATACCACAAGATACAGATTATACAAAGTGTACAAATTTTAATAAAAATACAATACACCAGGGTCGTGTGTGTTTTTCCACTCTTCAAGAGTTTTCTGTTGTACAGAGGACAAAGCTAAAGCTGATCCCCTTCTGTTTCTTCAAAAGCAGATCTACCCCTTCACCACAACGCTTTTAATTGTGAAGGGCTGGAAAGAGCCAGTTATTTTCTGCTGCTCACAACAGCAGATGCTTTAATAAGGGCCAGGATCTGAAGCACGATTGGACTGCCTCCCTCCTGGGGCCTTCCTAATTCCAAGCTCATTGGGATTTGTCCTAAATTATTAAAACGTGTGTTCTGGTCTGGTGGTCTGAGAACCTTCTGCGCCTCCTCTGCTGAGAAAACCCCTCACTGCACTGAGAAAAGATCCATAAGAGACAGACTACCTTGTACAGGCACATCTGGGGAATACGTGGCAAAGAGGCATGGGGAGAAAAGCCTTCCTCCACATCCCAGGATTTAATTTACTTCTGATTTGGGGCTGAGCCACAATGAGTGACAGCTCACTTTCAACTGTCCTGAAAAACAGAAGCTAGACTTACTTTGAAGTAAAAAATGCCTCTTCTGTAATTTTAAAACTTTCCTGTTAAAGAGCTGATAAGGCCTGAGTCAAATGATATTTCACTTGTTCTGCCTACCTTCACAAGATAGCCTGTTTCTACAAACACTGAGAATCTTCCTGGTGTTTCCTTACACAATGCCCATGCTTACTGTGATACACAGAGGTGACTCCTGCAGGAAGTGAGGTGAGGCAAACTTGATTCACATTTTCCACACACTGTTGGCTGAGGGAGGAATTTTTGCTTTTAAATTATGTATATATATAAAAATATATACACACAGAGAGAAATATACAGGATAAATTAAAATCTGTTACAGATATCGGTAAAAGTTAAATACATGTGATATGAACACCACATACACATACATACACACAGACAAAAGCCTAAACAGGAATCAAGTGTTCTTCTGCAGCTCCTCCTCCAGAGGAGCAGAAAACCAAACTCCAAGTATGTGGCTGGAAGGAAGGGAAACCGGTCCAATCAACCCATGTGTGCCTTACTTGGCTGTAACTGCTTCACACTGGCCACTGGTCACTGCCTTGCAGGAGCACCACAGCTCCTGAAATAGTGCTGGTGAGAGGGATGGGGGATGAGCCATTTCACAAAACAGGTGCAAGATGGGCAGAAGCAATCCAAGTTTTTTCCATCTGCTTCTCTACTCCTCTCCATCAAAGCAGGAGGTTCATTCTCTCAAGCCAATGCAATGGGTTGATACGTTGTGCTAATGATGATCTGAGTATGAGTCCACAAGGAAAAATTAAACTTGTTGTCATCTTCTATTTCACTTCAAATGCCAGCTACCAGAACAGCCAGCTGACACTGACAACTTTCAGTTATTACTGACTGAGGAGCAGGGGTTGGAAAAAGTGACCAAGAGGCAAAAAGCTTTTCAGCTTTCCCCTCAAGAAGTGGATTTTAAACAGAAAAAGAGTTACAAACAGGGCTGGTGAAGAATTCAGTTCTATTCATTGGTCCAAAATATGTTATCATCTCTACCTGCCCACAGAATATCAGAATACTTTAGTTTAAGCAGGGATATCAGGAGGTCATCTGGTCCATCTCCCAGCTTAAAGCAAGTCCAACTAGAGCAGGCTGCTCATTCAGTTTTTGAGTACCATCAAGGAAGGAGAGTCAAGAACCTCTCTGGGCCACCTGTTTCAATGACCCCTCTCACGGTGGCAGCTTTCTTCTTTATACCAAGAAGTCCATTCTCTGTCTGCTTCCCCCACTACATCTGAATTTAAGGCGAATATCTCAAAAGCTTTCTGAATTCTTCATACAAAATACTTTCAGATTGGAGGACATTTCACCCACCAACACAAAAGGGTTTTCTCAGCTTAACTTCACAACTTTTCATAAAATAGAAGCCAAATAGTTACAATCCTATGTATATACTATACATATATAGGTTGGACATCAGGAAAAAGTTTTTTAAGGAAAGAGTGATAAAGTACTGGAATGGTCTGCCCGGGGAGGTGGTGGAGTTACCATCCCTGGATGTGTTTAAAAAATGATGGGATGTGGCACTCAGTGCCATGGTTTAGTTGAGGTGTTAGGGCACGGGTTGGGCTCAATGATCTTGAAGGTCTCTTCCAACCTAGTGATTCTGTGATATATAAAACTTTAAAAGCCTCCACATGGAGCCCTTTGGGAGCGCCGGCGTAGTGCACGTACACAAGTCAGTTACGCAGAGGTTGGGTACATCCCAGGATCCTTTCCCATCAAAGTCCAGGCATGATGTAGGCAATGTTGTCTAGTGTGTTTGACTGGGAAAAGAAATTCCGTGGTTTTTAGTGTCAAGTAGTAAATCAAAATCCTTAAAGAATTGCACAGGTAAGGGTACTAAGTCACTTGTGTTACAAATTATCATAGGATGAGACAACCAAATCTGCCTATTGATCACCTCTAATAAGGTGTCAGATGGGAAAAAGAAGTGCCCTTCAGTTTTTCTTGGAAAATGTAACAGAATTCTGAAAGTAAGAATCCTTCTCATGCACATCAGACAAAAAGACCCAGCTGTATGTTCTTCAGATGCAGTGTTTTAGTAAGCTCAAGCCTGTGGCTGGACAGCTGAAGGAGGCCTTAGGAAGAGCACCTTTAACTGAGAAACGGAGGAGATGGAGCTGCACCAGTTGTGATTCCAGAATTTAGCAATGCCACCTACCGTCTGAAAGATAAATTGCAACACAACCGCTGGGGTTTACCCATGTCTTAAAACACCACTGGCGTTATGCATCTGACTGTGAAAATCAGATTTATTATCAACTCCTGAATCTCAGTTTCCAGAAGTGAAAGCTAGCTGCCATAATTCACCTAAAGCTCCATTGCTCCTCAAAACAATAAGTTGATCAAGTTTCCAATAAACGGCTTGTGGAGATTGACAGCAGATCAGAAAGCCTGTCTGAGTCTGAGTCTGACATTGATCTCAGCACAATCCATATCTACCCGTGAGAAACTTAATCAAGAGAAGCAAGAAATTCAAAACAATAAAGGGAGTAGATGGTAAACACAGCTGCAGCTGGCTTCTGTTTGGATTCTTGGGATGTCTGTACTGTAGATAACTAACAATAGTATAGTGGAGTTAAAATAGCCAATGAACCTGTTGTAGTAGTTAAGTAACCAATGGACAATGAGCACAAATGATAAACATACAAAAGTGTATATATGACACTGGCTTTTGGAATAAACGCTTTTTGCCTGCACTTTACACTGGACTCAGTGTGTGTCGCGCGTCCGCCTCAACTGCGACAACGCACCACTGCTCATGTGGCATCACTGCTCTGAATAAAGTTGGCAAGCAGGAAGGAAAAAAAGCATCAGAGGTTTTCCATGGCTTAAGATGGGAACACCCCACTGACTCAGCTTTTGTGCACAGAGCCAGTTTGTGGGAGTTCACAGACTAAATTGTCAACTTTGTTCCTGTTATTGACAGTCCATTCTCTTAGTGAATAAACGTTTGGGCTGCCCTCTTATGACATGACAGTTGATATACCAATTTTGTGGTCCTCTCTGTCAGACTGTTTTTAGTCTCTTAACTTTTCAGACTGTATATTTTTGATTTTTGCTCCTCTCCTTCGCTGCTTTATTCATGTCTCCTGTAGGAAGTACAACTTCTGATGGCTGATGACATCTTAATCTATGTCCACATCAAGCTACATAGATGCCACAAGCTGTTGTTAAATCAGGGCTCAATATTAAGAGTAGCTTAAAGTGGAAAAGAAACTGTAGATATGCAGTGCCTTAAGACAGAGACTATTTTTCTTTCCTCAGAGAAGGTTTCAGCCACTTGCAAAAGGTGCTACACCATCACATTAGGAACCCTGAGATCACAAATTGTTTTTTATACTATGGAAGGAAAAACAGCTTGTGTAATACAGAGCAGCTAGAAGGTGGGTTTTATTTTTAGGGAAAATTAGAACTTTCAAAAATACTGGTATACTTGTATTTGATTCAGATTGATTGACTCCATCACTAAAACAGGACCTATCCACATTGCAATCAATGCTACAAATGTTAGGTCAGTAACCAGTGGGAGAAAAAAGGTTGCACAATATTGTACAACGGTAAAATATCTGTAAGAATTTCAATGAATATTCCTCTATAAAAGTGCATGACCAAGACGAATTTTCTTACTGCACTGGAATTTTAATTACATTACACTGATTAATCAAAAAACCTCTGTTTGAACTCTACTGAAATTAACAGTGCTAGAAGGAAAATAACCACCAAGAACTCACCAAAACATGCTTCGGGCAGCCATTCAGCTCAGGTAGTTGTGTGGTCAGACACGCCAACGGGCCCAAAGCACAGATGATTGAATCTAGGAGTACTGACAAACTTCCCGAAACAGCCACCATTCCCTGGTAGCGAGGAAAGAAAAAAATTGGATAGGGCTAAGTGGTGGATCTTTCTCAACTGTATCCATTCTCATGCAGATACAGTATCTTCAGCTCCTCCAGTCCTCTTCCACTATTTACACAGTAACAAAATTGTGTCTTGTGCTTCACAGAGAGACTGCTGGCTCAAAACACTTAATGAGTTCAGTAGGCAATGAACAGGTGCAAGATAAAGGCAGGAATCAACACAGAACATCAGAAAGTTGTCACTTGCATAAAACACTGATTTCACAAATTTTTATAATATATTTCTTGTGCCATTTTGTACCATCTATTTTGTTAACTACGTGAGTCCTAATGACAATAGTTGTTTTATTTTTGAAGTTACAGGAATGCTAAGCCTGTAACAAATGCTTTAGTCATTGACATACTTTCCGGAAAGGGAATTTGTCTGTGTGCTTTTCTGGACTCTGGTTGTTCCTCCCATGATCTCAATCAGTCACACCAAAAACAAAATGCAAGAACATTTATTTCGCTGTTGATAAAATTAGCAAGCATAGTGGGGTGAGATTATTATCATGCTACTCACAAAATTCAGGGATATTATTTGAGACAAATATGTTTTCTCCTTAGAGGCCGGGCTGAGTTCTGAAAGTGTACACGTGTGCATGTACATTCGTAGAGTCACTGTCATTTAACAGTAGGAAACCATTAAAATGTGACATTATGTTACTGGGTAAGTTGAAACAATAGTAAGCCCTCTCCAAAGCACTGGCAATACGATACTGCCAGAAAACCACAGGACATGCAAAAAACTTCTTGGTAAAGGCTGATAGTTTTCTAAGAAGTAGAACAGTAACAGCAACTGACCAGAGACTGACAAAATAGCAAGGAAGTACCAAACCCAAGGTGAACATATGGTAAGTAAAGACTGAAGAGCTTGCTGAATTACAAATTGCTTTCAAGGATCTAGAGCTACAAAGCACCTGTCTTTCTTTGATGCCTACTGTTTACTGAGGCTTTTTATTTCACTGGAAATAAAGAGCAATGCATCAAAGAAACAGGGCATGCCACCTCTAGTTTCTCTTCCTAGCAGAAAACCACTGGTTAAACTTCTAAGAAAATAAAATAATCATCTCTCAATGCATTGTGCGGATTACAGGCCATGACTGTGACTTTGCTGGTTACAGACTCACCTCTGTTTCCTGCAGTCTGTGTCCAATGAGGCTCAGAGATTCACCCAGCAACTGTAAGTGTGCAGCTACATCAATAGGATCTGTCTCAGGGGCTTTGGCTGGTGAGGAAGGCACCACCACGGTGCTGGTGGGGGATTTTTTGTGAGGGGAAATCACTCCTGTTGGAGAAGCTGGAAACACAAAAAATTAAAATTCCATATTCCTTGCTTTCACTCTTTTACTCACAAGCCTATTTAGTTAGTAAAGTTCAAATCTCACAGGCTTGAGATCCTTAAATGGTTCTGTTGCCCCAGTCCCATATTCTTTGGAGTTGCAAGTTTTTTTCACACGTACAGAACATCTACCTCAGCTGAATGCAGTTGGGGAGATGTGGTATCAGAGATGCTAAACCAAGAACAACCCATCTTCCCTCTAGCAGCAAACTAATCCCACCAGAACCTCCTTTCTGCCCCTTCTTATTTTACATTTCAATCCCTAAACTGCTAAAACCAGTACCATTCTACGAATTAGACAAGGACATCTTTATGAAAAATGCTGACATCAATCTCGCTCTCACAGAAAAGTTAATTTGACTGTGATTAAAATGTCATGCTTTGTGAGAAAACAGGTAGGGAGGTGAAGCAGGTAAGGACCTTCGTTTTTTATTCCACAGGCAACACTACCTTTCCTGTCCAAGAAAAAAGATGAGAGCAAATAAAGTGCAACAATTACCTTTCATTTTTGGTGCACCATCTGAAGACGATGCCTTCCTCTTCACAGTGGTGGCCTCTGCTTTATTCTGCTTGTGCTGGAGATACTGAGCTTTCTGTTTCCAGATCTGTAGTTACCATGGTAAGAAAAGAAAGAATCATAATATTAGGTAATTCTGTTACCTGATGCCAGGACCTGGAGGCAGAATGATGTTACGTAGCTAGGAGATGAAGCAATACCATGAGAAGACAATGAATGCTTTTATGTTTGCAGGGGCAAGACTTCCATACTTCCCACCTTTACATGCTTTAGGGATATAGGTAACAAATTTCAAGGCATTGTGGCAATGCTGCCAGCAAATTCTGATCTAAGCACGCAGTTCACAGAAATCATTTTACAAAAACATGTCACACAAACACTCACCAGTTTATCCTTCTCAGGTAGCTGCTTCCACACTTCTGCCAGTTTTTTACTTAGCTCTCCAAAATCTGGCAGAAAGAAAGAAGAAAAATGTTTAAAACTAAGTTGATCATAATTTATCCAGATTCACAGCTTGGTTAAACTAGAATTGTAATGTAATCCTGAAATCCACACCTGTCCCCTTTGCCACCTCTTATTCTAAGTAACATTGGCAGATTGTTTGCATTACGTCAAAATTAAGAAGTTTGTCTGAAACAAAGACCATATGTTCTGCTAATTAATCTGACTGGTGTATAATCAGGAGAAGAAAAGGCTGGATTATTCTCTTACCTATTCCAGGGTGCTCAGACACAATATTTGTACGATATTCCTTACAGAACACCTGATAAGCAGACATGTTTTTCTTCTTTGGCTAGTCAGAAGAAGAAAGGAAACAAAGATTTTTAATTGTGATGAGACCTTCTCCAAATTAATAAGAATTTGGCATTTATTGAAGACTTAAAGAAAGATATGGTTCTTAGATCATGAACCTTAAAAAGCAGTCCTCTACATCTTCTGGCTGAATTTAGTCTTTATGAAAGTACAGGAATCAGCCAGAACCAGTCTTAGTACAAGGCTGATCTTGCAGAACTCAACAAGCTGCTATTCCAAATTCAGGATCAACATACAGCTTTGTTAATGTATCTCAGTTTTACAACTTAAAATAACAAACCCTAATATGTTATACTATTCACAGTACCTATTACAGAACTGTCAAAGTAATTTAGTCCTCATGGTAATGTTGTGTTCCATTTCTTGCATCCATACAAAGTACTTCAATTTGGCAGGAAAACAGACTGTGTAGTACATTGACAGCAAAGGTATTGCAATTGCTGAGCCATGATCAGGGAAAAATTCCCAAATAGAATAGGATAATGGCTGAACAGATCTGGGCTCTGTCTGCCCATTTCCTCACACAAAGCATTATTTCTCTATCTGGACATGCACAAGCTGCTTTCTCCCATTTAATCACACAGCTACAGTTACCTTATTTGTAAACTTGTCCATATGCTAGCTACCATTTCTGCTACTCATATCTTTATGCAGTAACCATGGAAAATTGAACATATAAGTACAGGACAAAACTGGGAACATGGCAGTCTGTAAGAATTAGAACTTCATTTGAATACAGGAGTAAATGGGTAAATATCTTCAATTTTCAGGTAACAGCTCGATTCCTTTGTATATGAACTTTGATCACTAGTCCAAAAGTCTGCCTGGGAATAGCTAGAGCCAGTCACATTAGAAAAAGATGCAGATATGCTTGGTGCATGACCTGTACCAAGCAAAATTAAGTATAACTCTCCCAGAGAACCTCTACTGGCTGAAGACTGTCTGTACCACAAAGCCAGAACATGCATTCCTTTTGTCACAAACAAAAATCACAGTGGCTGACACATTTTTCCAAACATGCTTCAGTTAAACCATTGATAATGGGGATCAGTTATCCTTCATTTCAATCTAACATGCCTTTGTAATGGAGTGCCTAATTCACCATTACCGACCATACAATTTCTGTTTTCCCTCCAGTTTTTCCTTACTTTGTCTCTTTCTCTTTCCTTTTCTCTTTCCTTTTCTTTTTCTCTTTCTTTTTCCTTTTCTTTTTCTCTTTCCTTTTCCTTCTCTCTTTCCTTCTCCTTCTCTCTTTCTTTTTCTCTTTCCTTCTCTCTTTCCTTTTCTTTTTCTCTTTCCTTTTCTTTTTCTCTTTCCTTTTCTTTCTCTCTTTCCTTTTCTCTTTCCTTTTCCTTTTCCCATTTCTCAGCCTTGTCCTTCTCCTTGTCTTCCTTTTTCCTCCTCTTCTCACCTTGACCATCTGAGTGAAAAACAGCAGGAGGAGGTGGAGAGACAACATAGGGGGTACTGGGAGGTGGTGGTGACACTCTTACTTCTGCTACCGCCACTGGAGAGTGCCCAGAACTCTTTTTAGACTTGGAGTGCTTCTTCTCTCTGTGTTTCTCCTTGTCCTTTTTTTTCTTACTTTTTTTGGACTTCTTTTTCTTCTTGATTTCCCGGTAGGAGTCATCTATGACCAGCTCTCCAGCCTCCAACTCTCCACCAGAAGAAGAACCAGATTCTGGAGGCGCCTCCATACCTGAAACCTCGTACTCGCTTGCATGGCCCTCTGAATGAAGGGAGGTGTCAGCACCAAGACTCTCAGAAGGTGGATGTGAGTCCGCAGGCGGTTTGTGCTTTTTCCGGGATGACTTCAGGAAGCTCTGCAGATCGTGCCCCAGCAGGAAGGAGCCTTGCTCATCTCGAGCTGATTTCTTTGAAGATTTCTTTGCAGCTGCTGGTGCTGAAGAGTAGGATAAAGAATCATCATCTGCTGCACTACTTTTCTCTTTCGGTGAAAGGATGAGCTTCATCTTCAAGCCATCAGGTTCACGAAGAGTAAGTGTCTCTGTGTTCACGTAAAGAGGTTTCATTTTTTTAGATTTGTGGGAGCTGCCATCATCCACTGAGTGCTCCCCACTGCTCCCACTTAGCTTCTTCTTGGGATGTTCCTTTCTGCTTTCAGAATGGCCAGAGGAAGAATGAGATGATTTTTCAGAGGTCCTCTTTGAAGACTTTGAGCTTGTGGCCGAAGGTGAGGTGATAGCCTTGAGTAAATCCATGGTTGTATCAGCTGAGGATGGGCTAGAAGCTGCTTTTTTCTTCTTCTTTGATGGTACATCCAAAGGCGAGACACCTGAAAAAGATCAAGAGAAATGTACATTGAGATGATTCCCTTAAAGGGCAAAGAAAGGAAGTGAGAATCCTGAGAGCCTTACAATTACAGGTGACAGATTTACATCCTGGCTTAAACAGAACCACAGACAGCTCAGCACAGCCTTACTGATACAATCCAGAGGCTGTGACACCTGAGCTGGTCAAATAATTTAAGGAAGGCAGAGACACTAGGAAAGTTCTCGAAGTTTTGTCAAACTCCATCCTATTGTGAAATAACGTATTTTGATGAAAATACATCTTACTGAAATTATATCTCAAGTGCAAGGTTTTCATGCCATTTTTAGCCAAGGTGAGACCAATGAGTAGGAAATACGAGCTTTTTCATTCTGTAGACAGATTTTGATGAAAGATAAAATTTCAACTTGGCTTTCTCCTTCTATTGGGCCAAAAATAAATCCTAAATGTGCTAAGCTTTTAGGAACCGAATTGTCATTTTCTGGCCAACTTATTAACTGTGAGAATAACTGAACAGAAAAGCATTCCTTTTTCAACCTCAGACATTCTGTTTTTATAAATTCATAGAAAGTTATACTACCTGTAAGTATAATTAGTTTGTAATGCAATAGGAAAAAAAGAAAAGCAAATGTCAAATGGGAAGGCATGGGTTAGAAAACTACAACTAGTCAATGAAAAGGAGATGGAAGATCTCTACCCCCAACAATGGCAATTTTTAAAGATAGACTGAAAATACAATTCCCTAATCTTCTGCTGTCTGGTACTGATCAGTGTCAGGCTTCTGATTATTTGTTCTAAGGCAGATTGATGTACTCTCCTATAAAATGCTAACCACAAAGCTTGCTGACACTGGTTTAAGAGCATCCTTTCCTTAAAGTCATGACTTGTTAGCCCCTTCCCCTGCTTGATTACTACCTTACCTCTGTAGCAGAACTCATCGGAGGAGTGCTTTCTCTTCTTTTTGTGAGGTTCTGTCCCCGGAAAAAACTCACTGTCCTAGAATATGAAAAAAAAAGTTGCTGACAGAAAGGAGGGAAATAATATGAGAGTCACATGGAGAACTAACATAGATAAAAATTAGTTAGAGGTATCTTGATACTACTGTAACATCAAGGAACCGTAGGTATGAACCAGGATCATCATTCTAGGTGCTAAAAGGAAACCTACTCTGTCCTCCAAGAGCCCACAGTGTAGGCATAAAGTAAGACAAAACACAGGTTACAAATAGGTGAAAGAATACAAAAAATGGTATTAGTCAGAACTGGTTTCAGCACAACATTCACCTAATCAACACTGAGCTTTCTGTAAGCACTGCAGCACAAGGAAACCGAAAGACAGATCTCTATAGGGAGGCCCTGCAAACGAGAGGAGCAATATAAAAGAAAACTTGAAAAAGCACATTTGGAAAGTGCTGAGATATGGGCAGTGAAAGCCAGCACTTGGAGATCAGCTGATAAGTCAATAAAAGACAGACATCTACCTCTTAATAAAGCTCAGAAATAACCTAAGATGCATAGACTGTCAAACCTTGAAAACAAAGGCAAGCAGTTCATGTTTTCTATGCTGAAAAAGAAGTGACAGGAGGTACAAAGAGGTGACAAACTAGAATGATGGGCAAAAAATATGTCCTTAATATGCCATGTCACCTAATTACTATCTGGGTCTTGATCAATTTATGAATCTGAAACTGAAGCTCCTCTAAAGAATTCCAACTGCATGGAAGAAGATTTTAATTTTAAACTAGAACTTGCTTTCTAGATGAAAAAACCCCAAATCACTAGATAGCCACCTCTGAGCTAACAGCAGAAATTTTAGCTCAAAGAGGAAAGTTTCGAAGAAACTTAAGTTGCCACTATGTGATTTCAAGAGTTAAGGCCCCAAAGATGTGAATAGGGCAAGTTCATTCCTCTCAAGAGCTATGGTTTCAGGCTGTCTGCAGAATCAGGAAGACAACAGTGCATCAGTTAGCATTCTATCCATCCTTTGCTGGCTATTTATACAACCGTAAATGCTAATTTTTTTAAATGTGTGTAAGAAGTTATTAATGGCATTTTCTGACTTGCAAGGTTCTATATCAACACTAGGACAACACTCCTACTACCTTATTTTCTGAGGCTAGAAAAATCAGAATCAGGGATTGATCCCCTCCTTTTCCCCAGGAAAATTACTGAACAACACAGGACATGATTAGCTGCTCTTACTGTCTTCTACATGTGTTTCTAAACAGAAAAAAATTAAAGAAAGGACAAGAAACCCATTCCATCCCATCCCATCACTACCTTTTATGCATATCCTTACACCTTGAACCTTTTCTCTGAGGGTTTCTACCTGAGTTGCTATCTCATCTTCCTCTTGCAGAAGATCCTTGTACGAGCGCTTTTTCTCCCGCTGTATCCTGCCAGGTGCCAGCCCGTCATCAACACTTCGGTGACTCTCTAGGAACTCTGTGATTTACGTGACATGGGAAAGAAGGAAGAAATGAAATACCACATTAAGGAATGATAGACAAGTGGACCACGCACAAAATAAGCTAACAGAGGATGTTGGCACAGAAGCCTTAAAGATAACAGTCTGTACTGTCTGACCAGAGGGATGGGGCTCGGTGCTCTAACACAATCATTCCAGATATAATTTCTAATGCTTGGAGATTCCTTCCTAAAGACAAGTGGACCTAGAAATGTTACCATGACTAAATGTATTATTATCCCTTGCCCCCTGTCCTGTTGACCTGGCAGGGAGAAGAAAGGCTGCAGTGGCAGAGTTCCCAGTCAGGGTGTCTACATTAGGAAATAACACCCATTTCTCTTAAATTCTAATCCCAGTACTTGACACCTGGAAGTCAAGGGCTTGGGATCCTCCAGTAACTTGGCCAGGTTAAATGTAAGGGCTCCACAGCACACTAGGTTCCCTTCCCACTCTGACTGCACGGCCTGGTAAAGGCTGCAAAGGGCACCCTTTAAAATTATTTATTTATTTTTTCAAATCCCTCAGAGATTATGAAGTAGTCTTACCTTCTTTCTTCTTGGCGCCATCATAAGCCATGGTGGTCCTGCACGAGCCTGTGAATGAGTTGCCACGTCTGGGCTCCTTCCCCCGTTCCCATCTATAGGGAAAGGTCTGAGAAACAGAGAACGAAAATAACCCTCCCACAAAGAAGACTCACTATGTAAATTGGGAAACTTTCTCGGAACCAAAGAAGGATTCTCTGGAAGACAGTGGGAATGGAAAGGAGCGGTCACTCTTCAGGCTTGACAGATTTGGGTTTTTTTAAAATCAAAATGGATGTTGTATTATTTTAAAGATAGAAAAATACCACCTCTTTCTTATAAAATATCTAAATCACTGAAGGAATTTATTGACAAAAATAGAAAGAGGGTGAGAAGACAACTGAGTTAGATTTTCATGACAGTCAAAACTGCACCCAAACTGTGTCAAAGCCATTTTTTGTCAGGAGCCACTGTAGCAAAGAGTGGGATGTTTAAAGACATTTCAAACCCTTGAATCTCAGATGAAGTGAAGGAAAAGAAGGGACCAGGCAGAAAGAATTAAATTACAAAAGAATAAGTATTAATTATTTTAACTAGAGGATCACACATTTCGTGTTAGAGGTGTGCATCCTTCTGATGTGTTTCCCAGCGCTACCACTGCAGCCATTCTGAAAGCCAGCCTGGGAGAGGGGAAGGGAGAGAGCACTCCTTTCAGCTAGGCCTGCAGCAGCCCAACCTCTGCCCCCCAGGTTTCAGGCTTCCTCTAACCGAGTCACTGCCCCAGATACGGGCATACAGCAGGACAGTGCTGCTATGGAATAGCCGCACTCTGGGTCTCTCAGAGCAAACAGCTTTTGTCCATCAGCCAGTGACCAGCTTAGCAATTAAAGATCGACCTTCTGCTCTTACAGGATTAAAGCAATCGCCTCCAGCTGCCTTTGTGTGTTTGTGTGTATGTGCACATGTGCAAACATCCAGCCACAAAGACCATGCAGCTTGCTCATCCCAGCTGTCATGGTAATCTTGCCACACTGAAGCTACATTGGAATACTCTAGGAACAGGGAACTTGTGCTTGTACATCCCCCATGGACTCGTTTTATAAACAAGTGGCTGATGCTGACAATGTACAACATATTCATCCTATTGTGGCTACTTAAGTGATACAGCAAAGTCACAACTAAATCAAGCTTGTAGGTACACAGGAGATGTTTATGTTTAAATTAATAGGAATACATGTTATTTCTTCAGCTTTTGGGAAAACATCCACTGCAGGATGCCAAGTCAGTATTCTGACCATTATACACTGCTGGTAGCAAATATAACAATTCTACCTACACACAAGAGCACTGCATATGTACAAAGCACTGCACCTGGCAATAAAAAAGAGCATCTTGCCACTTGTGGGCTCGTGATCTTGGACTAGACGTTGTCAACATTTTGTGATGTTCGTTTGTCATACAGAGTTCAGTGGGAAGACACACAATACCAGAGCATTGTGCTCAAGATGGTAAGGGCCTAACCCCGATACTGCTCAGCAAAACAAAGCTGAAGACAGTCACTCATGAATGGATGACTTGGAGAGCCTAAGATTTGTTTGTACCTGCATGCATACCTTTTAATCTCTTAAAATCTTATCTGCTTGGCAGGTACAAGGTTGGTAGATACTGCCCAAAGGCGCTCACAGCCCAGACCTCCAATCTGGCAAACACAAAACATACCCTTAACTACTCTCATCCTGTAAACCTCAATTAGGCTCCCCTGCTTCACATTCCTGTGTTTCAGCAGCGATGGCACAGGCTTAGCGGGGAAGCTTTCCCTTCACGTCTCCCGTTCCTCAGCGCAGATGCCTGCGGTTCAAGGCCTAGCCTTGCTCTTCTGCAGCCTTGGGGCTCCGCATGGGTCCCCGCTTGCCGCTCCCGCTGCCGACTGGCCGCGGGGGGTGGCTCCTTCTCCCCATGTGCCGCCGGCGCTCCCAGCCGGAGCCGTGAGGGCAGACGGGGCCGCCGGGAACTCCGCGCGCAGCCGACGGCGCAGAGCCCGGCACCGGCCCCTCCGCGGGCGCGGACCCGCGGCCGGCCCGTCCTGCGCATGCGCCCCGACACC
>VZRR01006905.1:18574-189061 GCA_013398015.1 Oreocharis arfaki | reverse complement strand
GGGGACGGGCCGCGGCCGCCTCACTCGGCCCCGCCGCTTCCCGCCGCGCCGCCGCCCGCGGCCGCCATCTTGGACAGGGAGACAAGGGACGCGCGCCAGCGCCGGCCAGCCGAGCGCCGAGCTCCTCCAACGCGGCACTCGCGGGGCGGGGGAAGAGGGGCGGGGCGCCNGGCTTGCCGAGCGCATCGATGGCCCGGCGCGGCTCCCCGGTAGCGACGTGTCCCGGTTTTTTTATGGGACACACGGGTGGGACACACGGGGCGGACACACGGAGCATCCGTGCCCGGCCCCGGCTCTGATCCCGACCACCACCAGTGGAGGGGTGCCCACCTTCCCTCTGGCTTGGCGCAGCCTCCTTTTTGTGTGTGCGGGTGCTGCGCGGTGCCGGCGCAGCTTCCCCTCTCTTGTCGTCCCTGTCTGTAGGAGACTGAGCTGGCTGGGCTTGCAGCCCGCCTTGGTTGTTGGCTGCTTGGTTCTGCCGCGGTGGGTCAATGGGAGAGGGTGAAATCCTGTTATTGAACAGTTACAGAGCCAGCACTTCCATGAGATTAGCCACACATGCACATGAATGGGCACATCTCCCTCGAGACTGTCTAAACCACGAGGAACTGAGCGGATGCAGTGCACAGGTGGGAGCTCGGGGCCAGCTGGGGCAGAGATAAACACGACTGAACAGCACATTCGGGCCTACTGCCCATGAAGGCATCCCCCAATCCTCGCACCCATTCTGATCTCTGGTTCTGATTGTCCGAAGGTGGCAGGCAAGAGAAAGGCAAATTGCCCCTAGCATCTTCTAAAGGGCTCATTCATCATTGCAGAGGCTTTAAGACGTAGGTTAAAAAAAAAGCTCAGGAAACAGCCAGGTCAGAAAAGAATCCTTTTCCCCCCTAGGTTAGCCCTTCTTCACTCAGACCTGTTGGGAGGTACAACAAACCTCATTTCACCGTTACCTTAAATCCCATAATCTCCACTGATGCACGAGTTGTCTTTCTATTTAGATGCCGGCAGATACCCCCGTGACTCTTTGGCAGAGGCTGCTCACGGTCACATGCTGTCTGCAGACTACCGTTCCCAGCCATGCCCGAGGTTAAACCCGACCCATCGCAGACAGGCCATTCCCCAGCCCCTACAGATCCGCCTTCTGGCCCTGCTCATGCTTTTGTGTCCTAACGAGTACAGAATGATGACAGTAATTATTTGCAGTCCAGTAAGGGCCTGGAGGAATTTGAAGAGAATAGAGGCCTATGCCTGTTACCCTGTGTGAAAGTGTAGTTTGATCCAAAGTGAGGGGTACAGCCTGTGCACACAGATCCATGTCCACAAGTGCAGCAGCTGTAACACATCAGGGTGAAAACTCACCAGCCCCTAGGCTGAGCACGAAGCCTGTGCAGATATTCTCATGTGTGTACACGTGTGCCTGCTGCTGGCACTAAAATCACTCCTTGCCCTCCAGACCGTAACCCAGGGAGGAATCACCAAGGTGGACGAGTGCCTCTGCAAATTTATGACCAGGATCTTGCCAGAGCTGAACCTGACATGACCTGCTCCTTTACTTCTGCTTGTTGGTGATGTTTCTAGGGGCCCCAGTGGTGGATCTGCACCCCATTTGACAATGCACAGCACAACAGAATCACAGTTCCTGTGGTTTTATAGTCTTCAGCTTTCTTGCTCGGATTACAGGCTGTACAAAAACATCTGTGGACATAAGAGAAACATCAGGTAACTCCTGGGAGCACCTGGCCTATGGGTTAGGTGGAGGCAGAACGGGAGCAAGTCAGAAGAAGCTGTGAGCATGGTTGGGAGAGGCTACGTGCAGCCCAAAGGAACAGGGATTCAAATTGCTGTGAAAATGGAGAGTTTAAATTAGCCTGGTATTTGATGATAGCAAGGACTTGGTAATGATAGCTAGTAAATGTGTGGGGATGGTCTGTTTAATATTCTGCACCCTAGAAAGAGAAAGCATTTGAGCTCCCCTGCAGTTTAATGGTTTTAGTGCTGGATGGCTCATAGGTATTAGATTGTGTCAGGGACTGTGTGTGGATGAGAAAGAATGAATTTGCAGGTGAATTTGCAAAAATGAGCATATAGCAGGATACTTGCACATAAAGCCACTGAAGCACCAATCATTCAGACTTCCCCTGTTGAGATCCATCCAAGTTTCTTTCCTCCCACAGAACAAACATCATAGTAATAGGAATTGTAATAGTGACAACAATAACATGTAGTGCCTTCTACTGCACTTTTCATCAGCCAAGAAATGTTCAGAAAAATTCATTTCAATCATTCCCATTCTTCAGAGCTCATAAAGGGAACCAGCCAGCACAAAACACTGGCATTTATTGGGTGCTTTCAGACAACTTAGCCTTTTGCTTTTCTAGAAAATCCAGGACTCTCTTTAGACTATGCACCTAGATTAAACAGGTCAGGTGGGGAAAATGTCAGAATGCTGATAGCAAATTTAAGAAAGTCACAACCCCTTCAAATCCTTAACACTTGACAGAATTGTTTCTTTGTACTCTGGAATATAAGAGGTCATAGTGAGGGAATCAGAAAATCAAGCAGTTCCTGCAGCTTTTACGACCTGAAACGCAGCTTCAGTCAGTGTCAGACTGTTGTAAGAATATTGCTTATTCCTTTTGCTCAGAGTGTCTTGCATTCTTTTGCCTACATCCCTGGGAAAGAAACTGCAAAAGAGCACATGGAATGTTCCCTCAGGTGTCCTCTTGGCTGTGAGATACATATTCTACAAAATGCTCTTGCCAGTGCAGAACATTTTAGGATGTGTGTATAGTTCCCTAGGCTCAATGCAAGATTTGTTATGCACTAAGGGCTTACTGCCCATGGAGCCACCCAATCTGGTCTTGCTTTCCCCGCTTTATTTCCACCATGCAACCTTGTCTGCTTATTTTCTCCTGGCTGAACAACAGTCCATGCTTCTAGATTCAGTAGCCCTCTTTTGTTTCATTGGGTTTTAGTACTTAGTTCTGTGGTGTCTCAAGTGCAGTGAATGTAAGAAGAATGAATGATAACATGAGCACAAGTTTACAACCAAGTTATGTACTGAATTAAACTCAGCACTCAGAGCTGTGTGAACAATTATCAAATTTACCTGTCACAGTTTTGCAACTCATAAATCTCCTTTCACTCCTGTGTCAGTTTCTCATATTTTTTCCCTAGATTCCAGGATGATTAGGCATTAACTGGAATGAGACCTGGAATAAAACCTCTGCTCTCCACCTATCCAAAAAAAGCAGCACACAGACAGTGCCACTCTTGTAGCACTTGTTAGTCTTGTTGCTTGTTTTGCAGAGACAATTTTACTATTCTCTCTGCACATTGCTAGACTTGTGTGTTACTAGCTACTAAGCTGCCCTTAAAAAGGAAAGTGGAGGAGGTGACCACGGTGTCACAGTGACTTTAGGTGTAATGAACCTTGCTTGCTCGCTTGCCAGTTGCCTCACCCATGTAATTTCTTTAGTCTCATTTGTAAACAATGCTGGTGAATCCTCTTTGGATACAAGGACTTGCTTCCTTAGAGAATGGAAACTTCAAAAGATTTGTTGTGTGTGTTGTTTCAGTGCTGGGGCTTTGTGTAAATTACTTCCCATTTGTCTTTGCTTTTTTTTGCAGGATGCATTCATTTTCATGCCTCTTCATCTTTCAGTACAGTCATTAATGAAACCACAGAGGTGTGTGCATTAATTTGTAATGTCAATACAGAAGCCGGAATGTTCCCTGGAGCCACAGCATCTGTTGCAGTGGGGACACACCTCCACCTCCCTGCTCCTTGTGCTGCACTCTCTGTATTCATGCTGAGAGAGCTAAGGTGAGATGGGAGGTCAGTGTCCATCTGGTAGAGAAAAAGTACAGTGAATTACAGTAGGATTTGTGGGGTCTGGAGGGGAAGAGCCTGCTCTTGGATGTGGTTAAGCAAAGGGAAAAGGACTGTACTGGGGTGATACACATAGAGGAAAGGCTTAGTGCAGGCAATCAGTCAGCATTGAATTTGCCTCTTTTCACTGATTTTGCTGTGTCCCTTCTCACCACCTGCCAGGGAGGTAGAATTGGTTTAATCAGAGTTTCATTGAGCCGTGCAAGGCCTATTACATTACTTTCAGTGCTGAGGTCTCCCTCCATGCCTGCTCCTTGGAGACCTCGCTGGTGTTGGCTTGCAACCGTGGTCCCATGAAACATCAGGTATTCAGCTCTATCTGTATTCTTGATTTGCATTTCCCCTTTTTTTTTAACCTTGAATCTGTTAATTTATTTAAATTCCTCCTCTCATACCTTGTTTCCATTTAGCCCTCTTCTGTACTGGCCTGCTCTTCTTTTTTTAGACATTGTAGTGTGATCCTTCACCTTTAGGAAAAAAAGCCTGTAACTCCAAGATGCTTCATTCCTGCAGTTTTCTGTTTATGACAGACCCACAGCGCTGACATCTGTCACATACTGGGTAGTGGAAATTACTATATTACTAATATTTCTCTCCAGATAATGTAGATGGGTCATGGCTATTTCTGTGGACCAAGCCTGCCTATTGCCTCTGCTTCTGGCTATGGATGCCATTGCCGGAGATCAGAAATTTTGGGAAGAGCAGGAGATTTCTCTCTTCCCTGAACAGCTAGAAAGTGGCAGTGGAGTTTGTGGAGGCTGGCCACAGGACAGTGCTGCCTGCAAAATTCTTGAGATGCCAGCTGGGGCGATGCCAACCTTGTGACTGTGGTGTGCTGTGGTCTATGGAGCTGCTGCAAAAATATGGGCAAGAGGTGACATGTGGAAAGGGCTCCAGACTCACCAAGATTGGAGTCAGATTAAAGGCTCCTTTAGGAGCCTAAAGGAGATGTACTGGTGTTATGAGTGGGTGAGAAATAACAAAAAATTACGCATTGCAGAGTGGTGTGTGTTGGGAGAAGTTGGTGGTGTTGCAGGACATTTTATGTGTTTTCCATAAGAGGTAATTTTCAGTGCTTTCAGGGCCACTGCATAGGACATCATGATCTGGGTCATCAAGTGCTGTTCTCTGCTATTGTAGGCCCACTGTCATTCAATCCCTATTGTAAACTGATCAGTCTTTATCTTAAAAGGAATCAAGTCTCACTCCCCCACAATGCTCACTGGGAGATTGTTCCGGAGCCTCTTTTGTCTGATGGTTAGGAGCCATCTCCTAATTACCAGCTTGAATGTATATATGGTTAGCTTGCATCCATTTATTCTTGTGCCAACATCTTATTTTAGCTAATATAATTATTGTCTCTGGCTGCTGTTTTTGCTCAGAAGTATTTATAGAGAGCTGTCATACCTGCACTCATTCTCATTTTGCACATAGAATATGTCACTCAAGGGAAAGAAAAACCGTACTGCATGGAGACATCAAACCCTCTTTCCCCAAATATGTAAAAGCAGTTAGTCCATGGTATGGGAGTGAGCATAGCTGGTCAGGGATACAGTGACTGTTTTTTGTGATGGCACTGTTGTCTGTTTGCAAACTTGCTTAAAGAAGCCTCACCTCTCACTGCACCACAATCTGAAACAAAATTAAATCAAGCTCACTTTTCTGGGTTACAGGAGAACCTACGGATAATGACCTGTGGCATCTCTCTCAACGTGGTACGAGAGAATTATCTAACTGGGAATTCTGCAGTCTAGACTATGACTGAGCTAATGCTGGGAAAGATGGAGGAATGAAAGGCCTCTATAAAATGAATTTTATCTATGCTTTGCACCAAGCAGGCAGAGGAGTCGTAAAGCTGAGCTTAAATTCTTTGTGTGAAGACAGAATTGGTCTGAAGCGTAAGTACAAGCATGGGATAAACTTGAAATGACAATATTTTCTTTGTAATGCACATCAGAAACCTTCAAAAGAAGTTAAGGTGCTTCAAGATGAATCAGAGTGGAAGCTTCTTCAGCTCGTTTCTCACTGCACCATGCAACAACATTTTGAAATTTCTTCTTTTCTTTCATCAGTTGCTCTCCAGATGGAAGTTGAGGGTTTTTGACATTGTCTGAGGATGCTGAAGCTGCGACTGTGAGAAGCAGTTTTGACCAGCCTCCCAGTGATCCTCAAATCCTTATCATGTGCCTGGGTTGTGTACTGATCACTTGTACACAAAGTGGACAAATCGCTCTTCCAAGCAGTGCTGCTCTCAAATAAGGCACATGGGTCTGCATGCCCCACATTTATTTTGATGAGAGACCTAGGGAAGAGTTTGGTGGGTTTTAGTCATGATTTTGGAATGGGGGAATGTAAAAAAAAAAACAAACAACCCAAAACCTGTTTGTTTCTATGCAGGATATAACAGTGTACTTACATAGAGAGAAGTAGAGAGATTATATCCATGTATATCCCAGTCATAACTCATTTCTTTTCTCAACAGTACCAGCCAGGGAGGGCTATTGAGTATTGGTGTTGCACTTGGAGCACAGAAAGAACGGGATGTTTTACAGTCCTAGATTCAATTCCCGGTTAAATGTCTCAGGTAATGGAAGCTTTTACCACATCACTCGAGAGCATTGTATTGTCTGCTAGATTTCATAAGCAAGGAGTTTTCTTTTTTATTTAGTTGAGCTGCTTGCTTTTTCTGGAGAAATAAATGACCAAATAAAAAGCAAATCTGAAAACCTCCCCCACTGAGTCTATTTCAGTTGTTGCTGTTTTCTTCACATTTTCCTCCTTGAAATGCATTAGTTTCCAGTTGAAGGAACCTGAAGAAAAGATGATTATTACCAAGAAATTTGCAAATTAGCACAGCTCGAAACACCCCCTTAGCAGTATTCTAGTGAAATGAGTGAGGCTGGGCTAAAACCTCAATATATTTATTTGGATCATTCTATATTTGGACTTAGCAATCTTATTACTGAGCTGAAATTTAGGGCTCTTTAGACAAATTTGTCCTGGAAATAGCACTTGTAAATTACAAACTCTGATAGGTGGGAGGATGAGGACAGTGTCTAAGATCTAACAAGGAGAAAAGTAACAGACATTTTTCCATTTCTATTAAGTGTGCTTGCATATTTTCAGCACATTCAACAAATGAACAGTTCTGTGCTTGGACAAAATTAGTTGGTTAAAGAGAAGCAAAATGCACCAAGTGTGGTGTGGGGGATATTGCAGTGCTATTATGCAAATTGGTGCTATGTCTTCAGCAGGAGTTTTCAGTTCAATTTAGATCTACTCCAAAGCAGGAGAAGAATGTGTTTTAGTCAGACCACTGGGATGAGACCATGCATGGAAAAACTCCTATATAAAGAAAGACTGAAGCATCCATGAAAAGATGGAGAAGGGTTGGGAAATGTACACCGTGTAAGGCAGAATGCGGAAGAAGATGTGGCCACTAATCACTGAGGATTTTTTGTGAAACAAGGGGAAAGGAGAGCTTAGTGGAGAGGGAAAAGACTGGTAAAAGGAAGCTTTGTGCCGTGACAGAAGGAGGCAGTGGAAATCCCCGCTTTCATGTTTCTTGGAGTACAGGAGCAGAGTTTTAAACAGGGGTGGAAATTTCTGTGTTAATTCTAGTGTAATTACTGTAGGTGAAAATACATTTTTAATTTAAACTCTTCATTCTGGAAAGCAGAGCCCTGCCATATTCCAGAACAGAAGTCAAATTTGAATTCTGAGAACATGACAAGAAACGCTCATGGGAGAAAAATGATCACATAAATGTCAAAGGCATCATTTCTTTAATGTTCCTGCTCTGGTCATTGCTAGCAGAAATGTCTCAGCAATATCTTTTGGGCTGAACGTGGGTCTACACAGCATTATGTTCATTATGTGCTGAAGACATCCAGCACTCTATTTTTCACTGTGTTCCTCTCTTTACCGCAGGTAAGTTCACAGCTTATGTCTGTATTATTCTGCACTGCTAAGCTAGTGCCGCCTGCCAAGATTTACAGCATCTTTTCTTAAGCTCAAATGGTTATAAAAATCACTAGATGGCAGCAGTGTCGTTTCTGGTCTCCTCTTGTCCTGAACCGGTCACAGCTCTGAGGTGCTCCTTGTAGCCAGTTCCCAGCTTTGCAGAGTATGCAAGGGCAGCTATGCCTACCGAGAAAATCCTTGTCTCTTCCTCAGCAAGAGATTTGTGTTCTCCATTTGGCGCCTTCGCAAAGGCTGGGTTTTAACGGATGATTCCCTACTTTTTCTTCAGATTCCTTGTTTTCCTCTGGAATTTCCCGTAATTTTTAGCTTGCAGGCACGGGTGTATATACACGTGCTAATGGCTGTGTTGTTATGATATGTTATATGCTTCCAAGGCCATGCAAGGTAACTAACTTAGCTTTGGCTGAGAGCAGAGACTGTCCCTGGAATCAACAGAGGTTGACTCCATGGCTTGGGTGTGAAACTGGTTAAGAGGGATTTGTTAATGGCACTATTTGTTGTTGTTTCACTGTTGCAGTTGGCTTTGCTCAATAAAATGCTAAAAGCAAAGTGCTAAGAGAAGAGAAATAGGCTGGAGAATTTAAAAAATCAGAGTAATTTTGGTCTTGAACAATCCTCAAGTTTCCCAATTCAGGAATTTCCTGTGAAAAGGAATATTTCCAGTCGGTTCCCCGGCTACAACCATTAGACTCTGAGGTTCCATGGCAGTGTGGTGAATGGGTGCATGGCCTGGCTGGTGGTGTCAGTGTTGTTTTGCCTGCTTTCTCAAGAAACCTCACCAAACTTAAGCAGTCTCCAGGAACCCTTCAATGTCAGTGTCAAAACCAAGAGAAAGTTTCCCCTGGTGGTCACGATCTGGTCTTGGTGGGTTCAATAGCTCCTTCCCTGTCTGCTTCAATGACAAGCCAAACCCTAGGGCAGGGGGGAAGAAAGAAAGAAAGGTAATTGTGATTCTTCTGGCTTGCTTTTTAAAAGAAGTCCTCCTTCACCCCCCCCCTCCCCCAACCAAAAAACATCCCACACTTTTAGTCCTCATAAAAAACTCTTTTCTACGGAGTTTTAGGTCTAGAAATGGACCAAGGCAACTGCATTCAAGTGTAGTGGGAAGGACCTGGCTCTTGGCTCTTGTCACAGATTTTAAGACCACCTTCACCAAGCTCTCAGAAAATCAAAATAGTGCTGCTGTGCTCTACAAAAAGGCAGATGGGGATTTCAAAACTGGGGGTCATCAAACCCATGCTTCTGGATAGACACTCTTCCAAGGTCACCTCCTCTATAATTTATGAAATTACTGATTTTTTTTTTTTAATTGATACTGGGGTTTGGTGCCTCTGAAAACTCTCACAAGGTTAAGAGCTTAATTCTTATTCCCACAAGTTCCTATTACGATTTGGTAGTGGAAAGAATCCTCCAAATTGGTGCTAATCCATGCATTTCTAAGGCCTTCTTTACATGGCCAGAGTTGTGGGGAGGTAAGTAGAAAAGAAAAGGAGACCATTTTATGTGTTTGCACACCCAAATACACATTTTGGGCTAGAAATTTTCACTTTCTCATTCTCCCTCCCACTTCACTTGCTCCATGCTGTCCTTCAGCAGGGGTTGGAATTTTGAAATGGATTTAAGGCAAAAATACATGCTCCCTTTTATTATGAGCATATTTCAAGGGGAAAATGGATTATGTTTTTATTGGACTGAATGCATTCAATTGCAGCAACTTTTATTATTTTGAAACAAAGTTTTGTTATTCAAACAAAAGCCTAAGTGGTACCCTCTATGCCAACTCTGAGCATTTTTTCTACAGCTCATTTTTAAAATAGCCTTTAGGATTTACTTGACTAAATCAAGCCTCAGGGAGGAGAAGCTTGCAGGGGGGAAATCACTGCATTAGAGGTGATAAAATGAGAAATGAGAGAGACGAACATCAGTGCAAACTCATCAGCATTAGAATAAACTCAGAAATAGACATTCTGCATTTCCATAATGCTGTCAGCTGCCACTACAGAGACAGGGATCTATTACCTCTGTTTATACTGCTGCTAACTTAATTTATAGCAATTTATTGTATGAAAGTAGACAGTAACTTGACTGGCTGGGAAAAAAAATCCCCTTTGTGCTGAAAATAAAAATGATAATGCACATAATAGATTTCTGAAAGTAATTTGAATGGCTGGTTAAAGCACAAGGTGAGTTAGATATATTTTTAGTAAATCTCAGCACGAATTACCTACTTTCATATGCACATTTGCAGATGGATCGATAAAGGGCAGACATGGGACATTTACTTTGTGAGATTGGATGGGCCCAGGTTATTCACCACTTGCAGGCTTCTTTATTTTGCTGTGGCTGCATAGGGGGACGAGGCAAGAGCAGAAATGGGCACAGTGCCCCCAAGGCTGAAATCAGGTGCCTATTCATGATCCGCTTTATGAGGAAACAATCTGACACAGCCTTGTCCCAGAAAAAGTGGGCAATTCATGTCATTTCTGTCCAGATGGTGGGGAAGATAAGAAACACCAAGCTTTCCACAGCTCGCAGTCTAAGGGAGTATCTGTAAGGTATTTTTCAGGCAGGCACATATATGTCCTGATTTTGCTCCAAACCAGCTGACACAAGCCCCAAACTGGAGGCTTTTGTTAATGCCTGTCCCTCATCACAGTGTCTCAGCTCAGACTCAGCCCTGTGCTCACCACCACTGTTCCATGTTGGGTCTGGAGCTGGTTGCGTCCTGCCAGATTGGCTCCAGAGCAAGTTAACATTGATTTGCAAGATACCATGAAGACATACCTAGAGGTGGTGGGATCTCAGCCCTTTGTTAAAGCCCATGGCCTGGCTCTGTCAGACTTGTCCTGCTCTCTAGCAGTGGTCCTCGGTCCCTTCATTCCCTGAGCAGGAGTCTGGACCTTCTCTGTAGCAAACAAGCCTCTTGGTGAGAAGCTTGCTCTTCTTAAGTACCTTTCAGGCTCCCTTAGAAGTAGTTCATGAGTCTCTAGGGGCACATAAACCAGAGACAGAAAAGCACAGCTCTGGCAAGTCTAAGGGGTATAATCATCAGCCTGCAGGTAAACATGTGCTTAAATGTTTTGCTGATCAGAGACAAACTGCTGAACTGGGGCCTTGGGAGTTGCCTTGCAACCACAGCTATTCCCTTTATGACAAGAAGCTGATCTTCAAACTGAGGTGGAATGCTTTTCTGTTGCAGCATAACCTGGTTTTGCAGGGAAAAGGAAAGGGAGGATAGGACTGGCCATAGTTTGTGGCAATCTGTGCTCAGAATTAAAATATATGGGCGCAAAATTAGACGTACTGCCGCTGCTGCGCAGATACTACCAGGTTTGAATAAAACAGGGTATGAGGTAGCTGAGAACCGAGCTGCACGGACCAAACCACAAAAGGAGAAGTGTAACACAGAAACAGCCAGGTCTGGCACATCTGATAAGGACCCTGGGTGGAGAGAGGCATGAGGAGTTTGCACGATGGCAGCTTTCTGTCTCCAGAGAGTGCTGGTCCAGAAGAATCTCACATCTCAGGACATTGTCATGAGCAAAAAAGAAGCCCCTATCACATTCAGGACCACAGAGATCCTGCTGTCTCAGTGGCGTTCCCAGTGGCATCCCCAGTGTTTCCAGAATTAACAGATGCATTTGCCCTCATGCGGACGTCACTTCAGAACTGCAAGGACTCCCATGATAGCCTGTGTTTCTCAGCCCAGCTCTGTCCATGTCTCTCGCAATTTGGAGGCCTCCAATGTGCTTTCCCCTGAGCGGCTGCAGGTTGTCGCCACATCCTCACCTCCCACGGCTGTGGAAATTTCTGGGGTCTGTGCTGCTGTGCAGGAACAGCCTGAGGGAGGAAAGGCAGAGTCCCTTGGCCTCACAAACAGCCTCTACACGGACTCCCGACAGACATCCCAACATCACCTGGCAAACACAGAGTGCATGCCACATGAGTCCCATCTGGATGGTGCGAAAGGCTGGTCCTGAAGGTGAGCTCTCAGGCTAATACCTCCTGCTTTGCCTGTGTCGGTGCCTCAGGATCAAACCAACTACTTTGTTGATGCCTGTGATGCTTCAGTTGTGAGCTTTGTACAGATAGTTGTTGATAAAACAAAGCTGGACTATGTTTAAAAGTCAAACTTGTTCTCTCTGCTTCAGGTCCTGGACTCCTTAATTTGTGGCTGGTGGAGGCTTATCCAGCTGCTAGCCACAAACTCTTCCTGGTGCAGGACTATGCTGTATTATGTCCCTGCTCCACTCAAAGGGGGAAGAGAAGACAAGGGGAGTGCTGAATTTAGAAGGGCTTTTGATTTAATATTTCAAAGCTTTACAAAATACTCAGGCAGGGGGTCTGTGTAGACTCCTCATTCTAACTGAAATTTCAGGTTAAGAAAAACAAGCTGTTGATTCATTGGCTCAGGTCTTTAGTTCTGCAAACCAGCAGGGAATTGATTTATGAAAGGTGAGAGTCTAGGACAGTCTGGAAGCCCACATAATGAGTAAGCATACAAAAAGATTTATAAGAGTGCAAAAGGATAACGCTTCTGGTCCTTATTGGTTTTCAGCTGCTTAAATACCGCAGCAGGTGTCAGAGGATTAATAACTTTGAGGATCTGCCATCTTGCACATCACTGAAAACCTCCTAATGGGGTTAAAAGAGCACAGACAAATTTTCCGAGGTTTCGCGTACGTCAGCACCTGTTACAGTCTTTCCAAATTCACACGGTCTCGTAGACAGCACTGGCATGTGCAGCAGCATTGTGGGAAGGAAGGGAAATGCCACAGTGCGTGGAAAAAGGTGACAGGTCTAAGACATGGTGCCATATGGAACAGGGTGCCAGGCTGGTTGTTGGAACAGGGAACTAGACAGAGGGTGAGGAGTGACACTGAAGCAGTGAGTGTTGAAGCGCGAAGAAACACACGTGCCAAGTTGAAATCTTCTTGCTGTACAGGATGTACCAACACAAAAGGAAACATTGCCTATGATTTCAAGCCTCATTGCTGCTCCTTGAGGGCCTCAGCTTAACAGTTTATTATCAATGAGAAAACAAGAGCTTCCTAGGAAACACTACTAAGTAAAGATTTGAACTTTAAAAGCTTTGATCATAGGGATGATTTGTGTCCACTTCAGCCCAACTTACTTAACATGTAGGATAGCTCATGACAGCATTTTTGATAGTAAACATTTACAAATCATATTTGACCACACATCAGAAGGAAGTTAAGAGTCAGTTAGCAGTGCAGTGTAACGCATTCAAATGCAACACATGCCACACTGCAGGTTAAAGACAACATCACACATTGCATTTGAATAGCTGCACTGTCAGGTCTGCAGAACTCCGTGAGGCTTGCCTTCAAGTGCCATCTTGCTCTGAAAAGCAGGCTCTGAAAAGCTCATTGTGTGGCTCTGTGTTTATTCTATTGTTCTAGCCCTTGTCAGATCATAGTGCTTAAAAGAAGGTCATAGAATCGTAGTTGTTTGTGTTAGAAGGGACCTTAAAGCTCATCTTGTTCCAACCTTCCTGCCACAGGCAGGAACACATTCCACTAGACTACATTGCTCAAAGCCTCATCCAACCTGGCCTTGAACACCTCCAGGGCAGGAGCATCCACAACTTATCTGGACAGCCTGTTCCAGTGCCTCACCACCCTCACAGTAATCCATTCCTAGTATCTAATCTGTTTGTACCCTCTTTCAATTTAAAGCCATTACCCCTTGTCCTACCACTACATGCCCCCGTAAAAAGTCCCTCTTCAGCTCCCTTATAGCCCCCTTTAAGTACTGACTGGTGCAAAAAGGTCTCCCCAGAGAGAGTTTGTTCAACCTCTTCTCCAGGTTGAACAACCCCAAATCTCTCAGCCTGTCTTAATAGAAAAAATGCCACATCCCTCCGATCATCTTTGGCCCTCTCTGGACTTGCTCCAACAGGTACGTGTTCCTTGTTATATTGGGCGCCCCAGGGCTGGATGCAGCACTTCAGGAGCAGAGGGGCAGAACCCCCTCCCTTGCCCTGCTGCCCATGCTGCTCTTGGTGTGACCCAGGATAAGGTTGGCTTTCTTGGCCTGCAAGTGCTCATTACCATGGAGGGATGCTTCCTTCTATTCAAGGAAGATGCCTTTTTCCTTCTATTTCTCAGCGCGAGATGGGTTCAGAGAAGAAAGGTAGATTGTCCTTCCATGTCAATTCAAAGAGGATAAGTGATACATGAAAAATTTCATCTCCTGTTTTGCACTGTGTTTGGGCAGCCCTTGTTTTCTCACGTGATAAACACTGCTGCTGGAGCACTCAGCACAGTATTTGTGTTTTACAGAAGCCAGCTTTACCTTCCCTACCCAGTGTCATTTAGGCTGAGTTGCATTTCAAGGCAAAGCATCTCATAGATCAGCTGTGCTATGTCCTCCTTTTTTGGTGTCTGTTCTCAAAGGTCTGTTGAGCCTTAGGCTCCTGGGGATGGATGAAAAGCACCATCAGACACCAAAGGGTGCCCATCTGCCTGTGTGTGCATGAATCAACATCCCTGGCTAACAGACGAGAGGGGAGCCAAATGAAGTGGGACGTGGGGTATTGAACACATCTGTCAGAAAAGCTGAGCACAGTTTCACTGCCGTGAGATGCTCATTCCTTTTCAGTAGTTACCGACTGGGCCTTCTGGGTCTTCTTTAGCTCTCCTAGATAGCTGACTCCTACCTTTCCTCTTCTCCTTTCTTTCTCCTTCTTTTGTGGAGTTTTTCCTCTCGTTTCAGCAGGTGGACACAGATGGATATGTGCTGAGACATAGGCCCTGTTGTCAAAAGAGGGCTCTTCAGGAGGCAGGGGACAGAAGAGACCTGGCAGGAGGAAAGGCACTGTGAGTTGCGAGCACCAACACAGCACAGTGTCCTTTTTGTGCTATTTGGGGTGATGAGTTCCACCTCAAGGTCCTAGGGTTGGAGTATACTCAGGTGTCTCTTCCTTATGGATCCTCTAAGCTCTGTTAGGGCTGAGCTCAATCTTGAATGATTTTTTTTCAGCTGTGCTATTCAAGTATTCACCACTCAGACAGCTTTTGTTCATTGGCTTGTTGGGACTTAAATTCTCTGACCCTCTTTGTCCAGCCTGGCTGGTCTCACAATCAGCCTCTTCAGAGGCCACTCATGAGAAGGGAGAAGGACTGGAACCTGATAGTTTTATTAGGTTTTTTTAATTAGCTTTGTTTCCATGGGAAAGCAAGGTAACAAGTGCACATCCAATGAGTTTTCCACTATCTAAGGAAATGACTTATAATATTTATGCACCTTGTTTCTTCTGATATGCCTGTGGGCCTCATGATCTGCCCTGACAGTCTTCTAGGAAATGCTGATAATGGGCAATCTTTGCTTTTCCTAACATGCTTGTTTGTTTTCTTCCTAATCCACTCTACAGCAAGAACAAGATCTCATGTGGGGTCCTATCTACACTATCTTAACAGAAACAATTACACTTCCTGCTTTAATTAATAGCGAGCTTGACTTTCCTTTCCAAAACCAGAGGATGTGTTTTCCTTAGCTGTAGCTGCGCAGCTTTCTCTGACTCGGAGATCAGACAGGTGCATGACAGGAAGCACCCAGCCTCTTTCAGGGTTCCCACAGGTGTCACCACGGGGAGAGACTCTCCCTCACTTTTTCTGAGAATAGGCTGCTCAAATCCCTCTGTAATCTCTAAGGGAGAGGAATTAACTCAGACATAAACGCTGCCTTCAGATACAAGCTGCTTATCTGAGGGCTGAGCAGGGCTTTGTGCGGGAACCCCTTAGGAGGCACTCCATCACGGGCTTCCCTTCCAAAGCATGCAGCCAAATGGTGAGCCCGCCAGCAAGAGGCAGTGATACAGCTTAAACTAACCTACTCAGCCACCCCAGCAGCCTTAAGCAGGCTCCCCAGGCTGTTGGCACTGCTCTGACACAGGGAGTCCCTGCCCTTGCTGTGCTGCCTCACATCCACTGGCTCGATGGTCAGGTGGGGCTCGAGGACTGCTGCCTTTGCCAGCATCCCCAGCTGCATGTGCTTGAGTTTTGATAGTGATGCACCCCGGCCCCTGTACTGGCTGTGCAATCCATAAATGGCCCTTGAGGACGTCCATCGCTGTCCTTGGGCCCTGACAAGGTCTCATCCTTGTGAGCGGCTGTAGATTAGCAGATTAGTAGCAACGTAGTAAGAGGGAAGTCACCTGGGAAGTAATAGTCATAAAGAAAAATAGTTATTCTCTCACTCAAGGGCGGTTTAGAGGAAGGTGAGAGCAAAGGATAGTTTCTTCCTTTTTATATCATTACGAGAGATGCAGGGAAAACAGCCTCTGTTCTGCCTGAGCATCCAGAGGGACAAGTGGGTGTTGGAGGAGTAAAGGTGGAAATCCTTTCCTTCCTCATCGCTACTCACTGTTAAGAATCGAAAAGAGGGAGGGGATTCAGTGCCTGGAGAGGAGACTGCTCCAAAAGGAACTGAAATCCTGCTGGGAGTCTGTCAGGGGCACAGGAGGAAAGGAGGAAAGAAGCGAATAGCTGCTGATGAGGGGAACTAATGAGACCTGAGTCAAGTCACTCCAGCTGAAACCTTTTCTATGGTTGGGGCATTTAAAAGGTTTCCTGTCCATGTGGACTGTCTTGAGTCTAATAAGCTGTGAGTTCAGCCTGCAGACTTTCTATAATTTAGGACACGGGGACTATGTCCTCTGTCCAGACATCCTCCATTTTTTTAATGAAACCTTTCATTTATGCCTGTCATTCCAGTTAAAATCAGCTAAAATTGCCCAGTGAGCTCAGGGGAGTGAGGAAAAGAAAGGCAGACAACTGAACAGACAGACCCAGGTGCATTAACTCATCTGCACAATGCATAATTGTTTGAATCCCATTTTGGCATAAAATACCTGATTTTTCAGTGAGTGGAGGACCCCGAGAGCCTTGGGGATGTGAAGGACTCTGCAAATGGGATGCTCAGTTTTTATTGTCCAGCTTCCATCGCTGTTCTAGAGAAGGAGAAGTGCCACATATGATGCCTGAAATCTTCAACTAGAATCTACCTCCAGCTTCTCCCCTGCAATTATCTTCCATATGGAAGAAAATTGTTTTCTGCTCTCAATCTCTAACTCATGCTTTCTTCTTCTTCTCCTTTTTTTTCCCCCCATAAACATCATGAAATCATTATTTGAAAAGAGGGAAAGAGGGAGAGATTAATTAAGGAGCTTGTATTCTAGTTTGAGGCTTTCACTGGTAATCAGAAACTGCTTGAGTTGCGCTTTCAGGGGTTTGTAATATGAACAAAATCTCTGGATAAGGAGACAGGCTGTAATTAATTTCTCTCTTCAGGACGATTACAGATATAAATAGTAAAACAAAGACAGACAAGTATCAGCAGAGGTGCTCATGTTGCGTGTACTCCGTTGTAATGTGGCTCAATAGCAGATTATTTTCTACTCAAGGTCAGTGATTCGCAGCATGAAAGGGATTTGGCACAGGATTTCTAGGATTTCTAGCCTTTCCTAGCACACACCTGATAATCATCACTCCAGCCACTTTTCCAAGTGGAAAAGAAATGAAGCATAGAAAAGAAACCAAGCATAGAAAAGGAACTTTCTCTTCTCATCCCATCCCTGCATTACCCTGTCCTCTGGAGAGCTGGCAGCAGAAACCAGTTAAGCTGGGGTAGTTTGAGCACGAGTGCAATAGTACTGTGGGAAGCAGGAAGCCTTAGCGAGGAGATGAAAGGGAAGGATTGGCAGAAACCTCTAGCTGCTTTTCAGCATCTCAGGTTTCATGGAAAAAAAAATAAGTGCCTGGCTGCCAGGGCTCTGCAGCAAATTTTGAAATAAAGGACTGGCCTAGTGTTGCAGCACTGAAGGAGTTTGCAGACAGCTGCAGGATGTGGCATCGGTTTGTTTTGGTTTGTTTCCTCACAGCCCTCGCTGACACTTCCACTGTCTTCAACATGGAATGTTCTGTTGCTGACCAAAGAAGCCTGGGGAGGAGAAGGAGGGAGCTGGGCTCACAAGGGTTCATGTGTTCTTCTCAGGCAAGCCAGTGGCCTGGGCAGTGTTTCGGGCTGTAAGACAGCAGTGGGTAGGGCTGGGGGAGAACCTGGCCTTGCTTTCATGTCCCATGAGGATGGGGAGATGGAATGTTCAGGAGGATGGGCCCTTTGTATGCCCAGACAGGTCAGTCCAAAACTAAGGGAAGTTACTGATGTGGGATAACAGCCAGCTCTTTCCTAGAGCTCTTCCTTAGCAGCCATCCATGTTCTTGCAAAGCAGGTCAACGGCATCACTGACTGTTTCATAGAAAGGGACAAAGATTCGTGGGAGTACACAGACCAATGCACTCAGTATTTCTTCTAGCAAGAGATTTGTGTTTTCCATGACCCATCTTGAGCCCTGCTCCAAAACTACAGCTTATTTTAAGGGCAAAAAAGCCCCAAAGAGCTGAACTATGAGCAGCTTCCTGAGCAAGTCGATGCCATAGCAATGAAAACTGCTTCTGTTGTTCTCTCCAGGCTTGTCAACAGCAATATCCAGCTTTGTGTCTGTGTTAGGAGCAGAAATGAGGGGATAACTCACTTTGAAAGCTTTCTTCAGAGGTTTGTGTAACGATTTCCTGAACTTGTTCTTGTACTGACAATCTGCCTAAAATAAAGCACTTCGCTTTGAAAACAGGGACTGCAGTATCTACTTTTAAATAAGCAGAGAGCAAGCCATAGTCAGGGACTGGCCGAGTAATGCAACAGGCTCCCTTTTAGAGGACAACAGGAAGGATCAAGCTGATGGGGGTCAGAAATCGTTGTTTGTCAGGTAAAGAAAAATGTAGGAGATATTGAAAGGTCCAGAGAAGGTCAGTGAAGATAGAAGTGTCATTGAATTTACAGATGATGAGAGATTGCAGGGACTCTTTAGCCAGAAATGATGACTAGTTGGAGGGAGTCTTGTCTGAGACATTCACAATGATTAAAGATGGAAAGTGAAATTGATTGCTCCTTCCTTTCTTTCCTTTTTTTTCTCTTTAAACTCTGTCCTGCAACATGGGAACAAGGGGTCATTCACTGAAATTAAAGGGCAGAAGCTTTAGAGCTGATAGTTTTTTTTTTTTTAATGCTGCATGTAGTATATCAGTGGAATGTATTGTCCCTCTCCCTGAGGTTATGGACGCAAAGGCTGTGGCTGGATTTTAAAGAGGCCGGACTAATTTCACAAACCTTTAAAACATACCTGAGGCAAGGCAAAAAGTGCAGGTAATGGACCACATGCTTTGAGGCAAAACCTGAAAAATCCTGCTCCTGAGGCCAGATGGACATCTCTTTGTCAGAGCAGGGCAGGCAGCTGCAGTGAGCTTAAACATGCTCACCCCTGTGCAACACTCTTTTGTGAGGGGTTTCTGCCTCCCTCTGGAAGCACTGGAAGGGAACACGAGCCTCAACTCAGCTTCTTTCATTTCCAGGATGGGATCTTCACAAAGGGTCACCTTCTCAGCTGCTGTAAGCCATGAATTAGTTCACCCCATGTCTCAGTTTCCCCCCTGCCAGCCTCACACTGCAGGAGGCTGCAGCCAAGGAGTCAGGCAGGGTGGAAGAGTCACTGCAGGGCGGGAAGTACCACAAGGCATGGATGGGAGGGATGTTAATGATGCACACGCTGCTTTGAGAAGCACTTGTGAGAATCAAACATTATTGTCAGGCTGACAAGATGACCCTTCTGTCGAAGAAATAAATCTATGCCAAGCCCAGTGCATGGCTTTTTAGTGCTCTCCAGAGTAACTGGGATCTGGGTTCAGAGCTGAAGGATGGATTCAGCTCTCACGCTCATTTGGCCTTGTCTTTTCTTAAGGAAGGTACCAACCATCATGTTTTGTACTTTGGAAAGACGTGGTTTCATTATTCATTGGCCACGAAACTCCATCTACTAGGGAACAAAGGACAGATAAAGCTGCAAATCTGCTGTGACATGAGTCCCAGGGTGATTCTGCCAAGGATGAAGGACTCTCCATTTCACCACCTGGGCCCTACAGGTAAAATTAGAGCCTTCTATAGTGACAGAGATGGCTCACACAGAGGAAATAATGGCTTGGGGATTAACTTTGGGGCCTGGCATACAGTTTTGTTTGCCATTCTCTTTTCAAGGGAAGACGGTGATGGAACATACGTGTTTGTTTGAAAGAGAGCTGCCCTCTGGCAAAACACAGATTAGGATTTATTAGCATTTATTAGTGGATTCTTCCCTGGAAATATCACTGCTCACATCCCTGTGTCCTGGAGAGCCATCAGACATTTCCAATGTTAAGGGAAACACAGTGCTCTTAATGCCCTTTCTCAGAATTTTCTGAAGTAGGGATTACATGTCTGTGTCCCTTGGCCCTTTTCATGCCAGTGATTTTTTTTTTTTCTTCCCAACAGGAGCCATGGCTAATAGCTGAGGTTCTTTATTGCTCTGCTGGGCCACCAGACACAGTTTTCCCACTTCACCAGTTAAAATAGGATAATGTCATCCTATTGACAATGCTGTCAGCTCACTAAAATGTTGCATGACCAGTGAGAATTTCGGCCAGGCAAAGCTGTTATCTTCATGGTTTCCTGCAGAGTTTTGGTGTAAAATCCCACTTCACCTGCACAGTCTTTGCATTCTGATCTTATCAGGATAGCTTCCAGAATTAGTTCCATTCTGATCTTATCAGGATAGCTTCCAGATTAGTTCCATTAGTTCCTTGTTCTCTTCCCTGTCACTTCATCCTTCACCTGTATCCCGCATGGCCGGCTGGAGAGGATGCTTTAACTAGTGATGGACTGTTTCTCAAACTGACACAGAAGAGCAGACTTCTTGTGAATTTTTTCCAAGTCCCCAGCTGGTACCCTGCACTGAGATTGCTGTTGATCAGGTGGAGCTCTTTTCCATCTGGGCTACGAACATACACGTATACACAGAGGAAGGATTATTAATAATGCAACAGTGACTGTGATGAACCATGATAGGTGGTGACAGAAACTGGGAGATGAATACATTCAAATCAGTGTGCTTGGCAGGTATATGAAATATTATTGTGTTAGAGAGAAGACCTTTAGCACTATAATGCCAATACCTCAGGCGAGAGATCCAGCACTGAGGCTGTCAGTCAAATTTGATTTTTCCTAGGTTCCTCTCACCCATCACTGTGGTGTAGGAGCTCCTTTCATCAGGCAATATCAGTGGTGTCTGCCACTGGTTCTTTCCTCTTTCCTCCTTTTTTGGCTCCAGGAGAAAGAGAGCAAAATTTAAACAGGCAAACAGAGAGGAGGAGAACGGGTGCCTCTGTGGGACCTGTGTTACAAAGCGGACTGCATGACACTATAGGCTCACAGTGCTAAAGCAATTATCAGATGAGAAAGTCAGGGAGAAAGATATTCCACTGCAAAGAGGATCACCCTCATGTATGCAAATGAGGTTACTTTTTGAGACCACAAAGAGAAAATATGAGGTGAAGTTTTCCAAACAGTCCATTGATCTGGCTTATGCCTTTCTTGGTCCTCTAGACAGGAAAGGATGAAAATATTTCTAAATTTGAACCCTGCCTTCACTGTCTGAGTGTGTATTTTATCTCACAGAAAAGCAAAATGTCCTGCTGGTCTTCTTCTCTGATCCTTCTTCCAGGGAATGGTTCCCGTTTTTCAGCCGTAAGAGATCAAGGCTGAAAAGAACGGTGTGGTTGACAGGTCCCTTGGCAGTATGTGAATGTTGAACTCTTGAATGAAGGTCACATCAAATGATTTGTAGATGATCCACGTGCAGTTCAACATGTTTGCACATAACGTTCATCAAATAATTCTGAATAATGAGTGCAGGTGCAAAAGTCTTGATGTGTTTGCAGGCGTGTCATGATCAGAAGTAAGAGCTTAAAATTTGCCATCTTAAGTTGCTCCTGACAGAATAATCAGCGTGCTCTGCTGTGCCCTGTGGTTGCACCCTCTATTCTGTGCCTGAATTACAGATAGAGGAGATGCTCTTAGCCCTCCCCATCTAAATGTTTCAACAAGCCCGTTTTCTCAGTCTGCAGAGCAAGAAATCTCAGAAGCAGACTCACTGAAAGCTAGGCTGGGTCTGAGGAATTAAGAATGAAAACCAAAACTGACTTGGATTCAGAGGACACTGGAGGTGGCCAAGGTTTTACGAAATGAGGCCATTGGCGTTGGTAGTCAATCTTGTCAGCCCTTGGGTCCTTGTTTCCTCGCTTTACACACAGCATTCATACTCCACCCAGCTCCGCTCTGAGGAGAGATGACTCCAAGCCCAGGCTGGCTTGGTGTGAACCAGTGAGCTGTGCTGGTTCAAATCCCCAAAGGCCACATCCAGATGTGTGTGAAGGAGAGGAACCAGTGGCCTGGGTGAGGTCAGCACTGCTCCTCATCACAGGCTGAGCTGCATGGACTCAGCCACAGCAAATCCTCCGTAATCCACAAGCCTCTGTGTTTGGGGTCTTTAGTCATGGGAAGAAACACTTGCATCTCATGTGGGAACAGACTGGACCCTTTGGCCAAGAGCTAGGCAGGACTGCTGCTTGGGCAGTTCCTTGCCTCCAAGGGACTTTATTCTTTAGGAATACTTCAGCCCACTTAATACTCCCTATGGCAGAGATGTGTCCAGCTGTCCTGACCCTACAAAATCTTGTCTAGAACTTTCGACAGCCAAGGGTCAGCAGACACCATGTGCTTCCTGGAGCCAAGCCTGGGAGAGCTGTTAGGAGAGATTTGCAGGCAGGGATTGGCAAAGCCTGGCCAGAAATCCTATTTCTCCATGGTGAGAGGGGACTGTGACTGCAAGAAAAGCTAGCTGGGTCTTTGAGTTTGTTGTCCCACTCACACATACCTTTCTCTGATGGGCAATGTGTTTTGTCCTAAGATAAGAGCACCAGGTGGGTATTGCAGGAGGAACTGTCTGGTTGCTTGCATAATTAATGCATTCCAGTGGCAGGGGGAGCTGAGATGTTTTCATCTGACTTTGGTACACACTGGCTTACAGAAGGGCATAAAATACTGCTGGAGACTGGGACAACTGGGTAAACTGGTTTCCCAAAGTTGCAGCCTGCAGGATCCACCCAGTCCAAAGTCAGGGAACACTCACTTTTGGACTGATGATTAAAAAGCACTAATATTTGGTCAAATACAGAGATGAAATCCTAGAATAGCTAGATAGTTGCTTTGTTGTTTTGCAATTGGTAATTCTGCAGGGCCAAAGCCTGTAAACATGTACATTTCTAGTCAAATCTGCTTATAACCCTTTAAACTGTTGGCCAAATCAGACACTAAGTGGACCTAGCTGCACCTAGACTTCTCTAAGAAGTTTAGACAGCAGGGAGGCCTCATCAAAGCTCGTGACTCAACAGGAGGGGCCTGGTTATTCTGTAATCCATTGTAATAGATGATAAAGCTGTTGTTTAGATACTGCGTTGGGAATATTTAGATACTGTATTAGCAATAAATCTAATAGTAATCTTCCACATAATCGCTGTGTTCTACTTCTCATGCCCGGCTGAGAGCCTTCCATTCACTACTCTGCCACAGGGACTGGTCTGCCTCAGATGTGAGGATGGGACTATGGTGGTTTAATCCATTTCCCATCACAGCTGGGGATTTGGATTGCCTGCAGCTCCTGCACTGGCATGCCTCTGTCACGGGGCAGATCCTACATTTGGCCTGCACTTGAATTGTTTCTGAGTCTTGACTCAAGAACTACAGACTGGTGGTTCCTGATTAAAGGTCAGAGGCACAGACATGGGGATAAATGTCTTTGTTTGGATTACTCTGGTGCCTGCACCAGTGCTGGTACAATATAGAGTGGTTGCATCTCTGATGGACAGGATGAGGCTCCCTGAGAGGGCAGGATCTGTTCCCTGGATTGAATCTCTATTTTTATAAAGAGAGGAGGACAGCGATCTTTAGGGCTTTTGGCTTGGCATATTACAGGGGTCCTATATGCAAATGTAATTATACATATGAAAATCCTCTGAGAAAAATCCAAATAATTCTTAAATTGGCACAGAGTTCATACTGTTAGAGGTGGTCAGCCCGCTGGCCATTGCATTTCAATTACCTTTACGTTCATTTGGTGCCACTGGAGTGAAGTCATTTTCACTGATTAGTGCCAAGGACTGACAGATATGTTCTTCCTTTTTGTTTTCTCTTTTTCAAAATTGTTTTTAGTGCTGATGAGCAGTGCCAAAATTACAGCTCTGCAGCCTGTAGTGTTTTATTCAGCCAGGGAACTAATTCTAGCACAGTATGAGCAAGGGATGCTTTGCTCAGGAATGGAGGCACTGAGGAAGCAGGAATCAGTCAGCCGCACCTCCTCTTTTAGCTGTGTGGTGCATACTCCCAATGCTGGGGATGGAGTGGCAGCTTTGTGAATTTTCACAGCCCTGTATCAGCTACACCAGGCACATTTTGACTTTCCTAGGAAAAGGCATCATTTTTGGATGTGAGGGAGTAGGTGGAAGGGGATCCTACACTTGTGCAGTGCTCAGACACTTGTTTTGTGCCTGACTCTGGCAATGGAGTGTGCATACAGGGAGCAGCAGTGAAGAGAGTCTGTTTTCATCTCTCAGAGGCAGCACTTAATTGAGCCCCCTCTATCCATGTAGCACATCTCCAGAGGGTAAGGTCGTGGAAATGGTGCAGCCCAGTTAGCAGGGGTCTGTACCTGCCTGCATGAGGGCTGCTCCTTGTGCCTTGGGCACATTCAGGTTGGAAAAGATCCTTAAGATGATTGAGTCCAGCTGTTAACCTCACGCTACCAAGCCCATCACTAAACCATGCCCTTACTGCTCGCATGGGAATTGTTGGTGCTGGTGTCTCCTTGGTGCACTCTCGCAGACCAGGTGGATGATCCCTCTTGTATCCTGGCTAATGGGACTGGCAAAAATCAGGTTGCACAAACCACAGAGCAAAAGGTGGGATAACAGTGGTCTCCAGCCACCTGTCATGGACTAGGGTGCATTGACACACAGAACTAGGCTATGGTCCCCTCTGTGCCCTTGTAGGCAGGGGAATGCAGTGATATCAAGTCTGGACTGGGTTTCTTGGTTTGCTTGAAGCACAACCAAGCAATGCAGGGTCTTCAGGACAGGCCAGATGTTCCCATGAGGAAAAACAAACGAGCTCCCAATGCTATTGTACAACATGACTTCCCGCTGCCGTGAAGCTGCTCAACACACACTGATAAATGGCAAGTGACCTCAGCCACCAGGAATGCCCCAAGCAGCCTTGCTGCTTGCATCTCACTCCTTTCTCCCCACCCTGCCACCTCTCTTCCTGGAGCCCTAAGAAGAAAGAGGAGAAAGGTGGGTATTTATGAGCATGTCAGGGAGAAACAAGTGGCAGGTGTGCTTGAAGCCATGCTTTTCTTGTGACATTTTCTTATGATAATTATTATTTCAGTTGTCTTTGGAGGATAATCAACAGTTGTCTCCCCATGAATGTGCTTAGTAAAAATGTCTCAAATGCACGAGAGAATCCATTTATTGCTTCTGTGTTGCAGGAAGCTGAAATTACTGCTTAAATAACCTCTCAGTTCAAGTGAGGGTAAATCAATGCCGACCATGGAGAGCAAACAGTGCAGATTTTACTCTTGCGACCCAAAGCTGCACACCAGCACAATTCATGTGATCTTCTCATCTTGCCAAATGAAAATGGAGGTGAATTATCTGTCTTTTTCCAGCTGGTATCCCAATGATGTGGACAGGAGCTGCGTTATTACAACAGTTTAAGAGATGTTTTCTGTTCGGTTGCCTGCTTGTACATTAAAAAGGGAATAGAAAAAACCACGATGCTGTCCTGTTTAATGTGCTTGTGTATATTGTCTCTTGCTTAAGGTTTCCTCTAATGACTAATTTAAAATCTTATTAAGCATCTGCTTTCTCTGTTAAATATTTCACATGATTATGGACTGAATATTGCTTTCAGCCTTGCCTGAGCCATCTTCCTAAGTCTAAGGGGTTGTGCAGTGAGAAATGAGGTCAAGTCCTTGTCTTCTCAGTTTTCATTGTGGCATATTCAACACGTCTGAGGAGCTGGTTTTCCCACCTACTGCACTGGTTTGCTCTAACCCTGACAGAAGCAGTCCGAATATGTGATTGTTTTTATTGCATCTTTATGGCCAACAGAGTGCCAAGACAAGATGCCTACATGTTCCAGGGATATTCTAGCACCTCGGGATTGTCGGTGAATGAATCTCACTTCCAGCTGTTTGCCTTAGCTTCATAAGGTTTCCAGACTTTCATAAGATCCTTCAAAATGCCAAAGAGTCCTTGAATTTGTCAATGAGATGGCAAGTCTAGGAAGCTTATTGTCTTCCAGACAAGATCCTTTTCTAGAACAGGCATTTAAATTCTACTGCATATTGGTGCAAGAAGTGTAGGGCGAAATTTATGGTCTGTCATGTGTGTGAGTGAGATTAGTGGACTATAATGATCTCTTCCCTGACTTTAAATTCAATTTCCCTTTTATTTTTAATTAAAGTTGTGTTTCAGTGATTTTCTTACTCAAGCAAAGGGTTGAAAATGTGCAATATGATCATGTGGAGAGGGTCTTGGGAAAAGCCCTGGAAAAGCTGTTGAATGAGTAAAAATCCTCAGTGTGATGCAGGCACTAGGAGCTTGCTTGTTTGTGGCCAGAGAACGGGTCACAGAAGGGTTCCCACTGCTTGTCTTCTGGAACATCCTGTCTCTGGTCACCGCTGCTCTGACGGCAGAGCTACGGGCAAAGGAGAATTTACGGGACAGAGAGAGCTTTCAACCACCTCCAACTCAACTGAACGAGAAAACTCAGTTTCCGTGGATACCACCTACATACTTAGACCCTCCCACGCATTTTGAATTAGCAAAACCTGTCTCCAGGCTGTTGGATGGTCTTAATTAAACTAAATTAATTATTTATTCAAATAAAATAAGACATGTCAAGACTCTCCAGGGAGGCTGTGAGGGCAGTAATGCCTCTTGTTAGAAAAGCATTTCAATACCTCATGCAAACTGGGTCCATTTTTTTTGCACGGGATCCTGTTTTCTGAAATTCTTCAGGACTCAAAATAATGAATTTTTATTTGTATAAAGTAGGACCCCTCCACTCCTCTCTTGTCACTGCCCTCTTCCTCTCGCGTGTTGAGGATCTGCAAATACTAGACAGACATCTCTTTTCCTAAGAAGCTTCTGGCAGACTTCACACAAACTTTTAGGATCATTTATACAGAGAGGAGCCTAGCAATGCCAAGAAGATATTTCTTTTCCATGACACACTGTGAGTGATTCTTGCATAAAATTGCCAAAGCGCTTGACAAAGTCATAATCACTAACTAATGATCCATAAGGCAATTGCTGTAATTAGTAGCATTATTGATATTACCTTACTAGAGTAATTGGACTCACTTAACCTTTGTTTGTAGCAAGAGAAATTGGGATATTGATGCTGACAAGGACTGGCATCAAGTGGACAATAAACAGTCTGTACAGCAGTTATTTGCTAACACGCCTGCAGCCTGGTCTCTGCTGCTCACCACGGCTATGTGGTTGGCTTGGAGCTGCAGGAATTTGGAGCAGTTCAGGGTCCTTTTTTCCCTTGGGCCTTCTCTGACCTGTCAAGGCTGTCCCTTGACTGAAAGGTTAGGTGTGCTGTGGGTCCCATGACCCGTGGATTAAGTCTTGTGTGTCCGTATTCTTCATAGAAAGAATCAGTTTGCGGTGTCTGCTGGTGGGCAGAGCTGGAGTGTGCTTGGCCCCCTGCATGGAGGTGAGTGGAGCAATGCATCCCTGCGGTGGTCTGGACCTAGAGCTACCTCTGCAGGGGATGAGGGGGTGCTCCACATTTGGTGTTCTGCCAAAAGCTGGGCAGAACTCATCCCACTGGTGAGATGTGCTTGTTTTCCCCCAGCACAGAAGCGAGATGAGACAAACTACCCATCAGACGGCGAGAGCTCTGGCTGCTGAGAGGCTGGGCTGGATTCAGCCAGCTGTCATGGAGCACAAGGCTGGCTCAGTCTTCACTGGGAAAGCAGCAGCCAGAAAGAGGAGTTTGCTCAGACAGGTTGGCTGCAGTGAGGGGGTGAAATGTCAGATGACAGATGATGGTCATGTGGCACAAGGTACCAGCTACTTTGAGCTGAAGTCGTGTTGTAAAGCCTTTGGGGAAATCAGCATCTTTCTCTTTTTAATGACTGTGATAAATTGTCCTCCCCCAGTTTGTTTTAATAGGAAACATCCAGCAAACCTGTCCATCTGTGCACAGGCCTCCTCTCCGAAGGCTGGTGATGAGGATGAACACCACCTCTGTTCCCACTGCCCATCTCAGGCGGACTGGATAATGATGATGTTCCTCTTGGCTTTGTACCTGTACAATTTATGGCAATAATAATAATAACAGTAATGATGTATGGAGAAAGAAACCGTGTCTGTATGGAACTCTTACTTTCCATCCTGAGCCCCATTTTGAAGGACACAGTGGGGACAAATGCAGAAGTATAGAGAGGGGTTCCGTGTAGACAGCTGCCTTTCATCTTAGCAAAGCCATCCCTCCCACCAGCTCACCCCAGGGCATGGGAAGGAGCCTCTCTGGCTACGTGGCTGCATCCAGTCTCACAGAGCCTCACAGGGCTGGGTGAGGGCCAGCCTGATGGCTCTATCTTCCATGTTGGGCCAGCTACCTTGGTGCCATTCCAAAGTTATCTCCTAATTAACCTTGACACAAGCCTTCGCTTTCCAAAAGTCTGCTGGACCTCTGAAAAATTAAATTTTTTCCTCTGATGAGATGCATTCAGATGAGTTTCAGCTTATCGGGGCCAACAAACAATCTCAGTCCCTTAAGTGTACAGGTAGATGCTTATCCATACTTGTCCTCTTCATCATAAGGAAAACCTGCTATGTGCCAAAAAAATTAATTTGCTGATCCTTATAAAATCTGTTTATGCAAAAAAAAAAAAAAAAAATTCACAAAGAGGAAATTAGATCAAAAACTGACTCCAGACACCACTTAGTAAGAATTATTTCATGCCAGTGTATGTTAAATTCAATATCTATTCCACTCATGCAGTGCAGTTTATTAAAATGAACAGCATCTCAAATATGCATTTCTGCATTCAGTTACCTCAGCCTAGTCTTGATGGATCTATTACCGCTGAAGGATACAAATTTCTGTCAACTGTGAGAGAGTTCACGGCCATTTGATGGTGGAACAAAAAAGGGGGAAAGTCAAAGGCCTGAAGTGCCTCAGCCTAAGAATAGCAGTGAGAACTAACCAGCAGGACACCCACTTCAGAGCAATATATAGGCTGTCTGTGGCCTTTCTGGTGACAGAGCCTGACAGCCACATCACTGCTAACAGATGGTTTACTGTGGTCATTTTCCACTGATAGGGAGGCATTTTTCCAGGGCTGTCTCAGGAGGTGCTGGAGCTGAGGTGCTCCCAGCAGTCTTCAAAAGCATCCTAGGGGTTTGGTTTTGTTTGAGCCAACAGATGAGGTTCCTCCCCAAACCCAACCACATCTTTGTGTTACCAGCCCTGTACCAGCTCTGCCTCTGGAACCGCTGTCAGCAGGCACCTCTCCACCCCATCCCTGACAGCATCTCTGGCTAGGTCTGCTCCTCCCCTCCCAAAATGAAGCTGTCTCCATGTCCTGACACTCCACTTCTCATCCTGACCTCCATGCACCTGTCCAGCAATAGGCACCTGTGCACCCAACTTTTTGTTTCTCACACCATCTGGCTGCTTAAAATGTCTCTGTCCCAGGGGCAAAATTCAGTGTACAATGGACTCCCAAGGGGCAGCTGTTGTAAAATTCCGCAGGAGTAAACAAAATTCAGGGGGTCCAAGACAGCAAACGAAAAAGAGCTAGGTGTTTTGGCTGGTTTAAATGGGTGATCTTGGCCTTCTCTGTCTGCACACGTTTTACACTTTTCTGAATTTCTTGCCCCCACCTCAGATGTTTTGCTGTATTTAGCTTGATAATTAACTGCATTTCCAGTAGCCTTGCAAAGCATTTTGAGCTAAATTAATATGGAAGATCCCACCAGAAATAGTATGATGTGATTTTGTGTTACACATAGGCATTTGCCCTCCTGGGGTGAAAAAGCTTCAAACATGTATGTGCCTGGTGGTTTTAGAGTGCTGCTCTAGTGCTATTTACATGTGTGAGGTAAGTACTTCCATCAGCTTTAAAGAGGAGGGGAAAGATGAGGCAGATGGAAGAAGAGACTTGCTAAAAAAAGTCAGCAGAGACACCATGGCAGAGCAGAGGCTGAAAACATGGACATCGATGTGTGTTAAGTCTGGTAAGTCAAAGCTCTCAGCAGAACTATATGCCTGCACTGAGTCACATGATTAGAGGCCTTGCACCCGCCCTTTCTGGTGCATGCTGACCCCCTGACTCCAGAAAATCAGTGCTTCTCCGTGGGTAATAAAAACAAATGTACTCCAAACCATTAGCCAACACGGGGAAAGCAGGGAAGGGATGGCTCTGGGGTGCTCTGTCGAAGCTGGGTGGTGGTACCTGACATCTGCTGCACTGGTCAGCTCCAGCCAGGGATGTGCTGTGTGCTGGAACACACCTCTGTGAGTTGACTCACTGAGGCAGCTGGAGCTGTAGCCCCATAAATTAGGACTTCCACAAAACGCTGGGTAAGGACATAAATCAGTGGGTCACTCCAGCACCAGAGATGTCTTCAAAAGGAATCCGTTTTCACCAGGGTTAAATCTTCCCAATCGGAGGTGGCCATTTGGAGCCTGGCTTTGTCATACGAGACTAATTGACAAACCTCTGTGCTATAATACTATCCCTGTCACCCCACTGAAACGCAATAGTAACACTGGCTTCTATAAATCAGCCAGATCTTAAAGAGGAGAGTTAAATGAGCATTGCATTACAAACCACAAAGCACATCCATCACTCTGCTACAAACCATAAATATGACAGGTACATCCATCAATTCAGCACCTTTCTTTCAGGTCTGAGTACACGGATGTTAGTGACTTAATGGCTCCAGAAAGCTTTCCCTTCCTAAACACGCTGTGGAGCCTGGTCTTTCATTTACTGCTGTTGCTAGAAGTGGAGCTCAACCGTCTGCAGTCGTGTTGCTGTGCTGGGAGCTCCTGCAAGGCAAAAATCCACCTCTTTGGAGGCTGCACCCAGCGTGACCCCCTTGGAAAGGGTAACTCATGCTACTACGCTGCTGGTGCTTTGATTGTGCAAACTGGGCAGCAGAAGGATGCCAGTCTGCTATAGACATGGAGCTACACAAGCTAGAGAACAGTCCAATGGAAAAAGGATAAACAGATCTAGAGATAAGTTTTCAATGACTTGCTGCCAGACTGTAAAGATTTATTGAGTGGCTGCTTTGGGTCTCCTATAATACCATATTTTCATTAAAACAGCTCGGTGGATGGGCTAGGGAATTATTAAATCTGCAGCTGAGGGTGAGCTGGAAAGGGCTCAACACACATCTGGAAGGCAGGATTTGAAATGCCTTATGGAAAAAGTGACCCTGAAAAATAGTTTGTGGTTCAAGGAGGAATACCACCAGTTGGAGGACTGCTGGGTCCTCTTTTGGGCATGCTATCACCACAATTCAAGAGAGTGCTCATCCAATTAGTGACAGACAGATAGAGAGCATAGACGGTGGAAAACATGTTGGGGGGGGAAGAGTGTAAGAACTAGGCTTAACTGAGAGAAGGGATGACTGAAGACAGAGATGACAATGGTTTCTAAAAACACAAAAAGCCACAGTAAGGAGAACAGAATACTTTTTATTTTTTCCTGCCTGCTTTGGTGAGGCTAAGGAATAATGTCCTTACATTGTAGAGAGAGAGATTTAGGTTTGGAACAGGAACAAAACTTCCTGACAGCAATGGCAGAAAAAGCAGTGGAGAAAGTTGCCTGGAAAGGCAGTGACATCTCCATCGTGGGAGGCTTTTAAGAGCTGACTAGGCAAACAGCAGATGGTGCCTTGTGGAAATGGGGTGGACAAGATGTTGTTTGAGCCCTTCCATCCCTGTTTTTTATAATTCTGCATTTGGCTAGCACCAGGGCTGTTAATCCTGTTTGTCCTACAGGAGGTAACAATCCATGCTCTGCCTGCCCAATTTGCCATGTGCAGTTAGATTTTGGAGGAGGCAGAACTAGCAGTTTCCCACTTGCATCTTTCCTACCTCCTGCTGAAGAACGGCTCCAGACTTGTCGCATCTTCCTTCATTTCTCTTGATCCTTTGGGGTGAACAGCAGCGGAGCCCAGCTTCTCTGAGGAGAACAGATGGACTTCAGAAGCAGCACATGGGCAAAACCTCACGGAGGCATTGCCACCAGAGTGCTGTGCGCCCCCAGAAACAGTTTTTAAAAGTCAAATCCCAGGCACTGCTTTTGGGTAGAGCAGCTGACAGCATTAAGACTGGCTGTGAAGTACCTAATCCTCCAAGGAGAGTGAAGCTAACAAATGCTATGCTATCCCAGTGTACAAGGATCCTGCCATAGCTAGATTCTGGGTGAAAGGATTTTTGGTTTGGGATGTGTGGAAGTATCACTAGAAGAGTTTTGGGAGAAAATTTCAGGACTTGTATCTCTTACTTGCTGCCTGTAGTTGTGAGGGTCTGTGCCCGACGCTGTGATGCTGACAATGTTCTTCCAGATCATCAGGTCTGAGACTCTATGACGCTGGTCTTGACCCCCAGCTCCTCTCCTCTTGTCTGAAGATGGTATTGCTGCCTTTTGGTCAGGGCAGCCCCCTCCCACTGCATTCAGCCTCTGTGCCACAGAGCACCAGTGCAGCTGTAGCTCCCCACAAAGGAGTGGACTGGCAAAGCCAACAGAAGAGCAGCACCTTCATGGGCCTGGCTGGGAAGGGGAGAAGAGTGGGTTAATCCTCTCTGCCTAGGTCCCACACCCTGCAGCAAATGGGACCTTGCAGTGGGTCTTTTTCCACCTCACCCATAAAACGTCTTTTGTAGTCACCGGAGAATTTGTTGGCCTGAAAAACCAACCCCAAAAAAAAGCAGCAGCTTTCTTTCTCTTCCTCCCTCCCCTTCCCTCCAAAACTGCTGCCACAGACAGATGCCTGGAGAAGAATAAGAACAGGGCAAGCGCAATGTGCTGCTCCTTCTAATAAACATCACTCGTTAAATAATTTAGGTCAAGTCAATGCACAGAAATCACAGCAACTGAATTAAATGGGTGCTGAGAAAGCTGTAGTTTTATTCTGTTTTTTTCAGTGTTGCACCTGAAGCCCTGGTAAATTTGTTAGGGCAAATCCCAGCTGGTGATCTCTACCCAGGCTATGGGCAGTGCTGCAGATAAGGAGTTGGTGAAAACGTGGAGCTGATTCCAGGGGCAGACAGGACCTCACCCTGGGCAGAGAGGGTTCGAGTGGGCCTGGAACCTGTGAGAAGGGTGTCAGTAGGTTTCTTGACCTGATGAGCTTGCTCACATGCTTTGCCATTCACCTCCCTGAAGATTTCAGCTATGAAAGCACTTCTGGTGCTTGCGTTTGACTTGCATGTGTGCAGCTCCAGAGCGGGCTAACTTACCTGCAGACTCTAAACTACCCAGAGAATTAAGGGTAGTGGACTTGCCTGATTAGATCTTTGTATCTTTTTAAAACCAATCATGCCAAAGATTCACTCAGCACATTAAGGCAACACCCTGGATGCTGAAAATATAAAATAGATTTCTCTCCATGCTTAAACTGAGCCTTTCATGCCAGTTCATTATGGTGCACTTATTGATTATTGTGAACACATGGTATTTTTTCCAGATGCCTCTGTGCAGCATTTCTCATGATTAAGTTGAGTAACCAGCTGCTAGCAAGCTACAGAGAAAAACATGGATGGTCAAAGTTGATATTCAAGTGGTTTTAATAGGCCAAATTTGAGTGGATGCAACTGGCCACAGCAAATTCTGCTGCTTGAACTCCTCTCCTGCAACATTTCCAGTCTGTGATGTAAGCACAGAGGTGCAAATCTCCTACAAGCTGCATGTAGGCTTTTTAACAATGGAGAGGGATGGGAGATTTAAATAAGGACCTTGTGGGAAGATATAGATGAAATGGCTACAAGGATTTGGGAAAACGGAGTGTCATGCAGCTGCTGTTTCTCCCTATGACCAGGAGAAGCAAGTTGCATCAGTACTTAACAAAGAAGAAAAGACTAAATCCTTCTCAGAGGTGTAACACTTTGCATCAGGCTCAATTTGAAAACCTTGGCTCAAAACAAATCTGAACACTAGAAAATTTAACCTCTAGAGCCAAACTTCATGGCTAGCACCCAGCTCTTGGGTAAATAATGACACCAAAGCATCTTCTTTTCCTTTTAAATGAGGTCCAAATAATTACAGAGGTCTGTCTTCTAGGAAAAAAAATTGACCAAGCTTAGCATATCTTAATTAGCTTCCCTCTTCCCAAAGGAAATTCACCATGCTAGAAAAGACCAGCTTTGAATGCCGAGCTGTTATAGATGTGTCACTTTTTAACATAACTGAGCCTGGCTTAACACGTTTTGACAGGATATCATAACCTGGTGTGGCATGTTAAGAAGAAAAAGTCATCCTTTTGGACTGGGCTTTAGATCAAGTAATATTGACATAGCAAAAGTACTGGGGAAAGGAAAGACACCCTTACAAGCGGATTGTAGGAATGAGATGTAGCTATTTGTCAGGTGGTGTGATCTGGTGGTCCCAAAGGTCAGTGACGTGTTTTTCAGCAGTGTTGAAACTCCTGTCAGCATTCAGTCACTGCCATTCCTGAAGTGTGACAGTTGAGGATCCTTGAATAGTTAAGCTAGATAAAATCTAGCCACTTTCAAAACTCCACTCAGCGTTTTCTTTGGTTTTTGTTGCTGCAATAGATGATTCACAGCAATTACAGGATGATCAGGTTTTCGGATGGCCACAAAGTTGTGTAATGAACAATGATGCCACGAGGTCTCACCTGGCTTCAGGCATCCAAGGACTGTGCATGTGGTCAGTATTTGGTGGTTGGTGGAGTTTTCTGGCAGGATGTCAGCTAGGCAAGGTCATCTGTCTTCAGCTGGGCTGGAAACATTTTTAGAATCTTTGTTGCACCCTTGAGGGAAACAGCAGCATGAGTTCTTTGGCCTTCTATGGTCCGAATCTTCGATCTACTGAGAGGCCTTCATCACCTCACCTTCATCACAATCCTGTGAAATAGGCTATCCTCAGTTTACAGCTGGGATGTCTCGGGCAGAAGGCAAGTCATGTGGCATGGCCAAGGCTCCCCGGGAAGCCGGTGGCGGGATTTGGAGGCGAGGAGACATCCTCACATCCCGCGCAATGCAGATAAAGGCCCGTTAGTCATTAACTGGAGCTTATCGCAGCAGATGGCACTGCTCCACCTTCTTCACCAGGAGCCTGCTGCAGAGCCAGCGGTGGCATTGGAAAGGCTCCTACTCGCGCGATGGGCTCTTGGCCAGCTCTCTGTGCTCCGCCGCCAAACGTTTGGATTTTCTCGCAGTTTACCATTTCCCCTCTCTTCGCTCACCCCCATCAAGGGCTTGGCTGAATACAGCAATAAGGAAGCAAGGAGGGTCAAGTTTATAAACGACTGTGGGAAGTTTGGTTTCCATGGCTGCCAGCAATTACTGTGCAGACTCAGATGAGTGGAGATTACAGCCCAGGGCTGCTATTTTGCGCGCTGGCAAGACACAATAACAAATGACAAACTTAATTCACTGCTGCAGCGGGGAGGAGGCATCTCACTCTGTGAACCTGGGGCTTATCTTACAGGAGAAGCAGCTCTAAGTGGATTTCTCCTTTTTTTCCTGGCTGTGCTGATTCCAGCTAATGCATATTCTTCCGTCAGTAGCATCATTTCACCTCAGAGATCTTAAGTCTATTAGTCAGCCACCCTTTCTATTTCTGGACCTGGGAAATGTTAAGCCAATAAGAAAATTTAGCCCCCAGAGTGGGCTTAGAGGTCAGCCTTATTTTTAATTTCTTTTTTTCTCTAAAGGATCTGATGAGATTTTTTCTAATTGAAATACAAAATAAACAGTTGCTTGGCCAAGATGCAGGGTGGCAGCTTGCATTCCACAGGGGCTGGGAGTTCACCTCTCTCCAGAACATTTCCACATGCTGCCTACCATCAATACGAATGCCAGGGACTTTATTTATAAGACTACAAGTCCTCACTATGGAGCCATTTATTACTGTTAGCAATCAATTAATAGTGCACAGCCATCTGTACTGGCTCAACTTGGTATCATGGCTTAAACCACAGTACAGGGTGTGCACTTAGGCAGTGCATGGTGCACGCTGGTATTCCCAGCAGGAAGGCTTTGTGCAAGCCTCTCTGGCTATTTTGAGCCTTTCCTGGTGCCTCTGAGGCAAAGGAAGCCATCTGGGGCAAAAGAGAGACTTTGCAGTCTGCTCAGTGCTGAGCAGACTCAATAATAAAATGTATGGAGCTATACAGTGAGCTGGCACTGAGGCAGTGCTTTTCAGCTGTTATCTCAGTCGTTGTTGCAATGTCCTGGCAAGCAGACAAGTAGTGTTCCTTACTTACAGGTACAGGAGGTAAATACAGGGAGTAGAGTTATTCATCAAGGACCAGCTCCAGAGCAGGTATCACTCAGCAAGTAGCTACCCCACCAAAATCAATGGTACTTTCGCTGTTGATGCTTTCCTCTCTGCTGGATGCCAAAAGATGATGGTCAGATCACCCCCACAGCCATCACCCCGGTAAACTGAGCAGTTTGGCTCTTGGAGTCATGCCTAGAAAGGCAGGTTGGCAGATGCCAGGAATATTGTCCTCAATCTTCCCTGGAGCATCTCCACCTCACCAAACTGTTTCTTGAACTGAGCAGTCTGGGTTCCTGGTGTGGGTGCAACAGTTTCAAAGAAAAGGTGAAATTATCTCTTTACCAGCCTTGGAGGTGGCCCTGATGAGGTGCTTTACCATACCTTCTGTTGACAGCATTACACTGGATATTTGTGCATGACTAATTGGGGTTCACAACTCATTTTTGAAGGCGTTCCTGCCTGGTCCCTGTCCTGTAGGTATCACCTACATTTTCTCTTCCTAGATATGCTTGCTTCACACAGGACTGAACTGAGACACACATAGTTGTACCATACTTGCTCCTCCAAGATCACCAAGAAATTACAAAGTTGTTCATATCAGTGACGTCTCCCCACAATTTTGTAGCCTTCCAATCTCAGTAAGACAGATTTTAGTTACAGATTTTAGAAGATCACAGGTATGAAATTGAAATACCATCATGCCACCCACCTCACCTTGTGAGACCCAAATAAGACAACTGCCATGATGACGGCTTTCTGGTTTCCATCATATTTCCAGAGTCATCAGTCACTTTAATTCATTTACTACATACTCTGTTGGCTTTGTATTCTTCTAGGATTTTAAGTCAGCTCGTGTGTGGTACCAAGTTGATTTGCTTCGGAAAATCTTAGGTTGTTTTTTTTTTTTCCATCAACACCATAGGCTTCATCAAGTAAACTTGTAATCACGGCAAAGAAAGATATTAAGTTCATTTGACAGGGTCTGTTTTCCATAAACCCCTGCTGATGGGCATGAATTATATTTCACCTATTAGCTGCTCCATTATTTCACCTGGGATCGATGTCAGCTTGACAGGCCTATAATTACCTGGGTCATCTCCTTTACCCTTTTAATATATTAGCTCAACACAAGATTTCTGTCAGTCCTGTGGAAATTCCCCGCTGCTCCAGGAGTTATGGAAAATTACCCTTTGCAGCACAGAGAGCTGTAACCAAAGCAGCACAGGGCAGGACAAGGCTGGCTCCTCTCACTCCCTGCCACCTGCCATACTCAGAAGGTGTCCCCCAGCCTCCCTGGTGTCGTTACACACAGTCAGGAATGTTGGACTTTGACTACTTGCCTGGATGTCTTGAGCACAGGACCCGCTTTTCTCCCAGCACCACTACACGATGCCTTTCTTCTGTGCCATACCATGGTCCTGTTTTTCACAGTGTGGACTTTTGGGACCAGAAATGGGGTTTCTGGCAGAGCCATGCTCCTGGGAAGTGTATCCCAGCTGTGGGTGGCAGAAGCTGAGAATTTCCTCATTGTGGTGGCTGGGCTGCTGGGACACTGGGCTGCTGGGACACGGGAGGTGATGGTGTGTCTGGCAGCTCTGCCTCCTGCCTGGAGAGCAGCCCTGAACAGGTTCCCCCTTGGATGCTGAGCCTCCTGGCAGGCAAAACGGGGGTGACTGTTTCTTGGCAGAGAGCTTCATGGTCTCTGCATGAGAGGAGGCACACACGAATATATTCTTTGTCTTTTTTTTTTCTTTCTTTCTTTCTGCTGTCTCTTCTTTTCTCTTGCCTTCTCCACAAGCTCTTCTCTGCTTCTGCCTGCTTCTTAACCCTTGTCTTTGTCTGAGCTTCTGCTGCTGTTATCATACCCAGGCAGGGTCTGGCTAGAACAAATGCGTATGCACGTAGGCACGAGAATCCACAGCCTATTGGACCACATGATGAGTGCTGTGTCTTTCATGCTCTGGAGCTGTTCTTGTGTGTGTAGGCTGCAATTTTAACAAATGTCGAGGTCCCCTGGGTGAGAGTCAGACATCTTTTAATATATAACTAAAGACTGGCATGAATAGCTATAACTTCTGTAAGGAGGCAAGCAGACTTATGTACAGGGAAGAGTTCATAATCAATAATATCAATAATATCATAGAGCTAATACACAAGCTCCTGCTCTCTCCATTTATGTGAGCACAAAGATCAGTCAGCACATACACGCAGAACAAGGAGGTATGGAAAAGGACTGCCCATGTCAGGCTAGGCTGGATGTAAACCATGTTTGAATAGCTGATTCTTTTTTAGGTATGTTTTCAGCACTGTACCATGTCATCCCAAAGTCAAGGAATTTTTATTGCCAAGTTCTCATGGATTTCTTATGTTAACCTCCTTCGACTTTTTCTCTGACCTTCTGAAAAAAAATGGATCTGGCATGCGTAGAAAAAATCTCAAGGGTTACAGGTCTTTGTGTCCAAAAGTGGTCAGAGTTAGGCAAGGAAGAATGGTTTAAAAAAGTTATAGACCAAGAAATTAGGAAGGAAATACATCAGTGCAGAATATTTCCTCACAGGCTATTGACAAGGGACACAGCAGGGAGTGATCATCCTGTCAGGTCAATGAGATGGAAGAGACACAGGGAACTCCCTCAAATCTAAGAGGACCCGTGTAAGATGCTAAGCACGACTTGTATTTGGGTATTGGTTTCCAGGGAAGTGATGTTTCTCTTCCCAACACAGGCCCCATGGAATAGTAATAAGGAAACGTTAAGGACTGGAACCAACTCGGGGTTATTTTCATAGTGTTCATGGTTATCAGGGAAAGCTTAGCACTGGGGATCCTGTTACACACCACTGCTTCCTAGTCATTACTCCAAGCTTATGAGAGGAGCACATTTCCCTCCTGGGGGACTCCAGATAATTGTTGATTTGGAGAGTGAAGATGAATGGCAATGCTGAACCATGCGTGCACACACACACACACACACAAAACGTCAGACTTAACTCCCCATGTTTTAATGCAGATGCTTCAAGAAGAGATCGAGTCATTGATTTCTCTCTCCAGGATGAACCCTAAAGAATAGGTAGGCACTGACACACAATTTGTTTCTCTGTCTTTCTGATGGCAAATAAATGAAGCAGCACTGAGAGTAGTGCTGAAGCCACTCACTGACCATAAAACACCCCCCTAGCACACAGTGCACTGCAGAGAAGGGGGTATTGTAGCATTAACTCTTACTTGCTCACAGGAAAACAAGCCTGAGCTGAAACTGGGGTCGCTTTGTAACTTAACTCCCAGCCTGAGCTGAGGGCACTGGTATTTAATGAAGACATTGGAAGGCAGGAAAGTCTCAAAATGTGGCACACCTGACACACCTGTCCTTATTTGCATTGCTTAAAGAGGAAGGAACCACTTGTAAAGTTTAATCTAAAATTTGTTGAACTTATTTGTAGCTCTCCATGTAGAGCAGACTCCAGGAAAAGTTTCTGTAGGTGCAGAGATGGGTGAAAAGGCTGAAATACTTTATCCATGCAAACTGAGAGCACAGACAAATGAGTTGTAGCTTAGTCTGTAGCTCACTCTGTAGCTCAGTGACTTTATGGAGGTTTCCTGGGACAAGAAATTTTATTTCCTTTCTGGACAGAGCAATGAACATCTGAGTCCAATTTGTTACGGCAGCTCAGCTGATGAGTAGGAATTTCATTTCCGGTGGGCACTCTGCCACAGACGTTCTGCAGATATACTGCTCATCCTGCCACTGTTTTAAAGGAGGGGGAATCAGGACATGTGAAAGAAAGAGGGGAAGAAGAAGTGTTTGTCGGTACCCGCAATCCCTGTGGGCAGCGGGGTACTGGCTCATCAGTGGTTCTTCACTGGGAGAGGGAGCAGGCTTCTTCCATCGCAGATTAGATGAGCGCTGCTCAGTCCAAACAAAATTAACTGATTTTAAAAATTTCAGAGAACTAAGCCATTTCTTCCTATGGCATTGCTCCATTCCCTGTATTTAACCTCCACTTATGGGCATCAGAGCAGCAATGACCTTCTTCTGTCACTAGCACCTCCCGGCACGTCCAGGGACTTCTTTGGCTCTCAATGAAAGGGAAATCAGCTCTAAGTACTCTCCAGGAAGGCCCCAGGAAACTCAGATGTTGCCAAGGCTACATAGCCAGTGGTGTCCAAACCAGCCAAAGTCTGTCTGGTAGGCAGTGATCCTTGCAGCACAGACATCTCCAGATGGATAGGGCCCATCGGGGAACTCCTGTTGAAGGAATATTCACATATGCTGCAGTAACCCCAGCTGTGCCAGTGGTTCTTGTAAAATGCACAGACAAGGGCCATTCCTCCATTTCTCAAATCCAGTTTAGGCCACTGAACGCTTGCAGAGTGTGTTCAAAACATGAAGTCCAGCAAAATATTCACTTCTACAACTACGGCTGATGATGCAGTCTTGTGTTTTGAGGTCCTGCAGCCCCACGATGGGAGAGCAGGTGTGATTCCTGCTGGTCCATCACAGCCAGCACCTCTTCAGCGACCCTGTAATGACAGGACAAGGAGGGAGGAAGGTTCTCTCACTGCCTTAATGCAAGCAGCAAAGAAAGACTGAAAAATTGTGAAAAATCCTTTGACAGCTTGTCTTTAATTACAGAGCATCAGCCCTGTGCATTGACCTGGACTGAACAGAGTGGCCCCTCTGGGGTACAAACGTCTCCTGTACTCCGTGCTGTTTGTCCGGGAGCTAGAAGGGATGCCAGTAAGTCATCAGGAAATACCATGTTCTCACAGACCCAGAGGTGCCTTAATTTCCATAATAATATTGTTTTCTTCTTAATTATTAATAGTCTTCCTAGATGAATATGGTCTTTAAAAATGTATTAAGCAGAGCTGTTTTGCCCTGAAAGAAAGAATAATAGTAAAACTTTTTCTTATAGCTGCCTGAAGGTTTTATCCCACAGAGAGATGTTTGAAGGAGAAAGAATGACCTAACAAATAAGGCATTGGACAGAAACTTCAGGAGCCTCACTGCTGTCCTTGACTGTGCTGTGGGTGTCCACTGTCACCTCCGCTCCCTCTCTGCATACCTGTGGTGCAGAACAAGATGTACTTGTCTGGCGTGTGCTTTCCTTTGAGGCTTTAATTTTCTTGCTTCTGACTCGGCAGAGGAAGCAGTGGTCCAGGGGATTGGTGTCACATGAGGAATTCAACTGCTGTTTTAATCCATATAGTGATGTAAAGGAACATTGGTGCTGGTTAAGAGAGGGCCTGGGAAACACACGTAACTGCATTTGGGAGGCGGGTATTTCTAGACATTTTCCATGTGATGTTGTCTGTCATCAGTCTCTAAGATAATATTCCAGTGCTGTCACAAAAATAAAACCAAGCTCTAAAGGTAAAAAATCAATGCCTCTTAGCTGTGGTCTCAGACCTGTTCATGCACGCTTTGAGGATACCTGATGGCAGCCCTCTTCCTTAATATCCCTTACAAGTCCTTTAATGCCAAGATCCATGTGAGGCATCAGAGAGTCAGCACAAAGGTTATCCTAAAGATAATTCTGTGCTGGTATTATTATTCATAGTAACATGGTAGATAGCTCATGAAGTCCCCACAGAATATTGTCTGCATGGTTCAGGTAGAGAAAGCAAGGCAAATAGCTGAAGCAATTTATCCCAGGGCCAGGAGCAGAGTAGGAGCAGCACTTGGATGGACCTGAGTGCATGCACTCCTCTGTGCAAGTTGTTCAGCAGCACAGTTTGTTCCCTCAAGGAGAGAAGAATCCCCCACTAGGGTTGTTTAAACTTTGCAAAACTCATCTATTCCAAATGACTACCCAAAGTAATCATTTACATGCAACCGAGTATTGTCTCAGAAGTAATTTACTACTGATTACTTCTATAATGTGCGTGCTACTCGTAGCAGCTGCACAGCATTACATGATAATCAGCCCTATGCTTCGGAGGGGAAAGCTAAGTGGCTCGACACAATCCAGCCCCTCTTGCCAGCGAGAAATAATCCGATTATTCCGTAAGATTATCGTTTTTCCTCTGCAGAAAGTTCTCATCGCCTGTTACTCGCAAGGACATCCATCATTCCAGCATGTGGGGAGAAGGCCACTAGGTGGAAGTGTTGGCTCAGCAAGCTGAGGAGCTAAGTCAGCGAGGAGAAAGTCCTGGGTATCCTGGCTTGCCTTCCCTTTAGGAACATCTGCACTAGCAGCCCAGCCTCAGACTTGGTGAAAGACACCATTGGAAAGGGTGCGCCATCATTTTGATGGTGCATTGTTTTATGACTTGCTGTTGAATTGAAAAACAAAACAAAAAAAAGGAGAAATTACAACTTAAATTGAGGCTAAACACTAGATTGAAGCAGCCTCCTAATAAGGAATCCAGTTCTGCAGAGTTCCTGCTGAGCTCAGTAGTTGTGAAAAATACAGCTGTTTCTCTAAGTGCCTTAAAAATATAAAAGCAATCAGCCCTAGCCTCTCGGTTTTAGGGACTACCGGGAACATTTCTGGCTTGCCGTGTTCTCCTGGCACCTCCTTAAGCCCTATTTTGCTGCAAGCTCAAACTTCTGGGTAAAGCGAGCTTTTGTCCGATGATCGGGCAGTTTGGCTGGAGAAGAGCTGGCACAGCGATCGGAAGAGCTGCAGAGATGTGATGCCTCCCTGACCGCCAGCCGTCCTGAGACACAGGGGGTGACCTTTATGAACCTTTGTGGAGGTGAACGCTGCCTTTGGTGGTGCAAGGGAGACTGATCCCAACAGGAAGGCTGAGCACGTGGCCACAGCCTGCCCATCCCGTGTGAGTGACAGGGGCTCGTCGCACGCAGAGGGGGGACTCGCAGGCAGTGTGGCAGCTCGGCTGCTGCCCCCTCAGACGCTCGAGTGCTGCTGAACCTGCGTGCTATGAAGATTTCTTCCTCCAGGATGGCTGAGAACGATAGAGGCTTCTTGCTTCTCTTAACGTGTGAAGGAGGCGGGGGCAGAGGGAGTTTCCTCACAGGCAGAGAGGGCAGATTTACCTGCAGATGGAGGTGTTCCTGCACGGGAAGCTGATGCTTTACCTCTGTGTTTGCTCTCCCAACAGCTGCCACTTAATTAAAGGACTCCAGCAGCAATAAATACTTCGGTATGCGGCCTCCTCGTGAGCTGCCTTGCACAGAGGGGCTCCCAGGGCTGCTGCCTTCCCGTGCCCTGCGCTGGCTGCCTGGCACTCACCATTGCCACGGCTCCTCCCCATCGCCTCGCTGCGCCTAAAGCGGGCATAAGTGAATCTCGAAAGGATGGGATTAGTTCGGAGAGTGTGGAGCGCCTCAGTGTACACAGGTATGGATACTGCAGTGAGACAGCTCCGTAAATCCTCCCGTGCTACCCACTAAGGTGGAAGACTGGATGCTGAGAGTTAAACAACTGGTTTCTGGCAAGAGGATATCATTGCATGCTTGAGAGAAGATGGGGATGATGAAAATAAATGAATGCCCTTAATAGCACTCTTCGTGGAACTGAAAGGAAGAAGTGTGAGTTAATGGGACAAACTGTGCAGTCTCAATCACATGAACCTTAGGACTCATGCAAGCAGGCATTTATTGGGTTGCCCTGTGGCATACAGGGACGACCTCACTGCTTTTATTGCCTTAAGGCCTGTTGCCTTTTGGGTAGCTCTTTCAAGAGAGCCTTCTGGAGGACTGAGCTGGCCCTGTCACCGCAATGTCTCAGCCTCCCAGGCACTGAAGCTAAGCCAGGAGGTCAGGGCAGCCAGTTTTAGAAGGTTGCAGCCTCTGGGCTTCTTCTCAGAGCTGATGTACTGTGCTATTTCATACAACAGAGGAGTGATGGGTTGGGATGTGTCTCACCAGCTAATTGTGACACTGCCAGGTAGTATTTTGGATTAATGTTTTTTTCTTTTCTCTACATGCTCCTGTAAGTCAAAGCAAACCCCAGGTTAGTCCCTTCAGTTTACATGTTAGGAAACACTCATTAGTGCATATTTAATATACTCCTTTCCAATTTTTTTTTCCCATGCTCTTTGCATTTTCGTAGTATGGTCCTCGGTGGATCTTACAGCACATCCATTGCTTCTTAGGGACCACACATAGGAGCCAATGCTGGAGGCTGCAAAAAATAAGTGCCTGTCTCTCCACACCATCTTTTGTGCTTCTCCATAGACCGTCTGCTGAAGCACAGAAGTGCCAGAGCTCCCACTTGCCATGTTTCAAGATGCTGCTGCTGGGGCTGTCATGGTCTGGTTCATAAAGACAGAGCAAAGTACCCCTTTGCTTTTCCCACTCTACATGTGTCAGAGTCCCCAAGGAAGAAAGCAGCTGGTGCACCAGAACTGGTGGCCTGCAATACTTCCCTGGTGTTGGTTTTATTTCACATGGTGCTGTAGTCACTGAGAAAGTGATAGCTGCTACCAGCAGAGCAGCCCCTGCTGTAAGTGGGGAACAGTCCAGGAAAAAAAGGACCTGCAGTGCTCCTGTAGTGGCTTCATCAGAGACCATCACTGAGGGCCTTGTGGACGAAATTTTGTCCCAAGAGGAGGGTCCTGCCAAAGGTGCACATGGCCCAGCCACTGATTTATCCCAGCTGAAGATACACCCCAAATGAATTTGTTTATTGTGCTTTTTCTGCTCCCCCAAAGCAAATTCCCTTGTTTTCTGGAACAGCAAGATTAATACTTAGTGCTTGCTAGCCACTTCACATGTTCAGTGTGCTAGACAAATATTAACTAATGAATCTCATCATGACATAATTAAATCTTATTTTACAGTGATTGAATGTTATCTTACACTTTATACAATACTGTAATTACAAAGATAGGGGGAAAAAAGCCTAATAGATCTAAGAGTGAGAATGATTGACAGTTTTATGATTCCTTTCCTCCCCCTTCCTTATTTCCAATATGACTGAAGAATCCAGCAGAGTTTTCTGGAGGCCAGGACTTGTGAGCAAATTAGTTCAGAAGATGAGCAGATCCCAAACCCTGCGATGGTTAAATTTTTTGAGGGAGTCTTTCAATGCTGGCCTTTTTCCAAATTTCTGAGACATCAACACCAGTCTGAGCCCAGTCTAGCCTGGCTTTCTCTCTCAAGGAGCCAAAACTAGATGCAGACAGCAAAGGATACTCTTTTTCCTGACCCTGACTCCTGAGGAGGGTTTGCTTACTCAGGAAAGCACTGATCCATCCCAGCCTCCTTGGCTCCCTAGTCACATTCTGTGCGTCCAACAGCCCACCACCCTCCCTCCAGGACCTGCCACACACCTCTGCAGCTCCTGGCCCTGCAGTTCCCACACTCCTTGGCCTCACAGAAGCCCTAGAAAGATGGATGCTGGGGGTTCCTGCAAGGAAATGTGAATCAGGACACTCAGGCTCCCGAGGTGCTGCTGTGTGGGGTGGCCTGGTGGCAGTGCCCATCCATGTGAGGTGACTAAAGCAGCCTGTGTTTGCAGAGCCCCTCCTGTGTGCTGCTCCCCAGGCTGGGGCCAGGGAGCAGGGTGGGAGAGGGGGAGAGGAGATGGTGCATCACAGGGAAGGACAGACTGTAACATGGGATCACCCTCTCAGAGCCTGCTCCACGTGATGTGCTGTCTGTCATAAAGAAATTTGACTCTGAGGGGTTGTGAAACTGTTTTCCAAAGGGAATGCTTTCCTTCCTTATCTCTCCTGCCTTGTTTGCCAGGAATAAACCTCTTCTGAAGCTCCCCTCAGGACACAAGGATTGCTATGTTGGCACAGAGCAGGTGGGGCCAAATTGCTGTTGCCAGGGCAGAGTATTTGCTCTGAAGTGCCCTGCGTGTGAAATACAGAGATGGGCTACAAGCTCTTCTTGCCAGGGCGGCAAAACTGGGGGCTCCTTGCAAATAAAGCAGCTCCACAAGGCCAGGGGGCCAGGCTCTGCTCAGCACAGGACACAAGGAAGAGAATACCTGACTCCAGAAAACCATCTGGACAGCCAGAAAACTGCTCTGCCATGCTCCAAATATCCAGTGCTCCCAGGAGAGCAAGGGGTTTCTGGCATGCTGAGGGGCAGTGTGACTTCCGCTGGCAGAGCTTCTAGAGACCCACAGGTCTGTGTTGGCAGCTGTTTTGTGATGGGCAAAAAGGTACATCAGCAGATCAGGCATGTGGTAGGCAACGTTTGCCACAAAGGTGAAATGAGGACACACACACGTGTTCCTAGGAGGCAATGGGACTAATTTGGTCTATGACAGGAGTGTTGATAGCAGGAAAAGCTCTAGAAGGGAACATGAAGAGGATGCCGAATGTGATCAAACGGGAGTAGAAGCAACAAAGTGGTGAGAAAGTGACCCAAGAATTCGCTCGTGTAAAACCCAGTCTAAGATTTTATGGAGAAACAGGTGACAAGTAGCAAACAGGGGAAGCAGGCAGACAAGCCCTGGATGGCTTTCTGGAGGCCAGCCCTCCTCTGCAGGGTGTGCTGACAGCTGTGGTGAGGGGTCAGTCTCCATCCCTGGGGCACTCCAGGCGTGGCTGGTGAAGGCAGCAGGAGACAGTGCCCATTGGATCTGTTACGAAAGCAGAAGAGGTCCAGATGTGTTGGAGTCACCTCCAGAGCAACAGAGTGGGAGTAAAAGGAGCCTGTGGTAGCGCAGCTGCCCTGATGCTAGGAGCAGAGCAAACCCCACTCAGGGCTTGGGTACCCCCATGTGCCACAGGTTTGGTTAGGTTTTCTGCTGTGCTGATGAAGGCACAGTGGCAATGTTCCTAGGAGGGGTGAAAAGGGGTGAAGCTGATTGCAGCGCTGTCCAAGATGCTGAATCAAGATTTCTCTCTCTCTATCTAGGAACAAAGTCCATGAGATGCTTTGCATTTTGGCATGCCTGTTCTGCAGTGGATTATTGCTGGCAAAGTTTTTGTTATCCCTGGCTTTTTGTATTTAATTTTTTTTAACCATAAATATCCGATTTATAACTGTTAATATCTGAGTTGGTTTTGTGTGACCCGATAGCCAAGTGCAAATATCTCACACCTCTTGGAGCACTGGAATTTCTTCCATTGTTTTATAGGCAGTGGTGTGGCCATGAGGGACAGTTGATGCCTCTCACCAAATGGACACAGAAAAGATGACAGCAGAGAGGAAACTGGCTGAGGCTTCCAGGGAGAGCAGCTGCAATTGGTGCCTCTTCCCCCCACTTTTCTTCTCTTAATCTGGATCTGTGACGCGGTCCTGCTACTGGTGTAAGAGGATTGCCAAGTAGGGACTGTCACCATGATCCATGGTGGCCTCGCTCTGCATGCTTCTCTGAGGTAGAGGCCAGCAGACAACCTTTAGGCAAGGAGGTAACCTTTTGTCCAGGAGGCAACTGAAAAGGCCAGGTCTCTTTCCGAGAGTTTTGAAGCCCCACTGAACCACAGTTCCCTAACTGCAAAAGCGTCCCTCTCTTCTGCAGCAGGCTGCCAGTGCTGCTCTGGGGGTTGTTCCTGCAGCTTGCAGGGCTGGCTGGGATTGCCACGTTATTGCTGGGCTGCACTCCTGTCCCTGCCCTGTCAGGCATATCAGACGTTGTCCCTAGCACACAGTGGGCCGAGGAAATGCCTTCAGGGCGTTTCTGCTGCTTCCCATGGGCCTGTAGACAGCCCAAGCGTAGTGCAAACCCCGTGGCAGGACATTTGCTGCAAGAGGGGTGCACTGGGCAGGCTTAGGGCCACTTTAAGCACTTTGTTGATAGCTTGTATGCCCCCTCACATGTGCCCGCAGGAGCTCTGCTGATATCTTTGTGTGGCTCCCCAGTAACATTATTGCACAGCACGGCAGGGAGGGTGTCTGAGCTCCAGCATCCTCCCGCTGTGCGTGGGGCTGTGCTTGCAGGCTGTGTGTGAGCAGCGAATCTGCGTGCAACAGTGACCTGGGGTGGTCCTCCAGATGTACCGTGGACACAGCTGGAGCACCAGCTGTGTAAGTAGTCCGTGGCACAGGCAGAAAGCATGCAAGTCATGAGCTTGTTGCGTTTAAGACTATTTGAGTCCATCCCTAACAGTGCAGCACAAGCACAACCGTTCATGCTAATCTCTTGTCAGGAGGTGAGTTTGTGTTGTTGCGCTGAGATAATGGGGAAGCAGTGATTGCACGGGAAAGAGATGCTGCCCGAGTCTGCAGGGACAGGGACGCAGACAGGGAGGCTGTGTCCTCTCTCTCACCTGGGCTGTGGGCTTTCTCCCCGGGTCCGCCTTCCCTCCACAGCAAAAGCTCTGCACGATTATGAAACTCTGACAGCAGACAAAAAATGCTGACTGAGGGAGAGAAGCATAGTGGGCAGTCACATATTATCACAGTTAATCCCTTGTAGATTTTCCCCAGTGAGAGTCTGTGGCTATCAAAGAGCATTAAAAATTGCCACAGGCTGTTTGTGGGATGCAGAGCGGGGATCAGTTTGGGTAAGACCAACATTATTCCCCCGCTAAGGATCATTCTGTAACGCCTAATGAAGGACAGGGTAGGAGCTCTGGCATGGATTAGCTGCAACCCTTCTGTTAACCTGTGCTATCCCACAGAGATGATACTGCAATAAATAATCAAGCACATCAGTGCATAAACATGCTGCCTTCGCTCTCCCCAGGTCCTGTTCCAGTGGAGCAAGCATTGTGTATTCCACACCAAGCTAATCATGGGGAGGAAATTTGCTGCAGACCGGAATCTCATCAAAGCAAACAACAGCAATCTCAATGAATTGCAGCAACCCAAGTGTCTGCTTTAATCACTCACTCATGTGTTTCCTTCAGTAAAATAAAAGAAAACACAACACGTGTAAACTTGATCGCTCTTAAATGAACAGTTTAATCCTGGCACGGCTCTTGCTTGTCTACAGAAGGAGGGGGATTGACTTTACAGACAGGCTTCAAGATGCAGCAGCACTAGTGTGCGTGTGTGTGTGTTGCATGGTGAGGGTAAAAAGATAATAAGCAAGGGAGGGTAGTGATGCTGGGTAAAAACCTGGTGTCAGGGAGATTAAAAAGAGTCGTAGTGTAAGTAGGATGGACTGGACTAGGGCTTCGGAAATCAGGGAGTATGTTACTGGGTACCACAGTGGATGGCATATTTGCAGGCCTTGGGTAATGCTGAGGGATCACCAACCTTTTCCCTTCTGGAAGTAACAATTAAGGCTGCTATAGAGAGATATTTAAAAACAACAGAAGCTGCTGCCCAAGACAATCTGCCAGATATGGGTTAGCTCCTCAGGCCAAAGACAGGTTGTATCAAAAGTACTCCTTTAGGCTAGCTACAGTTTGATACCTGGTCTTTAGTTACCCGTTGGGGTAAATTGGAGGATTTCTACTTAAACAGAACTTAGACTTTTTCCCCCATGGAAATTTGGTTGTTTTTCATGCACTTATGGTGGTGGTGGACTTCAGCTCATTTGAGGAATAAATGCACAAATCCATTCCATCACCCTTTCCTCCTCTTCTTGCAGCAAAAATCCAGAGCACCTCCATTTTAAGCAAGTAGAAGCTGGACTTTTTCTTTCAACAGTGTGTAATCGACCCATACATTATTTCATTTGCTATTTTGTCCCACTTAACCATCATTCCTCACTTTCCATAACCCTGAAAATTATTTGGTTTGATTCAGGATTGTGTTAATAGATTTACCCCAGGGCACTGGCATTGACTCTAGTGGCATAGTGCCTGATTTACGTCCTGTGTGAGATCAGAACCAAGCATGCCACCTCTAATCCTAAATAATTTTCTCACTTTCATATTGTAATATTGATCTGTCCATTGCAAAGCAGCCCAGGCATTCATCTTGTTATCAGATTCTCACAGGAGCACAAGGCTATGTTCAGTCAATGATTTCTCAATAAATGCTCTGTTTTTAAGCAAAAAAAAAACCCAACCCACCCAAAAGCAGACAAACAAAAAGAGTTAATCCTTAGACTTGACTACGAAACAAAGCTAGGTTAATAAACTGTAAAACGGAGTGGAGCAATGGGGCTATTTTCCCTATATTCATTTGGTTTTAATTAGTGATTTACCCTGGGATAAAGCCCCTGAACTCAGCAAAGCTTGCTGCTAAATAAGATGTTACTCAGCTATAAAGAGGCCTGCCTTCCCACCATGAAGCTCTTGGTGCAGATGGGCGCTCGTGTCCCTTGGCCGCTTGTATTAAGGAATGTGGAATGGGGATTTATGGAGAGTGAGTGGTGTGTTGGTCCATCCAAAGGAATATTCCCCTTTTTAACCTGAAGCCCTTAAGATCCCACTAGCTTCAAAGAAAACTTTTCCAGGTTTAAGCAATTTGAGCATCCTAGAAACTCTCTCCAGGTAGCTGAAGCAGCCCAGTGCAGGTGTTGAGAGTCCTCTTATAGGCAGCTGGCTGGAAGGAGCTTGGTATCCCTTCTGCTGTTGGGCAATTTGCATTGAAACATGGGAATGCAGCAACCCCCACTTGACCATGTCATGATTGATGCCCAGTAACACCCAGTACACAGCAGGTTTAATGTCCTGGTAGCTCCTCTCTCATCCTCACTTTTGGCTTTTCTTGCGTCTTTGATCAATGCAGTATTTCATCTTAGCCACACTCCATTACATTTTCTAAATGTTAATCCTTGCAGGTCTAGCAGCCCTCATAGCAGGTGGTGAACTGGCTTGTTTATTGCTAAACCTTTGGGAGAAGGTGGAATAATCATTAAAGATATTTATGATGAAATACGGTTTTAGCAGGATCGGACACAGTAGCTACACTTACAGCAGTGAACCAAACAGTGCCCAGAAACACTCTTGGATGTTGACTATTATTGGCTGTCCTGTTGGAGAATCTCAGGCACCCTGCTGGCCTGTGCCAGCTTATGTTTGCCTGTGGGATTTCTGGGCATGGCTTGGGAACAGGATCGTTTCACAGATCCCTCCCCAGTGGCAGTTTGCATACAGCTGCCTTTCTCTGAGTGTTGGGCAGGGCATTAGGCAGCTGCAGGCTGCTCCTCGGACTTGGCACAGGGAGTGTGTCCAAAAAGGGGCAGTGAAACTTGTGAAGGGTCTTGAGCACAAGTCTTCCGAGGAGCAGCTGAGGGAGATGGGTTGGTTTAGCCTGGAGAAGAGGCTCAAGGGGGAACCCTATCACTCTCTACAATTACCTGAGAGAAGGTTGTAGCCAGTCAGTCTTTTCTCCCAGTTGACAAGTGACAGGACAAGAGGAAATGGCCTCGAGTTGTGCCAGGGAAGGTTTAGATCAGATATTAGGAAATTCTCCTGGGGAGAAGTGTGTCAGACAGTAATGGACAGAAATGGATGCTTCAGCTCTAAGGCTGTTACAAGAGTGTTAAACAAACCTTAACTGTATTGAAAGGATGTTATTGCATACCAAGCAACTGGTGCTTAGTTCTTCTTGGCCACCCCATGCCTGCTCCTCCCAAACTGCCAGTCCCGCTCCACCCATGTCACTCTTGAGATGTGAAACCTCGTGACAACATGCTGGTAGCACCTACAAAGCTGAGAGAAGTAGAAATCTAACCCTGGCCCGCTGGTCCTGTGCGTATCTCCCAGCATGAATAAACATGCAGGTCCCCAGGTATTCATCATGCCCTTTTTCCTACAAAGTCTGCTAGAGCAGTAAAGAAACATGTGCAGAAAGAAAAGCAGTTTTTATAAATAACTTAAGAGAAATTATCACATTTGGGTGGTCTAAGTTTCATCAAAGTTCCTATGCTACTCACAGGGAAGGGTTAAGACCTGTAAGAAGTTATTTTGTGGGCTTAAATAAGGTGTGGAGTGAGACCACAGTCAGACCCAGCCAACATGAAGTGCCAACTGCCAAGAAATATGTACCATTTAACTCAAATGCCTATGGCCAGGTGTTGCCATAAAGTTATCTCAGCCACCAATTCTCACCCCGTCCCAGATCTCTCAGCTCCACCCCAAGCTCTGAGATGATCTCTGAGATGGCCAAGGCAGTCCCAGCAAGTCATTTAGCAAGTCACATCCCCTTCTCAAGCAAAAGAGGCGAATGACCAGAGGCCTTCATTGCACCAGCCCCCTTGAGCCAACACACACGGCTGGTCAGGGCAGCACACAAACCTCAGAGCCAAAACCTGCCCAGAAATGCAGGGACTGTCATTTCCATTGCTTCAGTGTGAGTGAGACTGATTTCATGCTGCGTTACCTTTTAACATGCTGCAGATGCAATTTGAAATACCTGTGCCATTCGCTGTGCACTCCACTCTACACACGTGTTGCAAAGTAGGTTATTTTGCTGACGGTTCTGAGAACGCCGTGGTTACAGCAGCGCTCCCATTTGAGTAGCACCTAGTGAGAATAGCGTACAATATATCATCACACAGCCTTGGCAATCCCTTTTCATTAGTAGGAGTAAATGCTTGGCACTGCATCAATCTTCTGCTCCCTCTTCCCTTCCTCTAGGAGTGCCAAGTCATTTTAAAGACGCGTTAAATTGCCAGAAGACTCCCAAAGAAAGCCAGTCAGCTCGCTGCTCGTTTGGATAAAGTTAATTACAGCGAAGATTAAAATCTGCGGTCCTTGATTGGTGTTGTTGAGACTTACAGAATCACATCGTCTTCGGGGAGCTGCCTGCCAGTTCTCCTCCCTCCCTCCGTCTTCCCGTGAGTGTGCCTTTTCTTTGTTGTTCTTCCTGGTGGCTTTGTCACCTTCACTGAGGTGTATCTGCCCAGGGGCCGAGCTGCCGGGGGTGTGATGAGCTGCTGCCTTGCACTACTGACCGAGGGAGGTGTGGAGGTGCCCAGCCTTCATCACCATCAGCATTGCATCTTGTCTCGGTTGCTGCCTTGAGTTAGGACAGGGGAGATTTTCCAAGCAGCGAGAGTATGTGCTGGGACTGATGGTGGTGCATGGAACTGGAAGGCCAGGCAGCCTCCACAGACATCTAGTGTTACTTATGAAGTCCCCCTGAATATGTGGATTCTGGCCAGGCCCACGACCACTCTAGGAAAGCAGTGTAGCTACTGCCTTTAGGGTTCTCCTCATATTTTTTCTTTATTATGGTACCTAACACCTGCGTTTCTCCAGCCAAGGTTTCCATTCATAGAAAACAAAATCAACAACAAATGATTAATAAGAAGGATTTGTGATGCTGGAGAATGCTGAGGCCTGCCACACAGGCTAGCTGTGTGTGCTCTGTCGCTGTTTCTTTTGCATCTCTCCCAGGTGGGATTGAGGCATTTTGGGGAAATGCTTGGAGGGCAGGAGAGAGAATAAGCTTGCTCTGTGCTGACATGGTGTCTTTAGCCCTTTCCTGGACTTCTGAGGCCAACGTGCTCAGCATCAATGTGCATTTGGAGGTGACTTTTGGTGTGAAAGGTGTTAGAAAGGTGAAAGCAATACAGTGCTGCGGAGATGCAAGCAGGGCCTGGCATGTGTGTCTAATGCTGCACCCCAGCAACGTCCAGATAAGCCACAGAAAGTAAATTTCCTCTGCTTTAGAGGAAGAGTCTTTCAATACCTTTATAAAAGATCACAAAAACGTGAGTGTTTATCAAGTGGGGAACAGAAGAACACAGTCACAAATGTATTTTGGCTTAGTTGGGCAAAAGATGGTTAATGACTGATTTTCACTGAGCAGCAAGAATAATTAAGTTTTATAATTATAAATAATAAATATAATTATAATTATAATTATAAATAATAAAACATTCGAAATTTTGGACCAGAATTTTCTGAAAAATTAATACCTGGGAACATCCCTTAAAACCAGCATTGGCTGGCTTAGGAGCATATGGGATTTGGCATCCCACCTACAGAGTTTAGGAATGCTAGGTCATATGAAGACAATGTGGATCAGTGTGCTGGCACACATGTAACATATCTGGTGCTTTTTCATATTCTGGGAAAGTGACTTAATAGTGTATTCTTGACTTAATACATCCATTGCCCTGAAGTGCCACTCTTCTTATTTAAGGATATTGCATGGAGGTCCTAGGCACAGATTAGCTGCCTGCAAGCTCTTTATTTCTGCATTTCCCTCAGCCATATTTAAACTCTGACGTTTTTGAGGTAACCCCATGCCACGAAGACAAAGTCTGTGCCTCAGTGTGGATATGTACAAGAGTGGGGCTGCTCAGGGCCCAGGTGGTAAGAAGGAGACATTACTAAATGCGGAATCAATTTCATGGTCCCTAAAGCCATACTTGTTCTTTGATGGATAAGAATACATCAGAGGACACAGAGTATTTGTTTGGCATGTGTCTCTAACCAGTAGATAAAGGAAGAGCTGCTCAGAATCCCTGTGTTGTAGGTCTTCAAAGGGAAAAGTGATGTCTAAAAGTGCAAGTAGAGAGAGCAACACAAGATTTTTTTTAAAGAGGACTTAAAGAAACCAGCATGAAAGCAAGTACTTAGACTAAAAGCAGTTTCCTCTGCCAACTGCTTTGCTTGTTTCTCCCTGAAATTCCAGTCAGAGGCTTAAAAACCGCTGCTGATATTTTGCAGGACATCTCAACTCCCCTTCTAACCCACCCTGGACCTTTCTTGTGCATTTGGACACGTAAAAATAAACTGACACCATAAAAATAGCACCTTCAGCAGCTTTCAGGCACTTGAGGTGCTGTATCCTGACATAGCAACTTTAAGCTGTGTGTACTGGAGGGAGGAAACAGCTAGGCAGTGATGAAAGGCCATTGGAATAAGGGGTGATTGCTGACTCAGAAGTTATTTCGTGCGTGCAGGGGCAGAGGTGACAGCCAGAAGTGCTACACAAACTTGACTGAGTGGCCACACCAGGCCTGGCCTTGAGGAGCATTGTTTTTGCTGTGCCTGTCTGTTCTTGTTCTTGGTATTTGACTTTTAGCAACTGATTCTCTAGAGACTCCTACATTGCTTACTTGAATGAAAGTATTCCTGGAGCAAAGCCATTTAATGAGGCTCTGTCCTGGCTGCTTTGCTCCTTTCTCTGAGGGTTCATGCCCTGAGTGGACTAAAACCAAGCAGTTATCCACCTCACCAAGCCCCTCTGAGAGACAGCATATCCACTACAGCCAGCATCCTGGCTAGCACATTTGTCTTGCTCCTGCTTTGCTGGAGATGACCCAGTATCTGCCCACAGAAGGAATTTAGACTCTCCCTTGTTTTCTCCAGATAGGATAACCCACACAGGCATCAACATAATGGGCTTTTGGTAAACTTGGAGTCAAGAGGGTCCTGGGTACCTACATCTTCCCCTTCATTTCAGATACAGCCTTTAAAATCATCCTGGGCTTATAAAATTGGGACTGAAAATGAGCTGTTCCCCAGTCAATGAAACTGGCTTCTGAATGGGCGCGCTTTCCTCTGTGCCTCCTCTTTCCCTGTGCAAGAAGTGAAGATGATAATAGAAGGTGAACATCAAACCTTGCTTTGTGGAGTTCTTTGATCTGCAGATGAAAGGTTATATAAATGCAAAGTGCTATCATTATTTATAAGAACACACGGTTGACAGCTCCTTGCAATCTGGTGCGGTGGAAATAAACAGGAAGGCACAAATTTAGCATGATGACTGCTGGATCTAATAAGATGCAAAGGCAGGCTGGCAAGACGTGAGTTTGTTTGAACACATGATGCTGTTTCACCAGTATTTGACACACAAAAATTATGAAAAAATTAACGAGAAAAGAATCTGATGTGCCGCATTCACAGGTGATGAAAACTGGTCTGATCCCTCAGTGCAGCAATCTCTTGGAGTCTGCCTCAGTTTAATTTCCCTTATTATCAAAGCCTTTCTTCCAAAGAAATGCATGTTTTAGAAGCAGACTGCTTTCCTTCCAGGTATAAATTAATGTGGTTAAAATGACTCCCTTAAACTAGTGCTGGATATTACGTGCAGTTGTGATGGGAATGCATTTTAACTAATAGCAAGCTGACAGCTTCAGAAACTGAAATCCAGGAGTTATGCTTAAGAGGAACAGGTGGAAAGACAGATGCTCCTCTCCTGCTAGAAATGAAAGAGCTTCTGCCTGGCTTTAGGGAGCAGCTTTCCCTCTGTCTGGCTGGTGCTGTGGGATCCCTCTTTTCCCTGTTTTGACCATTTTTTGTTTCCAGTGAGTAGGCACAGTACAGGAAGGGAAATACAAGCTCTCTGGCAAAGTGGCTCAGCTCTTCCTTGGGGAGATGCCAACCTGGGGGAGGAGGGGAACTCACCAAAGGCTTGCTCATCTCCTTTGTTCCCCTGGGACTCAGATGCTGCTGAGTTTTCTCATGCCTGGGGATCAGCAATTTGGTGCAGACACTGCAGGGTAAAGGCTGTGGGTCCCCTTTCTGACTTTGCTTTGGACACTGCAAGATCCCTGTCAGGCAACAGGGAAGGTGCTGTTGGATGCAGTGTTCTGCAGCCCATCCTCTCTCCCTGATCTCTGTTTCGGACAGAACTTCTCAGGTTCCCTGACCCAGGGAGGGATGAGGGCTCCCTCTCCTTGCAATGCCCTTCCTAAGCTCCAAATCAGATTAAAACACAGTTTGACCAGTGCTGCTGGGGGATAGGGAGCTGTGTGGGCTGGGTTTGGAGCTGCAAAGTGGGTTTTGGTGGCTGCTGTGAGTTGACCTGGTTCTGGGGCTGTTTCACGGCATGATCACGCCAAGCCCATTTGGACCAGCACTGCCTGGAGAGACGTCGTGAAACAGAAGCAGGCACACTCACAGCATGGCAGTATTTCAGCATCTGGCTCCAGTCCCCTACAGAGCCCACACCTTGATTTGAGGCAGCAAGTCAAAGTACAGGGGCTAAGTGACCTCAGCTTTCACAGCACATCTTTGCTTAGGATTGGAAGACAGGTGAGGGGCCTGGGGTAAGAGAGACCTGCTCAGGCTCACTGGTTGCACAGGCAGGCATTGGATAGCTTATTTTAAAATCTTGTTCCCTCATGCTGTGCAAAACCCCGTGTCTGCAGACTTTCCTGAGCAGCTGCATTGCTCCCTCCCAGCACAGGGATTTACTTGTGCTGAGCTCAGCAGGGCCAGGCTACCAGCGATGCTCACCGCCACATCGCCCAGGGCTCTGGCTGGAGCTCCGCCTGGCAGGAGGAGATGCCTTTGCCTGCCTCCTCCAGCCCTCCAAACGGAGGTGCAGGAATGAGTTTTCATGCTGGGCTCCCATAGGTGCGAGAAAGAGTAGGAAGTTCAGCGAAATTTGTGACTTTGCCTGCTGTCATCAACACTAAGGTAGGGAATGTGTCCAGAGATGGACTGAACATCAGATTTGCTCAAGTAATGACAGAGATACAGAATGAGGTGTTTCCCAGAAGCTGAGGAGTGCTTGGTCTCAGGGTGTTCAGAGGACTTCTGATCAGTCCCACATATCTTCTATGCCACGGCCAGTCATAAAGGGGCTATGAAGTAGCATGTTTGGGTAATACTTTTGGACTATGCTTGAGCTGGATGCATACTATAGGTTTTGTGATGATCTTGTCTTTCATGGAAGTATGTGGTCTCTGGATTTTGTGTTATGCACTGGAGGAATGAATCAGTCATATATCCAAAAAAGAGACACTTTTCCTAGTGCTTTGATGCACAGCATTTCGGACATACACTATGTGGAAAAAACCTTGTCTGATTTTTTGATGCTCATTCTTTCTCTCTCCCTCTCTGTCTCCTGTGCAGTGAATAAGTACTAATACTTCTCCTGAGTATGGAGCTAGCTGCCAGTATTCCTCAGAGTTTCTCACACGTGCTCTGCACTGTACATATGCTGTATTTCCCGTGAAGATGTTCTTGCTTCTTAAAGCCCTTTGCATAGGCAGATAGATACTATAATTTCAGTGAAGCATGAGCTCTTACCTCTCATGGCCTTCTGGATGCCTTCCAGTCATTGTTCTGGTTAACTCCTCCGCTTCCCTCAACAGGGAATGGTGCCACCTTGTTTGAGCTGGGAAAGGGCATTGCCAGCTAGAGCAGCCTGGAGATGTCTCCGCGTACAACTGGAGATGTCTGCCAAAAGGTCCTCCCTCATCCGGAGCTGGATGTCTGCAGCGGCAGAGTAGGGGGCTGGGTGCCTGCTGTGGGTGAGGGATAACCTGGGCTCTACCTATTACGTATCGGCCCCAGTATCCATAATCCCCTGTTTCCAGCTCAGAGTTCTCAAACAACCACGTGTTTTTTCAAAAGGAAAGAGGACACATAACTCAAAGGCCAAAATCAAAAATATCTCTGCTGTTTTATGAGAGCTGTGATGTGACTAGAAAGCATGCACAAAGTGAGTGTCCCAACCCTCTCCTGCTGTTATGTTTTTGTTTGCTGTTCAGCTGGACTGAAATCTGGGAGCACTGTCAAGCAGAGGAGGCTGGAAGTGTCACGGAAGTTACTTCCACACTCCACTGGGCATCAGCTTGTGGAGAAGCACCTGTGCAAAGTGGTATCCAGCATGCTTTTGCCTGCTTGCTGGCTCTTGCCAGCAAGCAGCAAGTTGAAATGAGCAGTATATGCATTCCAAGTGGATTTTCATTGCCAGCAAGCAGATCCAGAAACAGAGGGGACTGGGAAAAGGTGTGATATATCTCCATGTCCTCTGGAATATACAACAGTTGAATATGTAGCAGGGTAAGCAAATACATGGAACAACTTTTGTATTGTTGTTCTTACATCTGGGCAAAGTACTTTATCATATGCTACGGGCAGATTGGTAAACACACAGCATCAGCTGTAACACCTGGGCTGGGGCTAGCTAAGCCAGAATGCTCCTCCAGAAACATGTTCTGGGCAATTTCCTCTGGATTCCAGGAGTCTCAACAAACTATTTCTGCAGGGAGATGACAACTGGAAGGTTGCTAGTATTGGCACAGTCTGAAGAGAGATGCGTTTTACTGCTGCAATATTATGTAACTGCTTTTGTCAGGCAGGATGAATCTCAGTTCTGGTTAAGTAAGTGTTTTTATAGGAATTGTCCATAGTGTCAATTCAGAGCAGGAATGACCCTCTTCCTCTGTTGGGAGGTGGCACCCTTGTTTAGAGGTGGTAGGGGCAGGGAAGCGTGTCAGCCTGCCCCACACCCCGTGGGGGTGACAGCAGCACATCTCTGCTAGGCAGGGCCAGTGGTTGCCTTCTCTTTGTAGCCATCTCTAGTGGAGATCCTCAGTCTGGGTTATTCTCAGTCTACTACTACTAATGAAAGCCTCTAGGTCAAGAAGCAAGAGGCTTCCCTCTCCACCCCCAGATCCCTTTTTGTTGACTGCATCCTTCAAATCTTTTTCAGCTGTCTGGTAATCCCCCCACAGTCACTGCTGAGCTGAGCTAAACATATGTTCTTTTATTTTTCCCTTATAAATCAGCTCTTCTGACCCTTACATCATGTTTTACTGCTCTCCTCTGAACTCTGTTCACTTTGGGCATGTTTCTGTCTGTTGAGTGCTGAAAGCAGAATATAACCCCTCAGCTCTGGGTGTTGCCTGGCTGGAAAGGGCTATTACCTCCTGCAGCAATTCAGGGACAGGAAGAAAGGGACCTGCTGCTGCAGGAGCTGTAAACTGTTGGTCATCAGCTTCAGCTTTTGAAAACCAGGCAGCTGCCTTCATCCTCCAGGGCTAGCCAGTGCTCTCCACCGAAGAGGTCTCCTCTGTCCAGCTGTGGCAGATTTCCATGGACAGAGCAAAACTGCCTTTCCCACTGCTGCTGCAGATGGTTTTTACCAGAGCCTGTCCCAGCACAAGGGCTCAGCTCAGCCCCACTGCTGGCACCAGCGAGGGAGGCTGCAGGAGGACAGGACGAGCTTGCATTTAATAGCAGCGACTCCTTGCCTTTGCAACAGCCACAGCCTGGCTGTGGAGGCAAGGTTCCTCCATATCTTTGTCCTTGCCATAATTCATGGCCTGCTGGCATATGAATTTATGATCTGTCACTGCCGAGCCTCCTTCAGTTTCACTGTTTTATGAGTTTTCCTCCCTCCCTTTGCATATCTGTTGCAGATCACTTATTTTTTTCCCCCTTCCACATTCCCCCTGCAATATTCATCCAAGGGGGAACTGATTCCTTTTCCATTCCGGAATGCAGTCTCTCCAGGTCTGTTGGTTTTCCTTCTCTCTCCCACCTTTCTGCCGCTTGCAGCAGCTGTCACTCCAGGACCTAAAGGGCACAAACACAGATAAGTAAGGGAGAATCATCAGGGCAGCAGTAAGACGTGGCCAGAGGAACGAGGCTAAGAGGCTGGCTTTGTGCAGTGGGCAGCATGAGCACAGTGCACAGCCCTGGCTCCTGAGCTACCACCATGGCCTGTTGATGGTGTGGTTGTAATGATGTCTCTTTCTGTGGGGCAGCTCAGCTGTAGCTTGTCCTCTTAAGCTCTGTGAAATGTTTTGCTTCATAAAAATATATGGTTCCAGTTGAAGGCTATTATGAGAGGACACAGAAAGTCTACAAGGTCAGGCCCATGGCTGCACAGTTTGAACCACATCTTTAGGGAAATCCAGTACAAGAGCTGGAGATGCTGGGCAGCTGTGGGAAAGTTTAGTTTTCTGACTAAATGCATCTGCTGCTGGTGTTTTGACAGCTTTCAAAATTAGATGGCGCTTCCAAATACCCATGACTCTTAGTGCAAAATCGTTATGGATGGCTGTATCTGAAGGAAATATTCCCTGCAGGTTATGGTTGCAAATGATTGCTGATTTGTGAGACTCATACCCCCAATAAAAAGTGGTGGGTAGGTGGGGCTCTTTCAAGTCTTTCTCCTTGGAAATTTGAAGTGATTCATTTTGTAATCCAAATGTTTGTCCCTGAGCCTTCTGATAAGTTTCCAATCTTGCATATCATCTGCATTCCAGCTAACACCAGCAAACCCCCTCCAGTGCCTCCAGGGCCCAAGGTCTCCCAGTCAGCCTAAAAAATATCATGCCTTCCACCTTGAGATGGTTTTGTTGTGCTGCCTGGCAGTGACACCGCACCTGAGACACAGCTGGTGTAGTGATCTAACCCCAGCTGGCACCATGCAACAATTCTCTCACCCCTTCCCAGGAAGGCAGGAGAATCGGAAAGAAAAGATGAACACAGTGGGTTGAGATAAGAAAAGGTTAATAATCAGGGGAAAAATAATAATACTAATAATAAATACTTACACTACCAATAATAATCGTAATGTAAAGGAGAGAGAGAGAGGAATAAAACACGAGAGAAGCAAGTGATGCACAACCCAATTGCTCACCGCCTGCTGACTGATGCCCAGACCATCCCTGAGGAGTGATCAGCCCCTTCTGGCCGACTCGCCCCTCTTAATGTACTGAGCATGATGCCTTGTGCTATGGAATACCCCTTTGGCCTGTTTGGATCAGCTGTCCCGGCCATGCTTCCCCTCCCAGCTTCTTCTGCAGCTCCTCACTGGCAGATCAGAGGAAACTGAAGAGTCGTTTACTTAGAGTAAGCACTACTTAGCAACAACTAGAACATGAGTGTGTCATCCAAAATCCAAAACACAGCATTCCAGCAGTTACTAGGATGAAATTAACTCTGTCCCAGATGAAACCAGGACACTGTCCTCTGGAGAGGGGGCAGTACAGCTGCCTGTGCAACCAGGATGTCTCCAAGCCAGTGTCATGGTCAACAGGCTGATGAGTAAGAGATGAACGGTGCCTAAAACCCGGTGGTATAGCGGGGAAAGCAGGAAGAGCTGCGCACTGACTGTCACAGCAGTTGTCAGGTGTTGTACACGGGACTGAGCTTCATAGACCAGTGTTGAAGTGAGGTGAGGTAGTTCATCTTCTTGCTGGTGGCCTCCTGCAGGACTCTCAGTACTTTGACGGGCCCTCACTGGCAGTGTAAATACCCACGTGTGCAACAGGCAGGCACACATGCAAAATCACACAGGTGCAAAATTATGAACTCATATGTGAGGCATTACATGACTCATCAGTTTGTGGGTGGAAAACAGAGGTCTCTGCTCCTCTGTTTCCATGATACAGTAAAGAGGTGTCTGCCATATTTGGGTGACCTGATATTCTTCTGTGACCTTGAGGATTGAGGATTAAATGTTACGCTAAGCCACTTGCCTCTGGGAGTGACAGCGCAGGCTTTGTGGGAAAATGGTTCTGGGCCACAGAGCCCAGAACAGCTTCTGTTACAGCTTCTGGTGCTCCAAGTTTTCTGTGCATTTTTAGAAAGGCAAAATGAGACTAAGATTTAATCAAAGCAGTTATTAGTGCTTTATAAAGAGTCAAGATGGAGCTACATTTTGTGTTTTATGGGTATACACTAATTATTTGCTGCTTATTTGCAATTCTGCCTTCAGATATGTTTGCTGTTGTCCCAGGTGTTCTCCAAAGACAACATCAAAGATGGGACCTCGCCACTGAAGCACCAGCACATCCTTAAAACGGCCCTGAGGATTCTCCCATTTCTCTGATAATGCTGTTGCTTACTAGATCGTGTTCTGTACACACAGTCCTATTAGCAGAACAGGACCTAATTTGTTTCCCTTGGCAGCAAATCAGAGCTACCAGAGTTCCAGGGCTCATGCTGAGTTAATGCTGAGTTCCCTGCTCTGCCTATAACTGAGCACCCAGTTGCTACTGAATTTCCAGGCAATTATAAAAAAAAAAAAAAAAAGAGGGGGGGGATTAGGGGTGAAGGCTGAGAGAAAATGAAATGTAGCTCATATTTCCTGCATGACAGTTCAGATCATTGCGTTTGGAAAAATAAATCTACCTGCTACAAAGATGTGCAATCCCCTGTGAAATGGGGGGTGTGTGTGTGTGGCTTTGGATTCCTGGGCTGGTTTAAGAGATTTCTCTTTAGCAGCAGTGCTTAGCACACATTGGTAACAGGTTAGGCGTGTCCATTTCGAAATTGGAGCTGTCTGGGGAAGACTGAATGGAATAATTGATTTTTTTATCAGACACAATAATTGAGGAATAATGGAAAAGGAAAGCTCAGGGGAAGAAGGGCCTGGGAATTGTGGTAATACAAAGTAGAGGAATCCCTTGTGGACAGATCATATCAACTGAAGTGGAAGAAATATATAGGCTTTTCTGTCCTTCTGGCCTCTTGCAATAGCAAAATGAAGAGGAGGGCAAGGAGTATGAAGGGAAGAATAAAGCCAACTTCTTCTCTCTTTCACTCCATTTTCAGTTTAACTCTCTGCTGTCTTGTGCAATTGAAAGTAAAATGGGATGCCCTGCCTTTCTTCCTCTAATTGATGGGCTGGGAAAACGTCATGCTTCTGAAAAAAATAGCAGTTCAGTAGGTTCAAGGCTAATACGAAAGAGGCAGGCCTGGTGAGTCTGGGTTTGGGGTTTGGAAGACGCCCTTTGCAGAATGGCTAACAAGAAGAAGCTCATGCCACCTCCTGAGAAGCATTTGAAGAAAGTGTGGATGGCCTGCATCAAGCAAAAACCCCCTCAAATGTACATAAATGTCTGCAAAACAACAGGAAAACTTGGCAAAAATAACTGTCAATTTCCCTAAACTCTGCTGCCTACAAAACTGTTTTAGTGATTTATGGCACCTTACAATACCCCAGGTCACAAAGATGCGCTGCCTTCCCTTGGAGAAACCTGTTACACCAAGTAGTATCCTATCATTTCCTGGTACTTCCTAAGTTAATTTATTTCTTTATCCCTTCCTATGTTTCTCTTCCTTCCGGTTATTTCGCTGTCCCTCTTTTATATCTGCCTACTTATCAGAAATGAACCTACTTACTTTTAGTCACTGCTTGGTGAACTAGTACAAACTTTGCTCTTTCTACCTTTTCTTGTAATTAGATGTCTCTGTTCTGGTAATCAATATGTACTGCTCTGTCAATAGCTTTTGGGTATTGGAATGCCCAGAACAGAGGACAATAGCTTAGGTGTGACATCCATAGAGAAAGAAGAGCATGGCTTGCTGCTGCATAATCTCTGCAGTGCTTCTGTGCACAAACAAGGGGCTTGCACTGTCTTGCCAAAGTCATATGCAATTTGCCCTCTATTATAGCCCTTAGTGCTCCAGTGTTGCAGCTATCTTTCCCATTAAGCACCTGTGGTTTGGGTTATTTTCCTCCTCCCTCCCTGATCTCAGATAATTACATTTTTTTACCCAAGCTAATGTTTCATTTGGGTAATTTCTTCCTGTTGTTTCAAATTCTCCAGCTCCCAGTTCGTTATTTATCCTCCTCGGCTGCCTTTGAAAGCAGACTCTCACATCCTCTCTACTCTTTCCCCCCAACTATTCCACATCTTTAATGAAGGTATTAATAAAACCAGAATAAACAATGGAACAATGAGAGTCTTGCTGCAACACCCCTCCTGATGCTCCCCTTACTGGGCACATGCCACCGGGCATGGCTTGCAGGCGACGTTTGTGCTTTTTTACATCCACATCTATGCCTTCATGAGTTTGTTTTGCTGCTGTAAGAACTCACAAGCTGCTCTACAAAATTCCCTCCTTACCAGTGTGTGCAGAAGTGCATCTGGTGCATCTCCTTTTCCCATCATAATAATTTTAGCTAGTGTGTCAGGAGAGCAAGCCAGCGTGCCCTGATGCGCTCAGTCATTTCCCGTTGCTCCTAACCCACTGTGCTCCTGTATTCCTCGCTTGGCAGCCCACTTGCTTTGCTTATGCTCCTCAGCTTTGCTTTACATTTATCTCCAAAACCTTTCCCAGTTCCCCAAATGCCAATAATACATCCTTAACCTGTGGTGTATGCAGCCCTTCGCAGTCCCTTTCCAAGCTCACTGCAGTTTACAGGACCAGAGCCTCAGCTGCTGTAAATTGTTATAGCTCCACAGAAATCAATTGAGCTATGTGATTTGTTCACCAGCTGGACATCTGGCTGGGATTTTATGAAAGACCATTTGCCTGGACTGCGAATAGGACGTTAAAGATCCCCAGGGCCAAGCGAGCTTGGGGAATGAAGGAGGGTAAAGGAAAAAAATAAAAAGAGATACTGTTGAATAAGCCAGCTCTGGCAGCTAAAAGACCTGGAACAGAGACAAATGAGACAGACAAGACCGTCAGCATGGACTTCTGTGCTCTGAAAATGCCATTAATTGTACTCCCTGCAGAGATCTCTCACCACCTGATTTTGATGGTCCACCTAGTCCTTATACAAGTTCTTATTCTTAGTATTGAGTCACATCCCACTCTCCTGTATTTCAGCAGTATCTCTCCTCAGGTAGCAAGGCTCTTACTCTACAAGGTGCTGTACATGCACAAAAGGACCAAAAACTCATCTTAAAAAACCTGCACACCACCTGCTACCAGTGGATACAGGCTGTGAACAGAACACTGCTACTAAAAAAGAGCACGGGCAACTTAATACATAGTGAGCCTTGTCCTTAATGCTGGGAAAGTTCACCCTGTGGGCTCCTGCTTCCTCTGCCTTCTTCCCTCCCTTCCTCAGGTCCCATCTTTTCACATCGCCCCTTTTCTCTTGGCAAATCTCCTTCTGAAAACAACAAATCCGTTGGGCTGCATTGCTTAGAACAAGACAGTAAATGATGGTAACACCATGATGCCTCGTGTCTGTGGCTAACACTGCATGTCCTCCTTTTTCTAAGAGAAAATGGGAAGCAGGAAAACCCATCAAAAGGAGAATGCTTTGAGAAGGACTGCCCGGTGCATAACCTGGCTGCTGTTCGTGAAATCTCATGGCCACTCTCCTAGAGAGGCAGAAATCACTCAGGTTGTCCTAGCTGAGCCACAATAACTCACTGCATACCTTCCCTTGGCTCGAGACAAGGCGCCCTTGCTGAGCCCTTGCAGGCAGAGGTCTGAGCAGAGCTGGGTGTCCTCTGGCTTGTCACCAGCCCTGTGTGCCAGCAGGCAGCTGCTGGTGACCCAGAGCAGAAACTCTCGCCCTGGAAAGGGGCCTTGGCTGCTCATCTCTAAGAAAACAGTTTGTACTTGAGATGGAGAAAAGCTGAGGCTTCTAGCAATCATTAGGAGAGCACTGAGGCATATAAGCTGTTGGGTTGTTGGTCATTTGGGCAGTCCCCAAGAGGCATTTGTGTGGATGGGAGGGTGAAAAATGTGCCTTACACAACATGTGTAAATGGCAACTAATTTTTCTTTTTTTTCTTCTTTTTTTTCTCTATCTCCTGAGTGCAAAAGGCCTATAAAACAATTAGAGCTTAAAATTGGACTCCTGGCAGAGAAGGAGAGAGGGAGTTTATGCCTTGTTAAGTGTAATCAGTCTGGTGATAAGGGGACAATTTCAGCCGTGTGAGATATAATTACATCATAAACTCCACATTACAAACAGGGCAAACAGAGGTGAAAAGGTAAAGAGGGAATCAGCTATGATGCCCTTTGGGAGACGTGGCAGAGGAGACTTTTCTGGACTCCATTTCCCAGAGAAACTTCCCCAGCTGGAATGGAGCTGTGAGCATGCAGGAAAGGCACGCTGGCACCTCAGGGCTAGTGCCTGCCCTCATTCTGCTGGGCAGCTGCATGGGGTGCCTTGCCACAGCCACACCTGAGGTTTCACATCTGCCAGCTGGACTGGAGTCTTACTTTGGGCAAGTTAAATATTAATCATGTTTCAGAAAACAGACAAACATTTCTTCGTGGCCTGAAGCTGGAGGAGAGTGTCTGTGGCTTCGCTGCCAGCTGAATTTAGGATGACAGCCAGCTGCAAAGAAAAAGGAGGCACAAACAACCCTCCCAGGTGGCGGTGGCACACCTGAGGCTGAGGACACAGAGCCTGTTTGCAAGGACAGGGGCTGCAGCACAGCTCAGCACCGAGCTGGAGAGAGCAGGTGTGAGAATGCTGCTCTGGGCCACACTGCCCAGAGGTCCTAGACCTCAAACGGGACCCTCAAGGTGTCTCATCAAAGGAGTGGTGGTGCAGAGCTCAGCACCAGCTTGTCCTCTCCTGCCTATGGCAGCAGTGGGAAAGAGTCTCCTCCCTCCATGCAGGAAATCACATCAGGCACAGGGAAGGGACCAGACTTGCCCTGGGGGCTGACTCTGGCTGGCCCCATGTGGGGACACGTGTCAGAAATGCTTCTTAGAGCACAAGTGGCTGCTTGAGTCTATCCAGTAAAAATGAGAAACAAAAATCTGGTTAAACATTTGCTACTTTATGTAAATACTTTCAGAGGTGATGTTTTGAAGTAAGGACAATTGAGTAATAAAAAGAAGCAACACGTTGAGGGGACATGGGTTTTTTGGGAACAGTTTCAGGAAACACAAGATTTCTCAGCTCAGGGACTTGAATTATTGACAAAAGATTAAAGTAATGTTGGGAAATTCTTCTTTCATAGTTTTCTGTCTCAGAAATAGCTGAGCATTTTTAAAACTGTTTTTTTCAGTAATTCTGGTCCTCATTTCTGGGTTTGCTGCTAAAGATCTGGTTTATAGACTAGAGAACTGGGTCTGGGTCTGGGATCAAGAGTTCTAGTTTTTTCTTGTCACTGACATGCTTCATGGTATTAGATAAATCACTTAACCTTTCTGTGACATATTTCCCCATCTGTAAAATGAGATTGATAATCATACTTGCTTACCTCACAAAAGTGTTAGAAGAATGAATTATCACTGTTTTCATAACCACTTATGTCTCTCTCTGGGGCAAAGACTGCTTTTTTTTTCCTGTACTCATGCAACAGCACAGGAGTCTTGCTCTGTAATGGATGTTCATAGGTTCTATTATGATATAGGAAGATAAAAATTAAATATAGCTTTTGACAATGCAGCAAACGGGGTTTGCAAGTATGACAAATACAATGGGGTAGAATAAAAGAGCAGGGGCTCCTTTTTTTGTGTGTGGAAGGAATGACCAAATATAATGATAGCATCCTGAAATACAACCCTACCTCAAAGTGGGCAGTGTAACCCTTGCGTGGCAACCATTCTTCCGGAAAGGATGGACAAAATGATTGATATTTATACAGCCTCATGAATAGATTATTATTACTTAGAGTGCTCAGAGAATTTGGTCAAGATCAAGTTGCATTAAGAGCTTTACAAGCCCAAAGCTGGAGACAGTCCTCACCCGAAGGAGCTTGAGACAAAAAGAGACACAGCATGAACTTGAGAGAAACCATGTCAAGAGAAGTAGAAATACGAATGTCCAAGAACACGCAACAGGTCACTGCCAGAAATGGGGATTCCTAAGCTGACGTTATTTTAAGTCATTCTTGTCACTGCCTCCTCGTGACTATGGCTCATGTGCTGTTCCTGTACTGCAGGTCAGCTTTATTTACACAGGCTTGGTGCTCTTACTAGGAACAGACACAAAAATGCAGACTGGCTAATCTGGAGACTTAGTGACCATGCAGACAACTGAGGAAGGAGGGAATTGGGGAAGTTTGAACTGGCTTTTGGAGTGGGACCATCACCAGCAGTCAATGCAGCCTTGGTTAGTGCCTGATACGGTTGTCATGGAAGAGACTTTTGTGCATCAATCAGATCTGAGTAAGTCATAAGTAAGGAGCTCAGCACTTACTGGCATACTACATTTAAAAGGACTAATTAGTCCCTGGTGCTGTCCACAAGGAAAGACTTAAGCTGCAAGTAGCTTAACACAGTTTCACAGGATGGCAGTGAGGAAGCCTGGATTAAACCCTGCTGTGAATCATTACTGCCACAGCTGTAGCATCATACAGACTGCTCACCAATAACTCTGTGTGAAGTCGGGCTGACATCATTAGGCATCTTCTTGAGGCATTCCCTTTTTGAGTGGCACAGTCCTTCCTACTCGTGCCTGTCCTTTTGCACCAGCACAGAGGGAGTAAGCAAGGGTCCTAGCTTATGGACAGAGAATTACAGCTCTGGCTGTGCTTTGGGACACAGAAGTGGTTCCCAGCTCCTGGCTGTGCCAAGACTAGAACTCACACAGAATTGCTGCTCTTGTGTCTAGGCAAATTTGTCACCCTCCTTTGGCTTTGGGGAAGATAGTTTCTTCATTTTCCTGAAATGGCAGGGCCATAATTTCCAGGAGTTTTAGGGACCCTTCTCAGTATGGCTTTCCAAAGGGTTTAAGGAAGGTTCACACACTGGAGGATGGGCCCCCTGCCCTCCCTGCAAAAATTACCAGGGATGGTAAGGGCAGGGGTGTGGAGATGAACAGCTGGGGCTGTGAGGAGAAACACGAACCAGACAGGACCTCATGGAGCAGTGGGTGAGCCTTGTCCAGTCTGAATGCAATCACTTTCGGACTGTGAGCCATTGTGAGACCTGTAGGACAGTCTGTGGTGTTTGTCTGGTAGGCTTCCTGCAGTGCTGCCTGATCCTGAGGAGGGCTCCAGCTGCCAGATGTGGAGAAGCAGGTGCTACAGGACCAGACAGGTTCCCTAGTCATGCCACCCACGTACAGACTATGCCTGTCTGGAGAAAATTTAGAGGGAAACAGTTTTGTTTGCATGCTTGCAAAAAAAATCCCCAAAAGCCAGTGGAAGTGCACTGTATTTTTATTCCCTATAGGCCTTGCCGAGCCTGGACCCATCTCAGCTTGGCAATGTGGTGATGTCCCTGGGAGAGTGCTTGCATCAGGACTAGACATCCTTCCTGCCTGTGCTCCCTGTGCTGTCTTTTCCTGCAGGGGAAAAACCCAAGAAATCTGTTTATACACCAAAGAAATCTGGCAGCAACTGGAAAAGAGCCCAAAAAAGGTGAAACCCCCCATCAGTGTGGGAAAGGATGAGAGAGAGAAATTATGGCAAGCAGTCCTGTCACCGCTATTTCTTGGCAGGAGACGAGTGCCTGTGCATCCCAGATAACTTCCCAGAGTAAGAAAGCACAATCAGAGCTCAGCATAGAGGAGCAAAGAGCTTGGAGATAAAGACCCCATCCTTCTGCTGACCCTTGAGGGAAAACCGATGTCCTTCCTGCCCAGACTGGCCAGTCTGACCAGCCTGGCTCATCACGCCTTCCAAGCCTTCTGGGCAGTGGATGGGGAGCTCTGTCTTCCCACCCTGCTGTCTCAGACAAAACTGCTGTCTGCAGGAGGCAATGCCTCCTGGAGCACGGCTGAACCTGGCCACCATGCCATCACTTTTCTCCCTGTGCTGCTGTGATGAGAAATCATGGGTGGGTTTGATCAATCCCAGCTGGACAAGCAGCCAGCAACAGTTGGCTTTTCCCAGTTTCTAAGGACTCAGCTGCATTATCTGAGCACACTTGGTGGTCACCTAATACGTGTGCCCAGGCTTTTTCATCCTTGGAAAAGGAGATAGTTGACATATTGCTTTGACTGTAACTGTTAAAAGGAGTCTGCCTTCCGGCTGAAGCAAAACCCCAGGACATCCTTAGAAAAACTCCCAGCAGTGTCAGAAAAGTGACAAGAGACTGAAGCAAGGGCTTAATAATGGAGTGACTCTTCCAATCAATTGGTGTGAGTTAATTAATTAATTGCTGCAGTTGCAATGACATTCCCTCTGGCTGAGTAATCGGGGAAATCAGCCACCTGAGGCTCTTAGGGAGTTAATTGCCTTAAACTTTGTTAGAGCAGAGTGATAATACCATTTAAAAAATGCTATCAATGCACATTTCTTGTCTTTTGGGATGTTCCAAACCCATTCTTCATTTTGCAGAGCAAAACCTTTAGAGTTTTACGTGGAACAACTGAGTAATGGAGACAGATGAGGTGGAGAAACAGGGAGCACAACTGTGAAATACAAGTTCTGTATCATCTGAAACAGGAGCCATGCTGGTGAATTTGAAATACCCTGAATCACTGTCCAAACTTTCAGTGTCCATCCAGACTCCTGTCCCTTCTTAAGTGTTTTTTCTCCAGCAGGGAGTGGAGTTTCCCTACTCTCTTGGAGTCGCTATTCTCTTTTAAACCTTGTATGAAAACCCTTTTCTTTTTTTCAACCTGATTTTACCTCAAAGAAGTGTTGGCAGAAATAAGAGAACTATTCTGAGAAGAGCAGAAACCCTTCTCCCTCCCCTTTCTCAGCTACTTATTTCTCAGACTGGAGCTGAGATTCTCTGTGCTTTAGACCTCCCTCCCGAGTGAGCCCTTTAAGACCTTTGCAGGACATTTGGTCTTCTGTCAGTGGAAGTGGGTATTTTTGGCTGGAGCCCCTGCAAACACCTTTTTAAAGAGGCAAAGTGGAGGCCTTTGAAAGATGTCAAGCTGTCCTGAGGCAAAACTAGCCCTGTCCCAGCAGCAGAAAGATCCCTGTCAGAAGAGCGAAAGCTTAGCCTGTGGTGTGCCTGGCTCTCAGGCTGTCAGGTCTCTGTGCTCCCCCTGCACTCCCTGCTGGTTTGTCTGTGGCTCCAACACAGTGTGCTCCAGGCAGCTGCATTTGCTTTCCTGCCCAGGGCTTCCACCCGTACCCTGCAAGGTTTTGGCCCCCCGACACGTGATGGAGCACGAGGAAAAAAATTCTCTCTCCAGCGCTCTGAGGTCTCCCTAGCCAGAGCCTGCTAGAAAACTTCACCTTTTCTTGATATTTCTGATTGGAAACAACCCACAAAAAGTGAGCTGGAATAAAGGAACCAAAAGAAGGAAACAGCTTTGTCTCTCCAAAGATCATCATGTGAGAGATAGTGAGTGCATGTAGAAGAAGCATTTAGAACTTTATGATATCAATTCCCATAACTTTTATCCCAGTTGTTTACAATACTTATTTCTTTGTTTTCCTCATAAAGCCCTTTGAGTCCTGCTATTATAGCACAGTCTCAGGGTTTGTCAAAAAACGAAAAGAGAGCATAGCCCTTCAAAAGATGGAGGAAAGCTTGAAATTGTTAGACCTACAGCCTCAGAAAAGGGAACAAAACCATGGGACTCACGTTATAAACGGTACGTTTAAACATTCCAGAGATTTTATAGGGCCATAATAATAATTTTCTTATTGCTTGAGGCTGGCAAAACGGGTATTTTCTTCCTTTTCCAGCACGAAGCATTCCTGGTCTCCAAGGGCCTTTTGGGGAGGTGGCTCAGGGTTGAGTGTCTCAGATCTCCCCGCTGCAGCCCTGTCACAGGCTCCCAGTGAGGGATGCCGCAGCTCTCAGATGCAAACCGCCGTTTTCTGCCTTCTATCTTATCTCTCAGTCACTTCGTGTGTAAGCTCATACACATATTATTAAATGTAAATACAAACCCCAGGCACACATTTTTATCCTTAAGTAATAAAATCTAATGGAAGAATTTACAGTCATGGGTTGTAAAGCAATAATAGTTGTAAAATCATTTAGCAGGGTTCAAACACAGGTGAAAGGAGAAGTTCAGAAGTTCAGCATCTAAATATGTTTCCTGGCGGTTTCCTACGACAAACAGCAAGTCCCCTGTTGACGTGGTACCAGTAAGGAAAGAGCAGAACTGCTCTCAGCAGCTCCACTAGTATTTTGGAGTTCATGGCTCGTTCAGGTTTATTACTTCTGAAGCGCACTTTCTACGGGCCAAGTTTTTCAGTGGGTAGTAGTGAAGGCTGGCTGGAAAAGTCACAGCAGAGACAACAGGAATCCAGATTTCCGTATGGTGCCACTCCAGCCCAATGAAGGGCAAGTAAACTTTTTACTTGAGACATGATGCACATGATATATCACAGATGGAGACCGCTGGCATTATCTGAATGGCAATTCCTGGTACAAGCAAGCCCGGGCTCTGTTTTTATTGGCACCTAGTGCTCCACCAAAAAGACTTAGATGCAATTATCATTAAAATACTTGCAAGTATATTGCTTATGTTGCCATTTCTGCCAGTTCTAGCAAGCAGCACTTTCTAGTAACTGCTGCTTACTACATGTAGCCATTCTAAGTTGGGCAACAACTTGGTTAAATGTCTTCTACGTGCCAAAGCATAAAACACACGCTCGGTTCTTAAGAGATCGAGCCTGTCTTCTTGTACCTCTGCTGTTTATTGGTGTAAGAATAAAAGCTACCAAACCTAGGCCTCAGGAGTTGCACAGAGCACATCAGGTGGCTGACTTTAAACTCCGGGTCCTGCCTTCCATGTGGTACCAGCCCAAGGCACTGAGACAGGAGAGAGGTAGGAACCCCACAGCCGTTGTTAGTTCTGCTTCTGCTGCTGCAATACTTAACATCCCATCTGAACTTTGCCCTAATGATGGGGGCAGATAAGTTATAAGGTTGCTCACTGGATAAGAAGATAACTTTGCCCTATGCTTCATTTCGTAATTATTTTTTTAAGAACAAATTATTAGAAGGTATGAGAGGTGCTAAACAGAGTGTACCTCCTCTCACTAAAAGAGAACTCAATTTTTTCAGCAAGCTAGCAGAAGGGTGATAGCTATGATATGTGCAACACAAGAACTTTAGCATTTCGTGGTCTTCGGCACTTCTACACTTAATTAACCTTGGCAATCTAAACTATTCCAGAGAATCAAGGCTGTGCTCCCAAACAAGCCCCTGTTACTGCCCTATCTGAAGAAATATTACCACTCCCTCAAGATCAATCAAACACTTACATTTTTCCTGGAAATTTAAGAGATTTCCTGTAATAATTATGTGCACAAAATGTATCTAAGCATCCTGTGTTCTAATTGAAACAGGCTGCCTGTTGGTGTTATGATATTTCCGCGCTCTGAGCTGCCTGGTGTGCTGAAGCAGGCAGCCAAACAGCCAATTCCCCAGCAAACAGCCAATTAGTCCTTCTGTGCATACAAGTGCCTCATCCTTTCCTATGTTGTCCTCTGCACTGATACGCAGCAGGGAATAAGCTGCCCAGAGAGGATTTCTGATGGGCTGCCAGGGGATTTAGGGGACACTATGGTAAGACAGGGGCTTAGAAAAGTGCTGAAACCTATTGCTGGCCAAAGTGAGGACGGCATCCCTATTTTGCTTGGTTTCTCATGTTGCTGGACTGATCTTTCAGGGTTTTGTTTGAAAAAAAATCAGAGAAAGCTTTAGTTGTGGTGGCAGTTAACACATTAGCAGTTTTACATTTTCACCTGCTTTGTCCCTCTGTCTTTTTCTTTCTTATGCTAAGTGCTGTTTCTTTCTTCATTTAGTCCCAACTCCTGGTGTGAATTGCTTTCCACTGCCCAGCTCTTTCCTCAAGGACAGGTCACAGAAAGAAAGCACAGGGTCATTGGCTGGAAAAAAAAGGCATCTCTGTGGATTGCCCCATGCTGTCTTCTTCTGAGAGTTTTTGCAGTCTTGCCTGCAAAGAAGTGGTGCTGGACACAGAGCAGGCTTGCAAGGCCAGTTCTCTGGAAGGCAGAGGAGGTCAGGTTGCCTGGAGGAGCTTGGTGCCTCCCTGTGTGTGCTGTCCTCCCTTACATGTCAGTGCTCCTGGCTGCAACACCTTCAGACCTTGCTTGAAGAGGATCCTCAGCTGAGAGACACACAGATCAAGAATCGTTGCCTGCCTGCAATGGGAGATCAGTGGGTTGGGCTTCTGGTACAGCAGGGTACATCTAGAAAGGACAGTTTACTGAGAAAAGATCCTGAGCCCTGTTCTCAGGGTTCAAGTGAACTGAACTGCACTGGTACTGACAGAACTGTGGCCTTACAAAGTAACAGAGACAATGGCCCTGCATTTGTCAGGGATCTGGTTAACCCCGAAATTACTTGCTTGCTGGCATTAATTATCTGCCTCTGGTTTTGCCATCTTTTTCTCATACATGTCTTTACCCTCCTTCAGTAAAGTCTTGCAGCCGACTACAAGCTTTGTCACTGCAGTCAGATGCCCTGAGACTGGACCCTGGGAGCAGAAGACAAGCAAAACCATCTACAGTTTGCATCCTGCTGGGATGTCCAGGTAGCCTCTATTCCCCAAATGAACAGCTCCACTACTGCATGAGGCAACTGGGACAAAACAGTTCCTCCAGCTTCACAAACAGGCAAGAAAAAGCACTGCGTGCACGATGGCTCGTGCACTCGGGGCAAATGTTTATAGTACAAATTTAGCATCGACTGAAGCAGATTTACAATTGGTCGCAGAATTTTATCCACATCCCCACTGTCCCCCAGGACATGATGAGTCGGTGAGCAAGCTGTTGACAGCACAAGAGATCAGACGTTATCAGCCCAGCAGCAGCTCGTACTACTGTGGGCATCAGAACCTGCATGTGGAGGTCAGTGACGAAAACCAGGGCTACTGATGTCGTTGCTAGGGCTTGGTGGGGTTTTAGTTCCTAGCCTGGCAGATGTCAGATAAGGGGGACAACACACTGGCAAGGGGAAAACAAGAAAACATTATGGTTCAGAGAGCAGATACCAAATCCTCTCATCTGCGGGGCTCTTCGTGGTGGATTTGCAATGGGTCACTTGAACTGACAAAAATTAGCTCCCCCTGCAATCAGGAAAGATTCTGCATGAGGTGGTTTAGAGCAACTGAAATGGAGCCCATGTCTTTGCCTGACCCGTAGAAAGAGCCTGAATTTGTACCTAATACATGAGGTTAAGCGCCAGCTACAGCTCCGGCAGGGGTCCTGGTATCCCAATACACTAAAAATACCAGATAGATGAATGCAAATAACACCACACTTATAACAAACACTAAGGACGCATTACAGAGTGCTGCTTCTCAGGGAATTGAAAAAATTAGCCCTTTCTTTATTAAGGAGGACAAGAAAACTTTCCTTATTGTGTGGACACAGAAGCAGAAGTTGGAATCATTGGTTAGTTGTTCACACTGTAATACTTGATTTGGAAAGGGTGGTAATGTTTCTCACTTGTCCCCAAAACGGCACATCGTGGATTCCATTGTGGCACTTGAGGGTTAAACCTTTTTATGGGCCACATTACTTTTCCTTATTTAGTTCCATGCCCCATTTCAGCACCACCGAAACCTGGACTGGTTTATGACCTCCCTCAAACAATGTCTTGGAACTCCAGAGTGGTCAGGAACGATAGTATAATTGTAAATGAGCTAAGCTGGCTGGGAGACTAATTGCTGCTGAATGACTTGATTGTCTCATGCAGACAGCAGGAAGGTCTCTCTTCTCCCATCTCATGTGTACAGTGCAGAACTGGGGTCACGTAGCAGGTGGCTGATTAAAAAAAGTAAATGAAAAGGCTGCTGGCCTGCCAAGTCAGTCAGATACCTGTTTCTAGTCTATGGGGCTAGGTGGCTTTCTGGAGCTTTTGAATAGGTTGGGTCTTCTCAGAGGGTTTGGGAGGTGCTTTCGTTCAGGAGGAGGACATGGCTGCCAGGTACTCCCTTTAGCTTGGCGATGGTCCCCAGCCTCTGTGTAAATCCACAATATTTATGTTTTGCAGCCTTTATTTCCTGATACCCTGCCACTGCTGAGGAGTGTGCGGTACATGCAGCCCATTGCTAGATTGCACTTTCTCATTACCACCCACTCTGCTCAGCTGGTTACTCTCTGGGGTTCTCCTGAGCTGGTCCCGGGCAGCAAAATCTATGCTATGAACAATTTGATGAAATGAGCTTTTTATTCCTCATTTTCTCACCTAATGGGCAGAGCAGGGTAGTGCTGCCAGCTACAGGAGCAGACACCTCGTGGCGAAGCAGAGACACATGCACTGGCCTGTGTAGCCACCTCTTTCAGGACAGGGAAATGGCAAAAAGGGGCAGGAGTGAAGCCAGGCTCTGAGCTAGGATCACAGCCTGTGCGTGCTGCTGCTCAGGGAACGTAAAAGCAAGGACTGGGGGGTGTCACACCCGATGCTGTTACTGGCAATGCTCACGGTGTGTGACCTTGCACCACACTCCCCTGATGACTGCCAGTCCCCTCTAAGCATTTTGCCTTTCCAGAGGAGATATTTAGGAACAGCATCTGTCAAGAAGTAGGATGACTCTGGGCCAGACTGTTTTTGGCATGTGTTTCTTGTTATGTGGGGAGATGTATTGCATACAATTTCTGCGAACGCTGAGGGGCAGATATCAGACTGAACAGCTTTTCACATGGCAGGAAACCCAAGATGTGGGGCAATACCTGGTAAAATATTTCTTTTGCAAAAGAAAATTCCATCACTCAGAACACCATGGTTTTGTTTTATTTCTCCACGGCATTTTTGACTGGAGCAGCGAGCGCTGCCATTATGGTGGGCTTCCTCAGAGCAAGTGTTAAAGTGATTAGGATTTTCAGTTGAATTTTGCCACGAAGAAAAAAAGAAGAAAAATGAATGTTGAAAATAAGATAAATCTTTAGTCTTTATTAGGATAAATGGGACAAAGCTTAGATTAAACTGCTTCTGAAGCAGCATTGATTGTGGGTGGGAGTTGCAGAGCTCAGCAATAGGAAGGCAACCGTGATGCCTTTGGTTAATGAACACATTCCTGCTGTCATCAGCCCAGGCGCTGCCTTTGCACTGCCCAGCTAATAAGAGAGAACAAAATTGCTCTGAGTTTTTAATATAGTTCCTACCTAAGGTGTTGCTTCCATATCAGTTTGGCTCAGGTATTTTTCCAGCCTAAGGAGGAAACTCTGGGGCTTTGAAGCCATTCCTGCTAGGGAAAAAGAAGCCATTAGCAGAGACTTATGCAGGAGCTTGCACCACACCAGGTGGTGGAATTCTGCTCATTGTGATGCTGCAAGACGTAGCAAGATAAATCATTTTAATCACAGAGCCAGTGGAGAACGTTGTTTTCCTCCCTTAGATTTCCAGATGACCCAGGTGTAACAATGAAAAAAAAGAATCCTTTGAAAGGACTTGTAGCTGCATCAGCATCAAGATTTAATACACTATAGGATGGAAATATATGGGAAGCATCTGTCAATGTGTCAACATTTTGAAATGAGGAGAGCAAAAAACCAAAAAAACAACTAACAAAGAAACTCCCAAGCGGACAAAAGGCAGTTTGTCCTAAGAAAGACTATCCAGAAAGGATATTGCTTTGTTTTTGCTTGGATTTCTCAAGCTTTGTTGTCCCCTCATTCTATGCTACCTTCTCAGTGCTCCCAGGAGACTCTGTCTGAAATGTCACAGTTAATTTATACCAGGGAAATTCTGTGAGCCTTTGTAGAAAACCATGAAGCACCTCAGTGTGTTTCAGATATTTTGATTCTTGCCCAGAGAAGTTGCGGATGTTCCATTCCTGGAAGTGTTTAAGGCCAGTTTGGATAGGGGTCTGAGGAATCTGGTCTAGTGGAAGGTGTCCCTGCACATGGCAGGGGAGTTGGAACTCTTTAAGGTCCCTTCCAACCCAAATCATTCTATGATGCTGTGGTTCTTTGATTATTTTCCTAGATGGTGCAGCTCTCTGTGGAGAAAATCTGAGTTGGAGCAGTGGGTGGCAGTCCCTGTCTGACATGCCATGCATCTCTGGGGAATCCAGGTGCTTGCCAAAGCTGTCCCCCGTTTTCAGGGATCCATGCCCATGTAGTAGTACCAGAATGTGATCACTGTGGAAGGAACTCAGAATCCAAATTGTGTAAAATGCTTCCAAATTTGTGTAGTTGGTGAATGCAGACTGCCTTTCTGTAGCAAAGAGCTGGTGGGGGGAAACTCTTCCTAACGTGTGAACCTCTCCCTCTCCTAGTCTGGAGCATGGCTCTCTGAAGGGCTTCCATGAACAGGGTGATGATGTCCCACAAGAGTGAATACAAACCTGTTAAGAAACAAGATCGTCTGGCAATCGGCCAAGGAAAAGGGCTTGATTTCTGTTCAGAAGTTACATGATCTGGACATCACCAGGAGGTTTTCTTCTTGTTTTGTGTTTAGGCAGCAAAACTCATCATTGTCAACAGAGAAATTGTGAGGCCTGCCTGTTCTTCCCAGAGCTTTTTCAAGTCAATCTTTATCGGCACATATGTCTCAAAATTGATGGCCCGTGCAGGGAGAGATTTTATTCATTCCAAGTGCCTGTGAGATGGGACTAAGGAAGGATGTGCGTGTGACACAGGCATTCACAGTGCTCAGGGAGCTGCCTCTGGGTTACCTGGGGATTCTCCATCTGCCCCACCCCAAGGGCAGGGTACTTTGCTGAGGTGCAGCTCCTGGGCTGGTGTGCCTAAGTAGCTTGCAGGCTGAACCTGGCTGGTGTCTCACCACGTTATTGCTCTGCATTGGCCAAAACTCAGCTCACCTTGACTGCCACATCACTTTGCTCTGAGGTGACATTTAGCACGAGCCATGCCAGTGCTCTGTGCTGCGTGAAAATGTTGGCACACCATTTGGCTACTTCGGAGCTGGAGGAACAGGTCCTGTCTCTGTCTCTGGGAGGTGTAATCTGTTAGATTTATTTAGCAACTGAGCGTCTGCTTTTAATTTTTTTTACGGTGGGACCTCATAAGGAGTTTAGTGAGTTAAAATCAGATTGTCAAGGGTGGCTCTTCACTGCCAGCAAAACAGAAAAAAATTTATCAGGAGTTTCTTGTCAACTGCCAGAAAACACTTTCCATCACCCCTAGGGAACTATGCCTACTGGAGACTGTGAGTGATTTTGGAAGCAGAGGGCAGGGAAATCACTTATTTTATTAGCTATATTTTGCAGCCCAGTATGTTTGTACAGTAAATAATATTTTGCATAAAATCACTGGCTGATGCTGTGCTTTTTATCATGGACTGCTATTTTTTATAGCTGCTCTTTTAAGTGTCAGCACTGAGCATTTGTTTGGATCATCATCTGTGCTTTACATTGCTATGTGCTGCAATATAACCGTTCCAAAGCTTTGTACTGTGACGGGGTGTCACAGTTACTTGGGAGAGATGGAACCACACTTTGAACATTTTTCTCTCTTTCCATGGCCACATTTACGGCGTTTGTAAAATTCTATGCGATTTTACGGTGTTTCTAAAATAACGTCACTTTATGGCAGTTGGGAAATGCTGTGATTTCAATGAAAAAATGGACTACACTGGTTTCAGTGGGAGAATCTTCTGGTGCCACCAAGGGATAAAAAAGTCAGCCAAACTTTCTGAGCATAACAGAAAACTCTTTTGAGGACAGCAGCAATTAAAGTGTTTTCTGCCTTTGGCATGTAAGTGATTATTCTTCTTGTGGTAAAAAGTATTTGCTGGTTTGTATGAGATATATGAGAAAAGATTACAGCCAGAAAACCTCTTTAGTTAAGAATTTTAATAAAGCAGAACCTCAAGGAAATTATATATTTATAGTCACACGAATATGTGAAGGAGTAATCCCGGTCAAAGGCTGACAAGTTCCTAACACTGATATTGGTAAAATTTAGTTGTGTGCAAAGGGCCAGAGAAGGGGCTTTGGGGCTTGTCTTGCTCAGTATCCTCCATGTTAATTTGTCCCTATTTGCAGGATGTTAATGCTCCTGTTTGTCAGAATTAAACAGGAGTGTCATTAAATACTGCAGTCATTTTTATTCTATGCAGCTGTGTAACCTTCAGTGGCTATGGACAACTCCCCCCACCTCACCTCCCCTCCTTGCAGGCTGCACTCTTAGCCATAATTGAAGAAAAATCCAGAGAGGGGCTGGAGGTGAGGTTTGTTAGAGCTGCTAATTAGCTGATGCCATCACATCAGAATTACAATCCAATTCCTTGGAGGACTCCAGGGCCTCTTCTCTCCAGCTTGGAGACAGATGTCGAATTTACCCTCAGAAAACAGGGGCAGATGATTAGTGCTGACACCCTCCAGTTCTCTCGCTGAACTGTCTGGCACAGGGTGGTTGGTTTAAGGGCCTTGGCTGGAATTAAAGTTTTCTGTCAAGGTCGCTTTTCTTTCATTTTATTAAAAAGATTTCCAGACTAATTCAACTGAATGTGAAATTTGATGAGGGAAATTTCCTTTCCAGAGCTTCTCATTTTGGGAGGAAGGGAAAAACAACAGCAGCTCTGCTGACGATAAAATTCAATTAGATTTGAACTACCATTGATTGTTGTGATTTCATTTGCGTTTATCTTTTAATTAAGCTATCCTCATCTGATTTTTAATTTTTTAAAGAAGATTTTTTTCTCTTCTTTCTTTACATGTGGTTCAGGAGCAGGTGTTCTGTGACTCTGAATGAGTACATATAGTGTTGCATCCCTTATTTCCCACGCTGCATGGTGAAGACGGCCTTCTAAGAAGAGAAGAAGCAAAGGCTGTGGGGCCAGGAGAGCAAATATCAAAGAGCCCAAGCAGGATCTACTGGTCTCTGGGAGAAGCAGGACTGGTATTATTCCACCTGATCACATCCTCCCCGTGGAAAATGAAGGCACAAGATTAATTCTGTTCCTAGTAAACATTTACACTAAGAACCAGTTATTTTATGACAGTGTGATAAAACATTTCCTGGGCTAGTGCTGTGCGCTGCAACAGATCCTGAAATTGCTGAGAAGACTTGGCTTCCCAGAAGAGGAGGTTCGAATTTTCATAGCTCCTTCAGCACTATCACTCATTGTAACACGAGTACGAATTTGAGTTTATTAAGACAGCTTGTCTGAGGTAGCTCAGCTAACCACAGAAAACATAAGATGCTACCACATGCTGTTGTTTTCATAAGGACAGCAGCTTTAATATTGGAGAGCAAGAAATTGCCTGGAATGATATTAACTCCTGGAATGCTAAGCTAATGCTGGTCTGCATTTGAATAACTCCCTGTGCAACATCAACAGGCCTCTGGCTGCAGTTTTCTTTAGTGAGTATGTGTGTTACAGGTGTTTTTTTCCAGCACACACCAGTCTCTGGTTCTGACAAAGTAGATGGACATTTCCCTGTTGTTAACAAGAAGGACTGAACCAGACTCCCACAGCCAGGCTCACCATCCTTCCTGGAGCCATTCCTAGCCCCAAGTTACAGAGAACTGAACAGCAGATTTTTGCAAGGTAAAGATCAGAAGGCAGTGTCTGCCCTGTAGCACCCTACATATTTTGTGAGTGGTCATAGGAAATTATTTGTTCCATGTGTTTTACTGCTAGGCTTGAGGAGATTGCTCCACCAACCTGATCCTGGGACTGAGGCAGTGGGGAGTTCAGGAAGCAAGGGAAAAGGGCCCTGCTGGCTTTCATGGGAGTCTGGGCCACGTGTTGTTCATGGCAAGCCAAGAACTGAACTTGTGGGGGGGAAGTTGTGCTGAGCCACCAGAATAAGCTCTCCTAGGGAGCATCGACTCCATAAGGAATGTAATTGCTATAATCTAAAGGACACAGAATAAACCTGTGCAAACCAATACTTCAAAGACTTATACTTTGGCCAGATGACAGTAGTTGGTGACAATGATGGCAAAGAGCAAAATTAACAGAAAAGACCACCTCTGTGCCAGATTTCAAGCTCCTGCTCCAAGTGCTGTTTTCAAAAGGGTACCAAAATTTTTTCACCCTGAGTTAAAAAGCACAATTTCCCTAGCCTCGGGGTCTGAATTGCTTAGATTTAAGACATCGGCCTGAGGCAGGCAGATAACACAGAGAAATGTCAAAATTTGAAAGTTAAAATTTGTTGAAATTCCAAGTGCCTGGGAGCAGCCAGACTGCACTGCGGAGTGCTGTAAAATGCCATCAATAGAAGATTACTAACATCTGTGATGCAGGCTCAGATTTAAGACCCCTTGGCGGGGACCTGCTTTTTCGTAACTATAAGAAAGATAATCTTGGGATTCATATGATAGACCCTGAACACCAGACACCTATTTATTTCTGCTCCAGGAAAACAAAGGAAAAAGGCCCTTCTGAGTAGATCCTTACACCAGCAAAGTTTTCCTGGCAGTGAGGAGGTGTTTATCCTGCCAGGTGCCCCTAAAAAGAGTGTGCACATATTCCTGCTTGGGAAATCCTGGCAGCATCGTATGGGACAGCTCTAAGTTCAGAGCAGCAAAGAGAGATTCGTGGGGGGAATAAAGCAAAAGTAGCAGAGGCATTAGTCCTGTTAATGTGTGTGGGACACAAAAGGAGGCGGGGAAAAGCAAGGCTTCAGAGAGTGGAAGATTAGTGACAGACAAAGCTGGTACTGCTGAGAGCTCTAAAAGTTTTCCGAGCTTCAGTAGTCACAAGCAGAGGAAAGGTCATCCTGGAGTCAGGAACGTGCTTCCTGTAGAGAAAGAAAGTGTTAAATTGGCTTTTCCTATTACTGAGAGGTAGACAAAGTGGCTCTTTTCTGCTGTCAAAAGCATTGGACAGCATTAAAAGCTGACAAGGCCCTGGGTTTGTAAGGCTGTAAATAGCAGCATCTATATTTAATCAAAAACGATGAAGGATTCAGTGAATTTCTGTCCTGTAAGCTCAACATCAGCCGTGTGACAAAGACGAGTAATGCAATGGCAAAGAATGTGACTATGAGAGTTTTGAAACAGAGAAATGGACAACTACTACAGATTGCTGGCACGAGGCTGCTGGCTGGTACTCTTTAATTCTTAAACAGGCTGCAGATCATTCAAGTGACCAACTTGTGCTGCTTGATATGATGGTTTCAGAAAGGGTCACAGCACCGATGCAAGCTACCCCATGAGGGGGCATCTCCTTGAAATGCCCATGACAATATAACACATATCTATTAGCTGTTGGAATAATGAATCATTTGCTACTTTGAGACACAGATTTTTGTGGTTTTTTGAGCTAATTGAAAACAAAACCTGTTTCAGTTTCCTTTAAAAGCACTTAATCAAAACCCACCTTGCGGTTTTGACACCAGGTTCATTTCTGATCAGACTCCAGAGTCCTTTCAAAAGCTCCAGCTCTGAAGAGCTGGAATGAAAAGCATTTTCCCTTCCCACCCTCTCCATTCTGCTGGGCTTCAGGAGGTCAGGAGGTGAGTTTTGATTGTGAGTCAATTGAAAACAAAATCATTCTGTGCTGGTGTCTTCGGATAGACACTGTAAATGATGGATTTCAGCAAAAGCAAGAACATGTCCTGGAAGTGGGATGAAGCTGTCCCAGGAAGAGAGCAGTTTTGCATAAGGGCACAAGCAGGGAGGAAGTGTCACAGGAGACCTTCTTGGAGGCACCAAACTCTCCCGGCTGGATAAAAGCCAATCTGAATTAATTCACTGACCATTTTATTTTGGATTAAGCCCTTATTTACACCCAGTCCTTTGGGTTAATCTCCCTGACATGCACAGATTGGCTCATTTAGAGGTTCCTGAGCTAGAAGTGATAGTGTTTTCTCATACCGAAACCAAATCAAACTACACAGGGGTAAAATGTGAGCAGTGCAAGAAAACGGAAGTAGGCCCTTAGGAGAGACCTGTTGTCCCTGGTAAGGGAAGATGTGAGGGAACAGAGGAAGGACATTTTGCAATCGCTCCGAAAAGTCAGGTCAGAGCACAGAGCGGGAAGAGGACGCGGAGCTTGGTCAAAAATCATGAAGAACCAGATGTCTGGCTGCTTTAAATGACAGCTTTTTTTGACCCAAGGTATAGTGTGTACCTGCATAGTTTTGCAGAGCAGGCATCACCCTCTCTGCATGCTCTGTTTTTGACTGTGATCAAACCACATGGTAAACACAAGAGAAAAAAAAAAAGAAAAAAGAAAAAAAATTAAAAGTAAACAATCCCCTCAAAATCCCAGCTCTCTTTCTAGCCACCACTACCAAACAACAGCAGCAACCACAACAGGAAAGCTTTCTAGAGGCTCCTGGGTTCTCTTACTCTCTTTCTTTTACCAAAAAGTCAGTGTGAAAATGGAAATCAGGGCAATAAGCCAGGGGGAGGAACTGTTCAGGTCACAAGGGGTTTTAGGGAACGTTAAAGGTTGAAGCTGTCATCTGGAAAATGCAAGTGGAATGTCATGGAGAGCTGAGAGACTGCAGGAGTCTCCCCCAGTGAGGCTGTACACCCTGTCATTTGAGTCACTTGAAATCAGGTGAGGAAGGTTAGGATGAAACTATAACTGCATTTCTACGCTCATGTCTTGTATGGTCAGCTTCCTTGGATGACTTCTCTCTCAAGCAACTCTTTGTCAGGTGTAAGATATGTTTGCCCAAAGCAATCCTATATGTCTGGAGGACTTCAGGGGTGAGAATGTCCCAAGGACTGGGGTGTCCAACCTGGCACTATGTGGAAACATCAGAGTATAAAACAACATAAAAGTAGCATCCTAAGCTTCTTACCTCCACATCCTGACCAAGGAAAATGGTCACGTTGTGATCATCCCAGAATCCTCCTCTAGGCTACAGAAATATTCATGCAGGACAAGCTGTCTCAATGCAGGTGCTGGCTTGAATTCCTGGACTACTGTGCAAAGAGTCAGGACCCCTTAGCTTTACATGATTATGATGCCTTTATTCCAGATAATCATTGCCTAAGGACAATTCACATTCCAGAATTGCGTGAACCGCACCTAATTCAGAAACCTTAGTGTGATCACTTTTTCTTCTTTAAAGTAAGCCCAAGGTCCTTAATTTGAGAGTGTGTGTATGTGTGTGTGGCTACAATGCAGTCATCTGAAGTTGCATGAGGTGAACACCACAACGAATTCGGGTTGATTTTAATCAGTTAGGTGTTTAAGCTCTTTGCTGGAGCTGAAGTTTAGCCCTGTATCGGACCTGACTGCCCTTCAGATGACTGATAAAATGACAGGGATGAAGATGATGGAGAGTTCAGATCCAAGCAGGTGTGAGAAAAATGTCTTGTGGAAGACCTGTAAGACTATATACAGTGCAGACATTAGTGGAAGCAGGATTGGACCCTGAATAAGTTGGGGAGAGAAAAGCGCCATATGTTGGAAGGGGGTGAGCATTATGTAAATAATAAGGATAGAGACATTTTGTAAATTAGCAGGCCGGTCTCATTATTTGTCTACAATTAAACTAAACTGTGGAGTCATATCATCCTATTAGGCCTAGCAGATTAAACTCAGGCTGTCTCTTTTTGTTATTGTTTCTGGGGGAGTTTCGGAGCTTTCTTAATTTAGGTCACAAAATAAGAGGCTTCCTCATAAGCATTTTAATTAACCAGCTGAAGAATTCTCTTGCCCCCAGAGACTCATGGTAACAAATCCAGAGCTCAGACTGTCATATTTCAGCTCAGATTGTATTTGTGCCACTTTATTCAAGTCAAAAATACGGACAGCAAATCAACACGCGCTCCCCGCCCCCCACCCCAATAATGACTTGGGAAAAAAAAAAGTATCTCCAAAGTTTGGTTTTTGACCTAAACATGGCTTTGCAACACCCCAGCACGTGAAGACCAGAATGTATGAGGAAAGTGACCCAGACCTGCAGAGAAAAGCACTTTTGGCTGGACCTTAGGCCTATGCACACTTTATCCCACGCATCTTTCCTGCCCCAAGCCAGCAGTGCAATAGGATCATCCAAAGTCTCACGGCTGAGTAAAACCCCAGTCCTTTTGCAGGGCTGCTTGGTGCACGGTCCTGCTGGGGAGAGGCTCTCAGTTGAAGGGCTGGGTTTCCACAGAGCGTGCTGCTCCTCAGGGAGATGAGGAGCTCCTTCCTGGTCCTTGGTGGCTCTTGCCCCACATCCACTGGGCTGCGGCAACTCCTGGCAGCACTCCTCCATCCCGATGACCTCGCACCACAGCCACCCATCATATCATCCCAGGTTTGTCCGAGGAGAGGAATCGCACACCTCCATGGAGGACGTGGGGAGAAAGGCATCCCCCAAAGCCCCCCACTGCCCCGTGTCCTCTTCTATGAGGAGCTGGCGCAGATACTGCTCCTTTCCAACTTGTGGGGTAGCGGCGAGCCGTAAGGGGGGAGGACATTGAAGAGCAAGTATGGTTTTGGGAAGGGCAGCAGCTCCACACGGTGAGGAGTGAAGGAGAGCCTGCTGGGCAGCCAGGCAGTTGTCAGCTGTCCTTGCAGTGGTGAGTAGTATCCCACGGCAGGAAAGGAAGCAGAGAGCTTTCCTGGCATCCAGCTTGGAGCCTTTCAAGAATAAAAGTGTAGTCTCAGGTGAATCAATATGGACTTCTATTCAGATAAAATTTACAATCAACCTTATTTGTTTCCCCGGTGCTCAGTAATTAAGAAGAAAAGTTTAGAAAAACAGACTTTCTAAAACCCAGTGGTGTGTTGTCACCCAGGACACAAAGCAAAATTCCTGCTTTTCTAGCCGTGAAAAAACTCCTGTCAGGGAAAGAACCTGTGTGGCAGCCTAAATAATAACAGTCCTGGACTGCTAAAGCATAGGTCAAAGGCAAAAAGTGCTGGTCAGCTTAACCAAGGCTGGACGCTGTAAAGAGATACAGTCTGTAAAGGAACATGAAAGGAACTGAAAAGGCTTTGTGGCTGCAAATGTCTTAGGTCCTCCCTTTCTGGAAATTTCTGACGATAAAGACATTTTGAATCAAAGTATGATTTACAGAGAAGTGATTTAGAAGCAAAATGGGGAAGGACCACCCAACAAGAGACATCTCACAGCATATTTACAAAACAGGTTTAATTCTATGAAGAAATGTGTTATTTGATCAGATTTGCTGGGATTTCTTGTCATCATATTGCCCATTTTGTCTGTTCCAGTGCTCTTTCCCTGTGATGGTCCCATGTGATTACTGGTGAAGGGATTACTTGGTGAAGGATAGGTATCTTTCCCTCAGTGGCTTTATACGAAGTGTCCAATACTCACTGTGGTATCTGACTTGGGAGCAGGAATGAAATCAGCTTCTGTCAGTTGGTGAAGGCCACCAAAGTTGCCAAATTTTTCATGTTTCCTCCACTTCGCTCGCTGATTTTGGAACCAGATCTGGATAAAGGTAAGAAAGAAAAGGTACAGAAATTAACAGAATATGAAGGAGGAACTTCTCACAGCTAACTACTTTCTCTAATCTCTGAGCATCAGAAAACATTGACCTCCAGCTCAGCAGAACCAGGGGCCAAATCTAGAGTGAACCACTGGGTATGACAGGGCACTTTTCACACTTTGCATAGCATGTGGGATCTCTGGACCACCATGATAGCCTGTTTTAAATTGTGGCTCACAGAAGAAATAAGATCACTCTTTTCAAGGAAAGACAGGGTGAAACCTGCAGGTTTTCCAGTGCTCTCCAGGGAAAGCAGATCCTTCTGTGGTCAAAGCTGTGAAGTGGTCAGTGCACACAGCATTCTGTTTTGCCTACAAGGTGTGACATTTCATGACAGAGCTCTTTCACCCTGTTTCTAAGTGAATACACTGAGAAAAGATCCACCTAGATGTTTTTCTGGGCTGCAATAAAAGTGTGTCACCAGTGGAGATGTATTAACGGGGTTCTGCCTAAATTTAGCTGGTAGCATTTGGAAATTCACATAAGGGGCCTAAGCAAAAGACCCAAGGGGATCACTCATCAATCTGAGTATGTTGTCTGCCATCTCTTTTGCACTGGAAAACAGACAACTATTTTTCTCAGGGGAGTTCCTTTCATCTGTCAGCTGATTTGACCAGTCTGCCTTCTGGTAGAGGCATAAATGTATTTGTTGTGCAGCTGCAGTTGTGCACCTTGCTGCACTGCTGTGAAAAGTTGAAGCCCCCTTCAATTGTAGTTTCTAGCTTGCTAAGGGACTTGCTGTTTGAATGGAAGCAAGTGGTTCACGTGAAGACAAAGAGTTAGTTATTGAAGGCAGGTGATATTGGATGTAAATACATATGTATTTTAAGCCAAATAATGAGCAGCTCAATTATTTCTTCATGTCTTGCCCAGGAAGTAATGGGAATGTCAGGAGCCCTTTGCTATATTGCTGATAGTTAGCTGCTATATTGCTGATAGTCAAGAGTATCTGAGGTTACTGAAAGGACAGTTTTGTTTATCTGGGTTTGCATATGTTTGGAAACTGCTTAGTCTGTACGAACTTCTCCGTTCCTTTTCTACCATGCAGGAGTTATATGGTGGAGCAGCACCATTTAACACTCACACAGTGACAGAGGGCAAAGGGGGCACTCCAACCAACACTCAGCCTCTGAAATGCTCCTAAAATCTGCACATGGGATCAAGTTCTCACTTCATGGACTTACTATTTTTTTAATAAAGGCAAAGATTTTGGCACTTCTCAGACCAAACTGCTCTTTTTTGCCCAACCAGTTCTCCAGCACCCTTACGTCTAAAATGATTTCAAAATACGCAGCATGAGTTATTGTTATTGTGTTTTAAACCTATTTCTCATGCTCTGTCTACTACAAATATCATACCTTTATCAACCAAACACATAGAATCATAGAACCATAGATCGGTTTCAGTTGGAAGGGATCTTCTAAAGAAGATCTAGTTCCAACCGCTCTACTGTGGGCAGGGACATCTTTCACTAGACCAGGACCATTCAACCTGACTTTGAACACTTCCAATGACAGAACACCCACAACTTCTCTGGGCAACCTGTTCCAGTGTCTTGCCAATCTCACCATAAAGAATTTCTTCCTTATACACGAAGTAAATCTACCTTCTTTCAGTTTAAAACTGTCACTAACAATGTCGCCATAAAAAGATGAGTTTGGCAGTGTCTATTTTCATAAACCAGTGTTGCTAACCATCAAATACGCTATCTTTTCTTTAACTCTCCATTAACAGGGTATATAGTCCTTTTCACAGTTTTGCCAAAAAGCAGTGTTTGTCTGATAGGCCAGCCATTACCTGGTTGTCCTGTTTACCCTTTAAATACTGACACAACACTAGATTTCTTCAAGGCCCATGGAATGGCATGTCTCTCATGCTCCAGAACTGATCAAATATCAACACTGATGACCCAAACTGCTTCTCAAGTAGCTTTTTAAGAACCACTGGAGGTAAGTTACTTAAATGTGTAGATTCAAACATATCTGTCTGTAGCAGGTGCTATTCAGTATTACATTGATGGAAAGTGTTGCCACCCTACCTAACATACTTCCAAGGATAGAGCAGAAATTATGACTGAATGTCTTTGCCATTTATGCATTATCCTTGACAGGGTCCTACTGTTTCTATAAAGTAACAGATCAATATAATTGATCACTTTGGGTTTTGATTTTTTATTCTTAATCGATTTTTATTGACTTTTTGATCCTTCATTTTTCTGACCAAAGCTTTGGCCTGCACCCTCCTGCTTTGCTTACTGATTTTTCATACTTTCTTGTTTCTCATGTTTATTCATCCATGATTCCTAATTTTTTCTGCATAATATATGCAGTTATACAATTTCATCTATCTGCTTAAGATGCTTCACAGCAATCGGACCTTTTTTCTCGACTGGAGGACACAAGATTTTTCACAGTTATAAAGGGTTTCATTTGGTCACCCAACGGTTGTTCACTTGCTTTTTCCCCAGTTAAATTATATTTCTGAGGTGATTTGACTTACACAAAGCTTTTAGCTTTGTCAAACCTATTATTTCAGAGTAGCAAGAGCATATGCAAATTCTCTGCGTGCTATTTGATTTATGTGTGACAAATGCAGTCAATCAAAATTATAACTTGTAATTTGAACCTAAGTCACCGCTTATTTTCAGTTCTGCAGCTGATTTCACTTTATCAGCCAGGATGAGGTGAAACACAGAATTTCCTGTGTCGTGTATAACACTGTCTGAATCGGGAATTTGCAATCTGCACTTCACACATGAGGGACTTTTTACTTCTTTTGTTTACATCTCCGGTTGATGTCTCCCATAACAACTCATTTTTATTTTTCCCCATACAGATTACAAACAATCTTTTTTTAACAGAAAAATGTCCTGATCTTTCATGTGATTCATTGTTCTGTGGAGAACACCGACTGGCAGCCCAGCTTATGTTTTATGGCGTTGGAAATGCATTGTTGGTGCATTGGTATTTCTAATGGGCATATTGTGGAGTTGCAGGTCTAATTCTCCCTGTCACCTAATGATGAAGCAATATTATCATGGCTAGTCAATAGTCCTAGGCATGTCATAGTTAATAAACTGCTCTGTGTTGAACTTTGATTGTTGAGAGGGATACATGCAAAGAAGTACAACAACGACTACAGCATCGAGGCAAGTGCAGAAACTGCCTCACGCAAAAATCATCACTACGGTGCCTGGTGGACAACACCAAATGAGAGAGTGGTATGTATATTTTAATGTAGCAGATTTCATATGCAGTAAGCATTTGGGGTCAATTTTTAGCTCAGTCAGCAACATTATATTACAACTGGGGGAAATCAGATTAGTTTCGGTTCACTGAAATTACAGCCAGGGCACTTAGAGCCTGTGATATCAAAATGCAGAACGCTAAGAAGCACTTCCATTTTGGCAACTATTTTCACACTTTTTGAGACCCTGTGGAAGATGGATGTGGATGACAGTTTGTACTGGATGAATATTAGCCTATAAACGGTTGATAAATGATTAATAAATATTTTCATAAATGGCTGCTCTGTCGCTACAGAGTCCAATAGGTTGCTCATAACCATCTGTAACTCCTATTTGCTATGCATTTAGTATGCTTAGAGCTCCTGTTAACCCTTTGATTAATTCCATTTGGTTAGTTACAGCTGGGCGACAAATACTTCTTTCCTTTTTTGTAAAAACTCCTGCTGTACTGGCCTCGTCTGTAGGGTAAGAGAGAGGTCACGTATCTCATTAGCATTGTCACCCAGGCACAAGCTATTAAGAATGCACGCCAAATAATGAATGAATTGCAGTGAACATAGCCTTTTGGAGACACACTGTACCTGAACTCTGGCTTCTGGGAGGTTTATCTTTGCTGCCAGTTGATTGCGAATATGGACATCCGGGTAGTGAGTCACTCGGAAAATTTTCTCCAGTTCCTGGAGCTGCTCAGCTGTGAACGTTGTTCGGATTCTTCGTTTCCCTTTCCTCTCAGCTGTGAAAACAAGGAAAGATGTATTATTTTTTACAGGAAAAGGCTACAGGACCACAAGAAGATTCAGAGATGCAGCAATTTCTCTAAATTGCTCTGCAGTTGGGATGGCATCCACAACACCTTCTAGACATGTATTTATCATAGGTGACTGGCTCCTAACCTAGCAGAGAATGTGAATGAATTCCTTTGTCATTAAAGGAATGAGTCAAAAGTGTCTATTTGCACTGCTAGTTCCACGGATCCACTACACGTCAACAGCTACAAACCCTTACGTATTTTAACCACACTAACCCTGCAATGAGTTTGTCACCAAAGTCCTTCAGTGTTGGACCAACCACTGACCCCTGACTGACTGCTGTTCTCTTCCCATCCCATTCCTACAGCACTAGGGATAGCCAACAGTTTAACTTTGCAGTTGCAAAGAAAAGGTATTTTTCTGACGGTACTGTTGTGGTGTGGGGACTTTCTAAACAAGGTTAACCTGAAGAACTTAACCTTAAGAATAAGGCCTTGAAGCCCATGGGGAAGTGTTAGGTGCTGTGAATTGCTAAGGAGACTCCAAGACTGCTCCATCACTTCACCTGCTGTGGTGTGAGCACGAAAAGTACTTCCCTCAACACTCCTATAGTGTTTTGAAAATGCCCTCCTACACCATGATATTTTATTTAGATCATGAACTCTGTACAGCACTTGGTGTAAGTTAGAATGAGGTCTCGGTTGCCCTGAAATTATGCTGAAGGTCTTGCAAGGAGGAGGAAAAAGCTGCTGCAGAATGTGGAGTTCAGCCTCGTCCCAAAGCTGGAATCTTCGCTGATGCACAAATGGAGTATCTTCCAGCAGACATTGAGTGACCAGCACAAAAAGCCATGCCCCAAGCATTGTGAGTCACAGGGATTTTCTACTGAGCTCAGAAAACTGCATCTGATAGGTGCACAAAAATTCTAGTACTATTTTAGTGACTGTGATGAGCTTGCTACTCAATGACCTGAAGTAACCATCAACGAGACCATGTTGTTAGAGAAAACTGCTAATCTGAATGGCTTGCTTTAGGTCTTGCGTGGTCTGATGACAACTAACAATTCATACTATGTAACTAGAGGCATACTCGTTCTGATGGGAACAATTAGCCAGTCAAGGTTAGCTTAGCCCCTCAAAGAGACTCGGTACTTTTCCCCCCCCTTTCATTCAGCCATTAGCATCCTTTGGAGGGCTACAGCAGTGAGAAGGTAACTAAACACCTAGGCTAATACAAACTGGGCTCTGTGCCAGCCAGAAAATGACATTTTTCATTCTTTAATCGAAACCTCATTGTGACTCTGTTGAAGCACAAAATAAGGATTAAAATATTCTGTTCATCAACTTGGTAGGAAGGAGCCTGGGACACGACACGGTTTCGAGTATTTCTTCTTTTCTAAACCTTTTGGGGACTTTGAAAGGAAACCAGTCATGCAAGAACAACTGAGGAGTGTCATTTATCATAAACACTGTCAATACTACCATGTCTCAGAAACAGCCTGATAAAGCCGATGTCCAACACAGTTAAATCCGTATCATTAGACTTTCTACCAGCCTATCAAAGTACTACACAATAAACTGCAGGACTGGCTTCAGGCTCAAGAGAAAAATGTTATTTCCACTGAATCTCGCTGGCACTACTGGGGCAGAGATTTAAAATGAGAAATATCTGTGTGTGTTTATGCTGAAGGTAGGAACGGGCACCTTCTCCAAAGAAACCCTGACTATGTCTACTTGAACCTTCTCAAAAGATGTTTGCGAGGGGGGTTTACTGCTATATTCAAGAAAAGGGAAACATCAGTGCTGGCAGTAGGAATCTCAGGACACTACACCCCCTGTAGATAAGATAGGGTTCCCAGTTCACGATGCTGTTTCTTGTTTGGGAGATTTTCACCTCACACTTAACTATGGCTTACTATATTCTGTCCTGCTGGCACCTGAGAAACGTCCAGGACTAGAGAGCATGGCTTCAGAGAGAAGAGGCACATGAGTTTCTGGTGTCTCATACCAGCTTCTTGGGTATGAAAATGACCCAGATAACTTGGTGATGAGCAGTTCACTCGTAATCGTCCACATTTTTCCTTCTGGAAAGGTGAATGGTTTTATCGACAAGACTCTCATGTAAGGGGAGGGTCTGCACAGAGCTCAGAAGTGTCAATCCTACTGAAACCAGACTTTTGAAAGCTGAAACTCATCATATTGAACAAAATACAGTAACGTGAGGTCAGTAATGGGCCAGTAGAGACTGAAGGACAAACTTTGATTTCAACTAGATATGAAATTAAATTGGTAACAAAATAGACTCCTATGAATTAATCAAGGTTTTTGCCAGCAGGAAGTCTAGAAAAGCACATTTTTTTCTATAAGTAATCAGTCATTCTATTTTTAATTTTTTAAAAAAACTATCAAGAAATGCAAAAAAATCTGGGACTCTATGCTAACATTTTCTCTGGCAAGATGAAACTTTTTCTGAGCGCAGCTTTCATAGTTCCCTTTGCCTTGGGACCTTAGCTTAGAGATCCCATAGCAAACAACAGCATTCAGAATTACAGTCTAATAAAGAGTGTGGGTGGAAGATATAAGACTAGGAAGTGTTGGAAGTGTAACTTTGGCTTTTCAAACGTGGCTCTAGAGTCTCTGGGGAAATAAGACTCTGTCTGAGTTTCCTGAGCTATTTTTTATGTAAAAGCTGGGGATATTCAAGTGTGCTTTTATGCTCTGTGAAAGTCATTTGCAGGTTAGCTGACTGCTGAAACCAAGCTTGAAAATACGAGGCAGCTTAGTGTGTCAGCATTTTCAGATGCTTAGAGATACAGCTGTCTATACATTGCCTTACTGTTGACATTGGAAGGGCCAGATTCTCCACGCTGATAAAGCAGTAAAGCTCCTTTAAATTCAGTATCACGCTCATTTGTCCTCTGCTTTATTACTAGGGTCAGACCTGGAGCAAATTGGAACGTATGAACTTTGTAGAAATAGAGATTCTTCTTGAAGGTGCACAGTGGAAGGATGAGATCAATGACTACAAGTTGCAGCAAGGAAAATTCAGATTACATAATAGGTAAAAAATGTTTTCATCATGAGGGTAGTCTGATGTGGGCCAGGAGAGGCTGTGAAGACTCAGCCCTCGCAGATACTCTGAACTTGACTGGGCAAAAGCCTAAGCCACCTGATTTAAGCTGGCCCTGCTTAGATTTGGGGTTAGACAAGATGGTCTCCAGAGGCCTCTCACAACTTAGTTTAATATGTAATCTTTGACCTCTAAATAACCACATGAAATAAAGCCCCCCCATCATTCCTTCCCTAAAAGGTAAGGGAGCTTAAGGCATTAAGGCCTTAAACTAAGCACAGCTCAAAGCATCTGATTTGCAATTGCTTGTATCCACAGTTTTAGCTTAGCATATTGCAGTTTATTTCCACTGCCCAGTACAACACAGTTTCAATATATTAGAGGTATGAGCAAATCAATACTGATGACTACTGCTTGTAAAGGTTTGTTTACATTTACAGTTTGTCAAGTAAAAGCTGTACAGCTGCAATAATGCCATAATTGGGGCAAATTTCTTCTGGACTACATTTTGTAGTAGGCAAATAGCCTATGATGCACCTTGCGCTGCTGTTTCTTAGCTGCATATCTGAACCAGCTAGAATAACGCTGCCTCAGGGAGATCTCTGCAACTGCATCCCCCATTAGCACTTACCCCTAGGTAACTAGCAGCTAGGCATGTATCAAGCCTAGTTGGGCCATACACTGTAGGAACGAGGAATTAAAAACAAAGGAGAAGGGCTGGAAATCAGTGCTAGCACATTATTTGCCTTGAAGTAGGTAATCTAGGTAGATGAAAATTGGTGGGATCAGTTTATCTTGCTGCAATCTTCTTTGTCATTTCTGGACAGACACCCTCTCACAATGTGAGGCAGCCAGATCCAAAGATTCTGCTGCTTCTTTGACAAGGAGAAAGCAGTTACATAAGCAAGCAAGTGGCTTTAGCTATATATCCTCAGAAATACATTTTTCACTGTGTAACGAAGTTGACTGTATCATTTGTTTCTCAGAAAGAAACTCAAGTGTGTTGAAATAGGGCCTCATTATATCTGGGTAAGTTCTGTTTTCTCCTTCTTTGCCTTTTTCAGAGAAGTTCCTCTCTCCCTCTCTTCTTTGTAATTCAGATATGTGGGTCTCCCAGACAGTTGCTTCTCGTGGCTTTTCTGAATGTTGTTTTCTTGTGGTGACATTCTGCTCATGGCAGACAGACCTATAGCAAAAACCTCCAGTTATTACAGGGTGCTGATGGCATCAGGACAAAACGTGTTTGTCTGTATACAGACATGTGCCCATGGCAGCCCCTCTCCTAGTTAAAAAGGTGGCTCGTGGCTTTCAAAAGAGCTTGTGCTGCAATATTTAGGCATGTGTATTGCTGTGCAGCTAATCTTTATTAAAGTTGTTTTTCAGCATTTGTTAAGAAGGACTGGCATAGCCAGCGAGACTGATCCTAATTGGATAGGTACAATGTGCTCCAGATAGAGCCTCCTGCTAGTGAAACGAAGCATTTAGCATCCAGCTGCTGCCTGTGCAGGCATTGCCAAAGTTAATTCAGAGAAGCACAACTTGGACTTCTAAAGTCTTGACCTCCTCCCTTCAGTCCAAAACTCCCTGACATAGAGTTGCTTCCACCCTGGCGCTGAGTGCGGTGCCTAATCACCTGACAGCAAGACTGAAATGCAGAGAGGTACAGACTTCAGGGGGTGTGAGCAGGAATGCTAAAAATACCAGGCTAGAAACCTGTTTAAGCAGGCTGTACGGTGGTAGTCAGGGGAGCTCCTTATTCTGCTTGTCAGAGGAGCTGGCAAGGAGTAGATGGTGTGTATGAAACCGTTCATGCGGACAGTTTGTTGTGGAGGATCGCGCTCACCATCCACCTGAGCCCCTGGTGAATTTAACCTTTCCTGTCTGCCAGCAAAGCCATGACAGTGTTTACAAATGCTGCTGCCTGAAATGGTGGTGTGCATAATTCTGGCACAGCCAGTGGTCAGCAGAATGTCTGAAGGATGAAGCAAACCACTGGGGTCTGTACCTAGGCCAAACTCCTTCATGCCAACGTGGATTTGGGGTAGATGCACTTGTAGGTTCCACACGCAGCTAAATCTCAAACTTGACACTTGACACGTTCATTTCAGTCAGTGTTTAGCCATAGCCAAACCTTACCCTAAAAGCATTGGCCAAAAGCCTAAACCAATAGTGGTTCTCACCAAAGGAAACAGGTTCCCCACCACTCTCCCCCACACTCTCTGATCCGACATCTGTGTGAGAAACCAGCCATTTGCAACAGGGAGAACGCTGAGCTTGTTGCAGGTTGCACAGACAGCATGCTTTCTTCTTCATTCCTGCTCTTTGTGGTTATTTGCACCTGCAAACATCTAGACACCAAATCAGGAATGTTTATTTACATCCCCACCTCTGCTGTTTCCCCTTTAAGCATAAAGGGCTTGCTAATAGAGTAGGTAGAAGACCTGCCCTCAATTTCAAAGAACAGTAATTACCAGTACCATATCCTGGGGATGTAATGAAAAGTTCTAGGACAATTTAGGAGAAGCCAATAAATACTCATTAAGACCTTTGAAATAAACTTATCATGATGTGCCATCAGCTTTACTAGTGGTCACATCACACAGATTTGACGAGCATGAAGAAATTAACCTCTGGGTCCTGTGTAATGTACCCTTTGGATCCAAAATTCCCAGGAAAGAAGAGGCTGCTTGAGGAAAGCGTTGAATGTTAACATTTGCTTTAAATAAATAAAACTCCAAACCCAAAACCCGTGAAGAAACAATACAAAAGGAATTTATGATAGTCCCCAGCTGCTGACAGCTTTGCTTTATTCAGTGCTTACTTGTACCAGTGAGACTTCTCTGTGAATGGAGTTTGAAGGGTGAGAGTAAAGGATTCAGGTTTTGTGCCTTTCATTTACTATCCAGGGTGTCATTATAAACAGTCAGTCTTCAAAGAGGGAGAAAAAAACCCAAGACGAATCGGCCTGCAACAATACCTCAAGTAAACCCACCAAAACAAGGTCAGCGATCTGGGGCATTTCCTAGTGTTTGTAGAGGAACACTGCACTTTAGAGACACAGGGCTGCAGGGACTATTCACACCGATAAACAAAAGGCTGGTAAGACAGCTAATGGCAGCCAAATTATATATATAGGCTTTTTTTTTTTCCCCTCCCACTTTTTCTTTTCATTTTAAATCGGTTCCTTTTGTTCTGCAGGACAATGGGATGCCTGTGCCCTTTCTCACAGACCCATTAGTATATTCTGGGCAGCCAATATTTATCTGGGATTGTGATTACACAGTGCTTCATTGTCTCTTGGGTGCTTCAAAAATGCATTAAGATAAGTCAGCATACTGGGGAAAAGACTGTTCTGTGAGAGATAAACCACGCTATTTCACAGGGGTACATGGATTTGACCATATTGTCCACAAATGAACAGTACAAGTGAATTTACAACTTCAGAGAAAACATAAACACTGAGCTGAAGGTGTCTCAACTGGCAACAGTAGAGAGGGGACATATACTAGAATTCCTCCAGAACTGAGATTATCTCTGTACTTTCTGATGTCTTTACAATAATTGCCACCAGAATTCATCAATATGCTTTGGGATCACAGATACTATCATAACAATAAAACAATCAGATTAATAAAAGTATCTCTGAAGTCCCAGTCAGCAATGTGCAGATGATTTCTGCTATGGAAATACTTGGGTGATGTTGACTCATTAGGGCAGCCTCCTCTACAGCGAATAATGAAGACCTGAGCTGCAGGAAATAACACGAACCCTGAACCACTTGTGGATCACAGCCTGAACCCCTCAGTTTCTGGTGAAATCAGGAGCCAGCTCTCTCTATTGAAGCATCATCTATGCTGTCCTTAAATTACTGCCTAGAGAAGAAATCCCACAAGACTGGAAATCCACCAGTATCTGAAGGTGATCCTTTCCAAGAATCCAGGTTCTCTGAAAAGGTTCTGCTGAGCTTTTCGTGCAGAAGGCCACAGGTGAAAGCCCACAACACTCGGAATGAAGACACCTAAATTCAAATATGGGCTTAGCAAACCTAAATGCCAGTGTCAGCATGTCTCTAGCATATGAGGGCTCTTCTTTTTTTCTGCTTACAACACAGCCTCTAAGTTCAAAGTACAAGAGGCATTGCTTCCTGCAAGTGGTTTGTGATAAGGGCACAAATCTATTTAGCTTAAATGACACTGCATTTCTAAACCGCTTAGTGGCAGAAGCCATTTTGTGGGAAAAGAAAAATTTTAGGAAATTGTTACAGGGTTTCCTGGAAATATGCTCCAAATTCATCCTCAGGGTCACAGTCAGGGTGCTCTTGCTATCTCAGACCACCTGGCCATGAAGGAGGCTGTTGTCATAGTCTCCTCCTCACCTTTCTCCTCCTGTACAAAAAAAGCACCAAAGCCCAGCCCTCCTGCTCCAAGGTGATTGGATAGCACGTCTCATTTCTTCCATTCTGTGACATCTAAACAGATGTGTGTGTCTAGACAGAGCCCAGGGCCCTCCCTCACAAATTACGAAGGTGTTTTACATCAATTGAGGTGTGCTGAGAGAGGTGAAGGAATGCCCCACCAAGGGCTTCTGATGTCTTTCGCATCAGAAAGGTCTCCTGCTACTGAGGCTGGTGCTGTTTCTCTGTGTGCTTGTAGGCATCGCTGGTGTGGGTGTGAGGGAGGTCCTGGAGCCACCTCCATGGATACACCATGGGCATTTGGCATTGCCCAGCTGCCTTTTCAGAGGACTTGTAACTGACCTGTAGCTGCCATGCCAAAAGCATGTCTGAAGCACCCCAGAGGTGTGTAAACACAAGTTAATTTGCTATCAGCTTGAGCTGTAAGGACTATAGACTGCTTCCAGGGAAGATGCAGTCTACCCTTCCTGCAGGTGCTGCTGCTGACTTTGTCTGGGAAAGGTGGTACCTGCCACAGCCAGAGGCTGGAGAAAAAGAGCTGCCAGATCTTCCTCCCCTAATGTAAAGTGGAAGGAGGAGGCTGAAACTTAAGATACAGGAAAGTATTTTAAACCCAGGCCTACAGCTCTCTGCTAGGAATGACACAGTGCATGAATGGGATCCGAAACATCATTGTTTGCACACCACAGGGAAAACGTCAATCCAGTGCTTTAGGATCCTCCCTCCTTCTTCAGCCAGCTTCTATCAAAGGCTTGGCAACTGCAGGAACCAGTAGCCTAGAAAATGGCAGATCATTAAACCTCTGCTTGGCTTCAAAACCTCACTTCCACCAGGGAACAGAGGGATTTTGTTTAAAATGCCTTTAAAATACACGTTGCTGTTTAAAGGGGCTGCTCATCCTGGCTCAGTTTTGTGCAGGTAATTACATGCTTCCTCCCCTGCTTTACTGATGAGGCTGCTACCCACCACAGAGCTGGTCAATGAGGCTAAGTGCCAAGTCAGGACAGCCACCTCCCAGCTCTGGTGTGATCCTCCTGGCTGGGGACTCCCTCACATGTGAATATTCTACTTTTGTACTCAGAGGCAACTCCGAGTGCCAGACACACACAGCCCTGGCTCTTCTGTGAGGAGGCAACATGATCTAGCCCTGCTGTCATGAGCTGTGTGCAGCTTACAGGGCAGAGGAAAGCTAAAATTTCCAGTTATCTCACAAGGCTTCTCCCTGCATCAAGACTGATGCTGTCTCGTGCAGGAGGTGGAGGTGACAGCGGCTTGCCACAAGACTCACGTATACCATAGCAGCGGTGGCAGAAACAAGGCTTTTCTTTCAAATGTATTTCACAGAAAGAGTTGTTTCTCCTGCCAGCAAAGCTAGCATGGAGCAAGGATGCAAGGATGATGCGGGGATCTCAGGAAAGCCAGCTGAGTGACCCTGCATCTGCCATCTTCAATGGACTTAAATGAAAGGCCTTCTTTTTCCTGGAGTAAATAATAACAAACTATGCAAGAAACACCCTTCTGCTGCTGCTGAGAATGTGTTTTCTGGAGTTTAGTATGAGTGTCTGTATTTACTTTTCCTCAAAGAACTTCGAGGAATTTTTGTCACATGCTGCTCATTAATTGCCATCTGTCTGTGAGGAACTTGTCTTGTTCAGGTACCACGTATCCTGCTTAGCCTGAAGTCTCTGTACAACAGATTGGAAAAGGATATTTGTGTTGTCCTGTACTTTGGCTAAGAGATAGACCGCTGTTTACCAGTGCTCATAGCTAATTAAATTAGCAGATCCACCAACATGGTCAGATGCGAAAATTGTGCTTGACATATCCTGCCAGATCTATTGCATCAACAGTTTGCCTGTGTGACCTCTTCATCACCTGTACAGTGGGTCCAAGGTGTACAGAACACATTGAGCTGACTCGGCTTGTTCACCAGCCTCTCTCCCCACGTTGTGCAATGCACATTCTCCAGGAAACGGGCGTTGCACAACCCCGGCAGTGAGGCTCAGAACGTGGCAACTCCTCACACCCCAAGCAGGAGGGCAATAAACACCCAAAGCAGTCCCTACCACTACCATTAGCAGACTTGGTAGGACTGAGCTGGAACTTTAGCTCAAATAGTGGCTCTTCAGTCTTTTGATGGCAAGAATGAAGAACCATCTCTGTGACTCATCCAGGAGCTATGACCATCTACTGTGACTCACCCAATGGAAACAGTTGTGATGTCTGCTGCTTGGTATTGCCATGTGCATAACTGTAAGATAACAGTTGTGTTTCGGGGCATTGAAGGGAAATATCTGGATATAGAGGCACTCACCATGAAGTGGATGGTCCACTGGTAAACCACATAGCTGATCTTCCTCTTCCTCATGTTTTCTTTTGCCTTCCAGATGTTCACGTGCCGTGTACTCACCCAGGAGGGACACTGGGCTGGCAGCAGGTCTTCTGCAGTGAGTTGCCTGCAGTCTCCTTGCTCTGGCCATGGGTGTAGCACATGTGGTGGGAAGAAGCATTTTGGCTGAAGGTAAGTCACAGTCAGACTGACTCCTGCTGCTGAAATCTGTGAAGGACAACAGCACAAGACAGCTTTGAATAAAGCAACCACCATTCAGCACATCTTCCAGTTGGTGTGAAAAAAAGTGGTCTGGATACTCTACCATTCAAACCTGATCATATTTAAAATGGCCCTAGTCCTTCCATGCTGTACTTCAATGCCAAGACTACCCCATGTTGCAGACACAGGACCTCAATGAATTTGACCCCCAAATCTTACCTGTTCTCTGCTTCCTTCCACCTTAAAACTTTCAACGGTCCTTATGAGAGATTTTTAAGAAAAGGGCCGTAGAAATACGGAGACATAACCGAAAGATCAAGAAATCTCAGCTTCCCCACCAGTATCCAAATTAGTTGCTGCCTTTTTGGAAGAACTTAGAAGCAGAGTAGATATTGAGCTGCTCTGAAAATCTGTCAGCAAGATTGCCACGGAATTTGCTGGATGCCAAACACTTTTAAAAGTCTGGTCCTTTCTTAAATGTCCCTGTAGGTACATCTACCCTATAGGGAAATGGGCCAACGAATAGGCTAAAGGTCAGGTCCATCTGTCCTTTCTTCTCCATCTGGGCTGCCTGCTGCTCTGATTTAGGCATTGGACAGTTCTAAAGGCAGCCTTAGCCCAGGCTGTCAGCATTTCCCATCTGCTTCGTGACAGGTGACACTGGTGATATCTAGGAAGGTACTGACAGCCAACTCATCTTCATGAAATCACCCGCACGCTCTTGTTGACAGGACAAACAGGAGTGTGTGTTGGCCTGTTTTCATGAAGTGCAGCTAGGATTTGAGCATGGACATTATAAACAATCTCTAAGGTAACCTCAGCAGCAAGCACTGATGACATGTGCTAGCACACCCGACCCCAAGTGCCAAGGAAATTGGCCCCAGAAGCCACAATCTTTCTCCAGCCATGGTGTTACCTTATTACTAACACCACTACCTCAGTGTGTGGCAGGAGCACTGCAAAGATCTTCCGGATGAGTTCTCTGCCCTCATGAATGCAGTATGAGTTCTTACTCCTCCTTATAAATGCAAGCAGACCTTGCAAAGCCACGCACTGAAATGCAACGTGCTGGGAAGCCTCGAGGTTTTAAGCTGTTCTAATAGCTGGGGGGCGATGATGCCCCCAAGACAGTTACACCAAATACCCCACTCTCCACCTCCCTTTTCTATATTAAAGCCTTGCCATAAACCCTGATGCTGAATGCTTGATGTGCTGCCTTTGGTAGCTGCAATCATGGCTCAGCTGATTCTTCAGAGACAAGACATCTGTGTCTGTGCTGCTCTATTGGCAAACCTAGAATTTGCTCTAGTTCCCCTCCCTGCCTGGATTTCTTTGCTTGGAAAGCCAGAGAAAGAGGCAACATATAACCATAATGCACCCATTGGTGAATTAGGTTTGTATGACCTGGGAGCAAATATGACAGTACAGGTTTGTCTGCTATTACTGCGAAAGAACATTAAAATCCTAATGTAATAATGGACTGCACTCCTGAGCAGTCTCTCACATTTAGGCTCTGGGGTTTGCTGCACCTGTGGCTGGTCCCTTCTCATATCTAAATGGCAGCAGGTGTGAACCACTACAGGCTGTACTGGAAGAAACTCCACTTTTTGATACACATTTTACGAATATATCTATTATATATGTGTGTTGTCATGTCTGGCATTGGCAAAACATCTAACTTTTTAGACTTGTTAAAGATTTATCTTCTCGAACAAACAAGTTCTATTTGAAAGCAGCTCTGGAGCAATGATAATTGTAACATCTAGAGACAAAATACCCAATTCCGATTCTGCCCTAAGAGCCCACACAATAGGGACTTTATAGAGGGTTGACACTTGGGTCAAGAAAACAAAGTTATAAGAGCTCCAAAAATGAGCCAAAGCCTCATTTCAATAAAGAATAATTGTTCAAATGTTACCTATTTAAATTATCACCATTCCTCGAGTAACCTTCTAAACACAATTACATGTGTCCAGTCATGCGGACCTTAAAAACCTGGCCCACCTCTGCGTTTGAGGCACATTATGCAAAATGGGACTCATTTTATTCCTTTAGTATCAACTAACTTTGAGTTTTCTGGTGAGAAAACAGTTGAGGCTTTGAATAATATTTGTGGGATACAGCAGAAGGGTTGACCTAGGAATGGTCACTAGCGTGAGGCAGGGGTTAAATAACAGATGAGCAGAGGATATCAGTACTGGCATAGGTTCTTAGCCCAGGATTTCTGTCTCAGCTCCCATCCTTAATTTAAGGACTAGTTGCACGCCTTTCCTAGATGTGATGCTGTGAAAATTAAAATATTACAGAAGTGATGATGCTCACATCCTATAGTAATGAAAAATGTAAGGGTACCTAAGCAAGGTGCTCTTATGGGGAGTGAGTAAAGCTTTCTAAGAATGACATTAGAATTTTCTAAATTATAGAAGACTTTTCATATGTCTTTATTCTTTATATACAACTTTCCTCCCCAAAATCTTTCCCTGAGATGCTCACATACCTCAGTGATGAGCACAATTTATGTATGAGCACAGATAGAGTAATTACAGACTGAAGCAGAAAGAACAGGGAGGAAGTGGAAGACAGTCCTATGTGGATGGGAAAATGCCAATGTCTCAGTGAACTGGTGAAAAGGAGTGGGAGGATCAGTTGTTTGAGATCAAAGAAGTATAAACCTTAAAGAGAAGCTGATTACTCAAGGAATTTTTCTGGAGGATAAGATTGAAGGCGGATGATACTGAGTTTGCAGCACATAGCTGAGAGTTAGGAGCCCCAGTCCTGTTTGCATTGAAGCCTTCTCTGGTGTTTGTTGTTCTGACCAAGTAAAGAGACTGTCTGAAGTGGTTGCTCTTTAGGCCGGCTCGAATTTTTTTGGTACACATTCATGAAACTCCAACAGGGAGCTCTAAAAAATACCTATGAACTATGGGGCAAAACTTCCTCCAGGGAATGTAGTCTTCTTTTTCTTTTTTTTTTTTTCCCAGGGAAGGCAATGACATCTCAGCTTCGCAGTACATGAGATATTTGTTATGTCAATTTGTTATTGTCATGCCCAGCAACTACTTTGACTTGTGGCTCAAAATGGTCTTTCTGTCATGATTTTCAGTGGCATAGGAAAGGATGGACAATTTCAGGCAAGATGGCAGGGTTTCACTTTGAAAGCAGGAGGTTATTTCAGATGACCTAAGTTCCATTTAAGCTCTGTTGCATAATCATTGGAGAGAGACAGACCTGTGGAGGCACAAGGTCTATGATTTTAGGGTCTTACTAAGGCTGTGAACAGGGAAGAGTCTATCACTGAGAAGTGAAAGCATCTTTGTATTGTGTTGTTTTTCTCTTTCTTCTACATATTTTTCTTTCTTTCTTTTTTTTTTTTTTTTTTTTTTTTTTTTTTTTTTTTTTTTTTTTTTTTTTTTTTTTTTTTTTTTTTTTTTTTTTTTTTTTTTTTTTTTGCCTTCCAGGTGTATTGTTTTTCCTTTTAATAGGTGGAGTGGATTGGTCTTATTGGCCAGATGGTATCTGTTCAGTTAGATTCCTTCAGTTTGTTTCCTCTTTAGTGATAAAGCTGGGTGGAGTGTTGCTAAAGGTGAACAATCACCATATTGACGTTTGTGTGTGAAGTGGTGGTTGTATTCCTATTAATTTGCATATCCTTAACATGATGAACATAACACAGGCAGAATGACGAGATTACCATAGCTGTTAATGCTTTCACTCTTAATTTCCCAGGTGTAACACTCTCATCCCGAGCTCTCCCTGACTTGATAAAAGATCTCCTGTTGGTGAAACCTCACTGGCAGAAACCAGGGAAGTAATGAACAATCACTTCAGATGTAATTTCCAGTACATTGAAATCAGGTTCCCAGGAATTTCAGAATAATTTTTTTTTTTCTGAAAAAGGCCTGATATTCTTCTGTGTTTTAAATGAAAGAGCTGGCATAAGGGAGGAGATCAGCTCTCACTAGGTGTTTGTGTCCCTTGCAAAGGCCATGGTTACTCTTTCTAGGCATTGTGACACAAAGATGAGAGGAAAAGCACAGACTGCATACTAAAATGCCTTCTTGTTCATTATTTGTTTTTTAATTTGGTAAGAGTCTTCTAAAGATTGCAGCAGGCTTCAACAACTGCAACTCCAGGTCTGCTAGCAGTTGTGTTTGGGCAGTGAACTCCCCCATGGCTAACACTGCAACTGGGAATCCAAATGCTTCAGAGAAGACTGCACACTCTTTATTCCAAGTCCCACTGGACTTACACTCACAAAAACATGAGAACTTTGGAGTCAGGCCCAGAGATCTTCCCATACATGATCGAGTTCTGCCCCAGCTTTCTGTGAGAGGCTAGCACTGTGCATCACAACATTCTTTTTGTCAGAGACTCAGAATAATTTGTTAGAAGCAACTTCCAGAAGTCATCTGGTCTAGCACCCATGGGTTTTCTTGGGAATCTTGGTTTGTGCCCCTCATTTAGAATCATAGGTTGGAAAAGACCTTTAAAATCAACAAGTCTGAACTTTGGACCACCAAGTCCAACCATTTCTGACATTCTGCATCTTCTGCTCCCCTGGTCCTACCCATCTCCCCAGCTCAGAACGGCTAGATTTAGACTCCAGGACAAGTGTGATCTTGGTACTGAGACCATCTACATGAGATGATAGTTTTTGGCTTCAGTATTTAACTTATGGTAGCCAAGAATATGTATGTGGTGCCATATGGATCTCCCTGTCTCTTTTATGAACCACGGCTTTGCTCAGATACAAACCCTGTGGGATTGTGGGAAATGTTCTTAAAATCCACGGTAAGATATAACTAAGCCCTGACCTGTAGTACTTCCTTCTTTGCTGCTGCTGAACTGCTACGAGAAAGCAACTGTATTTGTATCCCATTCTGGAATTTCCAGCAAGTTCCCTAGCTCATTCCAGTTCCCTGACCTTGGCCAGCACTGAGCCATAACAGATGTGGCTGAGTATTTACATAACTCTTTTAATGCTAGTGTTACATGGCACGAAGCTGAACGACGTAGATGAAATACAGCAATTATCCCAAGATGTACAGCACAGGGTACTGCACTTCTGAAATAAATAGAATTTATCCGAATAAATCACAGTTCTGCTCGGAAAGCAAAGGGTAATAAATTTAGGTATCGCATTCTTAGGTAAGAAACAAGTAGTGAAAACATTTTGTTTTCATTCTCTTTTTTAAACATCCTTGATCAATTGCAAAAACAAAGTACAACATCCTGGAAGATTTTTACAGCTTTCCTCTTTTCCAATTTCCAGTAACAGTTAAGTGAATCTTCACATGTATATACTCTTTTCATTAGTTAATATTTTACATCGCCTTAAGTTTATGAATCCAGCTTTGCTTTGTAGCAGGGGAGAGAAGAGTCACTGTATTCTCTTGCTACAGCTGCAGTCTCTCTCTGGCTAGGTGGTGAAGCAAAGCCAAAGGCAAGGCCTGGTGGTTCTGCCTGCATTGCTTTCAAGATGCAAAACTCACTATATGCTCAGGTGGAGCAACTTGGGGTGAGGCTGGCAGTGCAGTAGTGCAGTCCCAGAAACCAACCATGTCCTGCATGGAGATCTGTCAGACCCTTGTGCTTGCAGAGACCAAGACACACTTAGCCAAGACACACAGTGAAACTGGGCTTCAACATACTGGTTGTGAAAAAGACTTAATATAAAAAGGTCCTGTCTCTGTTCCCAGAGAAGCCTCATGTTGTTAAAATGCAATTCTATGGCCCATGTTATGAACAAGCCCTGACTGAATTTTCAGTGGTGTTATTTGTCTCACTTTGGATCCAGTGGCACAAAGTGACTGCCATGGGCATTCAGGAAAGGACTTTCAGCTCACAAAACAACACTGCCAGAGCTCACAGCAGCATTTCTCCCCCTTCACAACCTGGCACCAGTGCTCCTTCGGCACATGGGCCCCACCGCACTTGCACCAGCATCAGCCATGTCCTTGTCCACCCCTACAAACTACCAAGCTCTTGCTTCTTTCAGGACTGGTTGTCCAGCTCCAGTTTGCAAAAGCAGGTTAAGGAAACCTCCAAATGCTGCAGCCCTCCAATAGTACCAGCAGTGAAACAGGCAAGCACCATTTGCCAAAGCCTTCAGCAACCTTGTTTTATCTTCAAAACAGCTTTTTCTCTGAGCAGGAAGCTGTATCTCCAGACGACCTCGAGAGGTCCCCCCAAACCTCAGTTATCCTATGGTTCTGAGAAAAATCAGCAGAATGCTCTCTCCCCCATACACAGGTCTCCACAGAAAGCTGCAGTTACTGGCATAAAGGCAGCAGTGGTATATCCAGCCCCAAAGCTGTGAGATGAGTGGTGGGCTGACTGTCACATGGTCAGGAGACAAGTTATCCTGTGTCAGAGATGAACAAAAAATAGTCCAAATCGTGTGCAAAGCATGACTGAGAGGCAGTGTTAGGGCACTTGAGTCCAACCCCGGTGACTAACGTTACACTAATGAGTAGTTTCCCCCACCACTTAGGTTTTGTTTGCTTTCCAGTCCACGTCAGTATCCAGTCTGGACATAAAAAGAGGTGAAATTATATGAAGAGGCAATGATTTCTTGGACTGCCAGGTTTTTGGAAAAAGACTCTCTCCCTTACTGACGGGTGGTTCATCCAGTGTCCTGGGAAATGGGGTCCTGATCCATGAAAGGATCTCTCTGTCTTACAAAAAATAAAGCGTAGCATTAAGCTTTGTTGAAAGCAGATGAGTGAGAGGTGAGTGAAAATTTTGTGTCAAAACTACAGGTCATTTTTTGTTTAAGTGGATCTGCTTGTATACATAAAACATCTCTTTTTTCATGGAAGATGCAGACTGAAAAAGTAAAAGAAATACTAAATCCAGAAAATGCTGGACGTTGTTCTTTGTTTAACGAAAGGAGACGATTTCTGTGAGGGTAAAAGTTCACTCAAGGCCAGAGTAACTAACTGTGAAAACTGAAGTCAAAAAGTCTAATGCACTTGCTGGTTTGCTAAGATCAAAGTCATGTAAGTTTTCTACTAGCTGTTTTTATTTAGTTCCTGAGAGAACCTAGTGGGCATGATGATAAGAAGAAATGATTAAACATATATGCTTTCTCTTTTCTTATTCCAGCAATTGAGTTCTAACACTCCTATAGCTACCCTTACCCTGACAGACCATTTCTCCTGCTCGAGGGTGAGTGGTCAAATTTATCAGAAAAGGGTGCTGATTTGAGATTTGGCTGTAATTCCAGACAACAGTCAACTCTTGATATAAGTGAAACTCTAAAGATTTTGTTAGAGTTGCAGCAGTCTTAGGTTTGCCTCCTGTTTCTCAATATCTGTCCTTCTTATGACAGGCATCTATTTCTTCCCCCCCACCCCCACCAAATAACAAGAGAATTGTTTTTTAAAGGGAAAGATGATATATTTTTTACAGTAAGCACTCCTCACTGAAGAGAGCTACCTGAAATAGCTTTCCAGGTTGCATACTTGCCTCTCCAATGACATTGGGGCTTTACAGTGTATAAAACCCCAGAGTCCAGTCTACTGCGAGGTTGAAAGCAAATTATTTTTAAAATATTATTTCTGTATATATAATGAATAATTTGTGCCTGATAAGGGAAAGCCCAGATTCCCACAAAAGTTAAAGAATAGAAATTCTACATAATTAAACCGAACAGCTTTAGGGATCAAAAAGAAAGGAGCATTTTCATTAAGTGTTATAACTGGTACTTACCAAAGGCTACCGGTGACCCTGCTTTTAGGAACGGAGGTCTCTCAGCGTAGCTACTTCTGTTCCTGGCTTCACTGTTCAGGGCACTGCTGGCAGAAGGCTTCTTTAAGATTTCCTCAATGGAAAAGGACAGGCTGGGCTTCCTCTGTCCAGCACACACCCGGGGGTCCATCGTATTCCTGCCAAAGTGGCCGTGGGACACAGAGCCCTGTCGTGCTGCCCTGGGTCTCGGTGCACCCCGAGGCACATGCAGCTGGGATGGTGCGTGTCTCTCCCCACCCATGCCCGGGTGACCCGTGGGAGCGCTGGGAGGAGAAACAAAGGCGACCCACAACCCAGCTCACACGCCTGCTCCTCGCTGCTGATCAGCTTGGGACCAAGACGTGCACTACCTGGGTCTGGGGAAAACAGTGTTAGAAGTGGGGGTTGACAGTCTTACCAACCCCACCCACTGCTGATCATTCCCCCTGTCTCTTGGATTTACGGAGCTCTGAACAACCGTATGGCCATTCCAGGAGGAGGTGTGCTCCTTGCAGACCCAGGAGAAAAATGCCCTGGGAAGGGTTGCCTCCTGTTGGTAAATCCTGTTTGTGGGGCAGTTATCTTCCTTTTCTGCTTTCAGGCTGAAGCCTGCGAAAAGCACACTGGATTTGTACCATTATGGAGCTAAGAAAATGATTGGCAGGACAAACACTTGTCCCTCGGGCCATTTACTAGCAAGAGAGACAAGCTGTAAACTTCTCTTGCATACAGGGAGGTGTCACATATGAAAAGCCTCCTCACTAGCGGTTCCCAGTATCTAGGATCCTTCAGCCATCCCTCCCAGCCATCAGCTTTGGTTCAGATTCTCTTTTCTTCTGTTGTGAAAACCCTTTGAACTTTCCAAGCAGGTGCTTTTCAACATCATCCTATCTTATCAGTCGAAAGAGAAAAAGAGATGGCCCTTGCAACACATGTAGGGATAGGAATTAGTGCCCTCTACCCCCCATCTATACTTCTAAAGAGAAAACGTTATTTTCTTTCCATCCTGAGCTATGAGGCAAGCTAGCTTGATAATCATCCCACCAGTTGCTTACGCCTCCCGATTAGGCATCCAGCACAGCGGGAGATTTTCTGGTTAATAAGGGTGAATACCTGTGATTCCTCTCCTGAGCCACTTCTATCTTCTTGTTAATTTTTATTTTGGAAAGAATGTGGTTAGATACACTCCTGTTCCTTCCCTCTCCCTCCCCCCAAGGGCATTTCTTGCCTTCTTCTGGGATTGCCCCTCACCTTTTAAATTGCTATGGTTTTTTCTCCCTCTTCTGTTGGTTCTTCTCTGTGCCTTCCTTATCAGGCTCTTATAATTGTATTGGCAGTCCCTGCCTATTTGTCCAGTGAACTGACAATTCTTGAGCTGATATCCCATCATATGACCTTTTCATGGAGTGGAGACCAAAATTACTGTGTAACCAGGGGGCAATAAACCACACCTGATAAGATGAAAGGCTTTCGGCTTTTTCCAGATTCTAGATACTGGAAAAACAGTGGGGGTGATGGGGAAAAGAACAATGGAAGAGGTTCAAAATGGTGCAGCCAGTAGTGATGAAGAATATTTAATTATCTGATTTTATTAATCAAACTTCTCCCCGAGCGACAGGATAGACCAGTGAGCGTCTTTCACACTGATGACACACGTGGGGTAGAGTGGGGAGTGTTTTCCTTTGCTCCCTTCGCATCCCTGTGCTGTTTCTACAAAGGAGGATCTTGTGCCTTCCTGGGGGTGTGATGAGGTGGCAGCTGTTGTGCAAAAGGTCTTGTGGCCCTCTCCATTAAGCAGAGAACATCTTCCCATTCCCATCCATGTGCTGGGGGAATGCCTCTCTAGCCAAGCTTTGTCTCGCCCAGCTTTGCTGCCAGAGTCTGTAATCCCAGCTGGGCACACAGATAGAGATGTGTCCCCTTCTTTGCTTGGGCAGAATGAGAGCGGGTAATTTATGGGCTGAGAACAGGTGAGCATGCTGTCTGTATTGCAGAGAGAAGAGAAAGAAAGGTGCCCTGAATCTATGCCCTGGATTAAAACTGCCTATTTAATGACAGGGTTTCCCTTTTTTCCATGTGATTCCTTATTCAAAACCCATGAAAAAGCACAAGGAGAAACCTAGTACATTCTTTTACAGATACCCTACTCTCCCTACTCCGTTTGCCTGAGGCACTAAAAAGGGAGCCACCCTTCTTCCTTTCTGGCTTCCTACAGAGAAATGGCTTCAAATCTTACTCACTTCCCAGATGTCTCCAGTTGAAAGTCCTTGACCCAGCCTTCACTGTATTAATTTAATATATATTACAGTGTCTGAACTCTCTGATGTTTACTGTGCTGCATTTTACCTGAAAGTTTCAGGCACAGGAAAAACAGATCTAGGGACATCTGTTTTTCAAGCCTCCCCTGCTGTCCGTTTTTCCAAAGGATCTATATGGGTGCAAAAGCCTATGGATGCTGTCTGCTTCAATTATTAAATGAAGCAAGGCCACATTTTCTTTTGCAATGGAAAACTTTAGCTTTGATTTGTTATTGAAACCTAGGTATTCAAGGGGCAAATTCTTGCTGCAGGGGCAGGAGGAGGAGAAGGAGAAGGATTTCACAGGGAAGTCTAATGTGTCCCGGTACTCCTCATGAGAGGACTCATATACTTGGGTAAAATAGCTGAGTAAATTGGCCTAGAGACTCTCAGGGCAAAATATACTCCTCCTACCCCTCCTCCTTGCACCAGCTCCATTTTTGCTGAGTTAAACACACACTGTTTCGAAAGGAAGAAACGCAGCCTTCTGGCAGAAATTCATGCGCATTCATGCTAAAAAATTTCTGCAGAGAGTTGAGACAGGCAGACTCCAAGTTCCCATCTCAGTGAAATACTTTCATTCTACGGTCACAAGTGCATTCAACATTACCCCATACTCAGAGTGTCTGCACTGCCTCTCTCCACTGCCACCAGCTCGCTCTGGGCAGGCACCTGCTGAGACGATTCCGTAGTCCCATGTCACAAAATCAAATCGTGCATGTTTGTATAATTAGCCTGTCTCAGTCTGCAACTTTAAACCTCCCTGCTGCTCGCAGTGACAAGTTGATTTTCTGTGTGCGCTTAAGTTAGATGCTCACATGCAAATTTACAACTTGAACGTGTCCCCGTGAAAGCTTTATTTTTGTTCTGTCTCATTGTATTGTGCTTTTTTATTAAAACAGAAGGCAATGCCAACTGAGAAATATATTTTTGTTCTTCTGTGTAGGAAAACAAAACAAGCACTACAGTAGGAAATGGGATAAACAAGTGACAGCTCTTGAAAGGGGATTAGAAAGCAGCAGTGTAATGATACATAAATCCCATGTTTTGTGTACCAAAGTTTCTTCAGAAAAAAATGTAGGTTTGATATCAAAATGTTTAAGTAGTACCAAAAGACTTGAACATTTTACTATTTTTAATACAGAAATGGAAAAACAGTGATAAATACAATTTCATTAACTAATAAAAAAAAGGATTAAATACTGTCTTTGGAATGACTGCTTGTTCAGAATTTCTTTGCTTTGTATTATGTTAAAATAAAGATGAGTGGCAAGAAATAGACCCTTGAAATGCAAATTAACATTTTGCAAATTAAAATAGTTCAGTTGACCCCCTTTCTCAAATGATTGAGTTGCTGAAATGTAACAAATTATTTATGTTCAAAACAAGAAATTACCTACTTTTAAATTACCAGAGAACGAAGAAGTTATTCCTCTGCCACGTTCTAATATGCTGGCTTTTGCAGGGTAGTTTGGGGATATTTTTATATTTCTGCTTGACCTGGAAATGCAGATGACTCTGATTTGTTACAATTATTGTGCTACCCATCTAATTTAGTCTATAAATTCCTTGAGGCAGGATGCTGTGCTCTGAAGGCAACCTTTTACAGCAGAAGGTGGCTGTCTAGAACAAAATCATGCCGTGTTGATTTTCTCAACTCATCCTCTCCCTGCCAGGCAAATCTAGAGGTCCACACAACCTCTGAGGTTTCTAAAATTAAAAAAAAAATCAGAAAGTGAAAAATTCTGGATGCACAGACTTGAAATCAACTGGGGATCAGTACTTTGGAATTTTTTGTCCTACACTGACTGTCTCAAGGAGGAAGAAGAATTGTGTTTACGCTGTCAGTCACGAAGCAGGACCGTTCCTGTCCCACTGATCTCTTCCACCGGATAAAGGCAGTATTTGGATAATATCCCACCCAACGCCTCTGAAGCACCTCCTTTAAACTCCATTTGCCAATGTGACTCAGAGCCAGAGCTGTCCAGTGTTTATGCACAGCGTGGATGCTGCAGCTCGCAGCAGCTCATCTCCGAGGGCTCGTGCTCAGTCAGCTGTTCAGAGCAAGTCAGCGAGCTCAGGCAGCCAGAGACGCACCGGTGCACCTGCAGCTGCAAATTGCCCAAGTCACCTCTGGAGCCTCATATCCTTGCAGGTTGCCATCCATCCTTTATGCTTTTCTGGACTCAACCAATCTCCCAGGTGACATCCGAGCAGCTCTGATCTCCTCAGAGTTCAACAGCTTCTAGCAAAAAGCTCAAGCAGCCTGCTTCTGGAGTCCCTTTCACCTCAGATTTATTAGCCCCATTGTCTCTGTAGATTTCTCAAAATGCTCATAAATTAGAAATATTAATAGAAGGGACACTGTAGGTTTAAACAGATAACATTTATTATGGTTTTTTTACGGCACAGTTATTATCAATTGACATTTAAAACGGCATCATAATCCATCAAGGTGAAATGGACTCAGAAAAATATTTCTCCCAAGCCAAAAGCAGTAACAGCAGCAGCAGGATTGCAGGAGAGGAAGGACACAAACAGTTTGAGCACAGATCCCTGATTACACAATTTAGAGGTGTTTTTTTAAAAATTTCACCCTCTATTTAATCCATTCTGGTATTTCATAATGCTTCTTTGCCACTGCCAGGCCCCCTGAGCCCTTTGTAGAGGTTTTTCTATCAAACATCTTTAGTTAATCCATGATAGGGCGCATTTTGCCTCGAATGGAGCAGGAGCTGCTATATGTGAGAAGGGCTGGAGAGATCAAAGGTTGTCCTTTTCATAACAATTCAGCCCATGGAGCAGCAATTGCCATGGAGAACTGTCCAGCATGACTATAAACTAGCTTTGATTCTTTTGCTGCTTGGCTGATGGAAAGCTGAAAATAAAGAAGTAATATGCTTAGTGAGGTCTGTCCTCACAAACGTGGGGCAGAACAACAAGGCTGCAGAATCCATAGGTACATAAATAAAACCAATTCTCCAGGGGAAAAAAAGGTGGGGGGCAGGGGGAGGGAAGCCCCGGAGATCAGCAACAGAGTAAAACAGAAACTCCGTGACGTGTAGCTCATTATTTCAGATCGGTTGTAGCTTGGTAGTGAATATATGTCTGTAGTGATGCATGGACACGAACTTCCTGTGACCTGGAATGGTTCTTCATCATCCAGGTGTGGAGAAGGCACTGAATGCTCTCAGGAATCACTGGTACTATGCTGAGTTGCTGTTGTCCTGCAGTAGTACCTGCAATTAGAGGATTAGGCTTTCGCTGCATAATCCGTTAAGGAGACGCCCAGGAGAAGGTACTCCTTGAAACAATGCCATGGCAAACTGTCTCATTTGCCAGTGAGGAGGAGACTGGCACTGCCAAATGGGCAATTAAAGGGATCCTTACGCAAATGCCTGAGAGAAATGTACCTAACATCCCTCAGGATGCACTTCTCACCCTATATTTTCAGGAGAAAAAGCCTCAAGAAGTAGTTCAGATTAATTATCTAAAAGTTAGATGCCTGGAGTACAGTACATACATCCCCCACTCCCTAACTGACCATGCAATGCACAGACTGGGAGTGTGAGACCGACTTATTTTTTGTTCTGTGTTCTTAACCACATGTGCTTTTTTCAGTGTGTTTGTGTGAAAAAAAAGCACAGACAGACCAAGTGAGCACTTAGGCAGAAGTCAGTGAGGTTTTAGCTGACCATCAGTGTGCTGGCTGTAAGGGAAATGTTCATGTTACACTAATGGGGTGGAGCTGGCATCTGTTGTCTCATTCCTGAGAGGCCTGGTCTAGAAGCCTGGTAATTCACAGCCTGGGTACAGTTTCATGGCAAGCAGCCTTCTCACGCTGGGAATATTTTGAGATTTTAAGAAATGGTCCCACATCAAACCAGAACAAAAAGTGAAACTCTAATAGGCTCAGAAAAGAAGGTGTTTGTTTGCTTTGCTTTGTTGTTTTGTGGGTTTTTTTTTTCCCAGTTCATTAGCCTCAGCTCAATAAAACATTTCGTTTTTGATCATACTAAGATGTTTTGTCTTGCTGTTGAACTTTCAATTACTTTTTCACCGTAATCAATTCATTTTTAAATAAAGCGGTAATCTTGAACATGGCAAAATGACCTTTTAAAGACTATTGGAACAACATGTTTCAAGAACATGAAGAATTTTTAAAATTTATTTTGTTTTAATGAACTGTGAATCCAAACAACCCCAGTCTGGTAGTGTAGAGCTCTGTGTGTGCAGAGCAAATGCATGTTTTTGCAGCTGACCCACTTTCCTGGTCTCATAGATGCAAAAAAACCCCCCAAACATGTAGAGAAAGTTGTAGTATGTATGTTTTTCCTAAGGCTGCTGTCTGTCCTGATTAACGGGATGTGTAGTTAACTATCACACAATGTTGTTAAACTCACTTTTTTTCTGTAGGTATTTTTTCTCAAATTCAGCAGTCCAGTCTGTGAGGTATCCTGGAAAACAGTTAGTGCATAGATAATTTATGTGGGAATAAAGAAATTCTAGAATCCTGGGTTAGAGGGTTTTACCGATTTCAGTGTGTATGGGTTTACCAACCTTACCTTTCTCTAAAATTGCTGTGATTTCCACAAGGAGAACGCATTACCCTGTCATAAAGTTCCCAACGGGCTCTGACACCTTGCATGGATTTTAACCACCTTTCACAAGATGGGCTTTGCAAACAGTATCATCAAACAGTGCTTTAGTTACCACTAATTAATTCAATGTTCAGGCTGACAGAGCCAGTATTAGGGGATCACTGCTTGAACTATTTCTGCCTCTCAAAGCCAAACAGGAGAGGGCAGCACGTCCTGTGGGATAAGCACACCAGGGCTGCGACAGCCCAGGTGGGGAAGCGAAAATTGTCTTACATCCTCATCTTCCACTTTGGATCATTCCCAGGATGAAAAGATGTCACAGAATGAGAAGTGGTAGTCTTATCCATCTGATTTGCATGCAAGGATTCTGCTTCAGTTACTTCATTCAGTAAAGCCCGTGATTTTTAAGCTGAGAACCACCTTGGTTTTTTGCATATAGGGTGGGCAAGAACTATAGGGATAGAACAGAATAGAATAGATTAGGCTGTTTGGGTTGGAAGGAGCCTACAGTGATCATCCAGACCAACTTCCTGACCAATGCAGGGCTGCCAACTTAAAGCATGTTATTTAGGGCATTATCCAAATGCCTCTTAAACACTGGAGCATTAATGACTTCTCTAGGAAGACTCTTCCAGTGTTTGACCACACTCTCAGTGAACAAATGCTTCCTAATGTCCAGTCTAAACCTTCCCTGGCTGAGCTTTGAATTATTCCTACACAGCCTAGCACTGGATACCAGGGTGAAGAGATCAGCACCTTCCTCTCCACTTCCCCTCCTCACGAAACTGTAGAGAGCATCCAGTATCTATAAGGAAAGCCAGTAAATTAAATCAGTCAAAGGCTGGTCGCTAAAGCCTGTTTTCAGGTGACTTATTCTAGAAAGCCCAAGAGAAGCTGAGAGTTTTCCCATCTTCTTTAAACTTCTGCAGCACCCATACATGCAATTTTAAAGAAGTTTATAATGGGGAAAATTTAAACAATTTATGATTTTGCCTGTCAAATACCCCAAAGGGTACTTATCCCACAAAGTGTAGGGAGTGAACTGATCCTGCATCCTCTTGCCTGACAAGCCCTTAAGTATTTCAGGATGAGCTGGGATTTGTATTAATTTGAGTTTGTTTGTATTAATTTCTCTATAGGTCCTGAATAAAAACGGCAGGAAGGCATGAAGATACGTCCTCAGAGCCATACAAAGGTAGTCCCAAGAGGAGAATAAACTCTTTGGTGACAGAGGAATGAGAGCAATAGATAAAAAAGTCTTGATTGCCCAAGAAGATTCTGGGTGGGAACATGACACATCTGCAGAGACATTATCCTTGCAACCTATCCTGTTAATGCATCATCTTCACCAGTGCTAAAATTCAGGTCAAACTCATTCAAGAGAAAGTAAAAGAGATTGCACTGTAGCAATTCATTAGTTCTAATTACAAAACCTGAGGAAAATGTCACTTCCAAATTTAGACAAAACATCAAAATTTCAACCTCTGCCAGGCACAGTCATGTTAGGCTGGCCAGATGGCAAAACGGTAAAACAAGCGAACAGTCCACTGAGGCCCTGCAAAACCTTGAGAGAGGACAAGATATCCATGTACAGACTAGAGAAGGAAAAATATCACCTGCAGGCACACAAAGGAGACATTCTTCCACCTGCTGAGGAGATACAAGTCCCTCTTGCCTGGCAGAGCCCTCACACCTCCCAGGCTCCTTCCCTCCACTTAGAGAGCATTGCAACTTTCCCTGTCCTATCCCTGGGGGTCCTGAGAAAATGATGAAGTGCACAATATTCCTAGGTTCTCAGCATTTTGTTTTCTTTAATGGGCTCCAGTGGGAACTCCTATTAATCTGCTCTGAAGGGAAGAGCTTTTTTGTTGTTGTTGCTGCTGTTGTTGTTTGCCCCCTTTCACCTGATGCAGGTCATGAATTATGTGCCTGATGTTCCTCCTTACTCCTGGACTTCTCTGTGATGTCCCGTGGGGACCCATTAAGAGCTTCCTTGCTGCATCCTTCCAGAGTAAGGCCAAATGCTGAAGTGGCAGAAGCAGGGGTAGAAAGAGGCTCTTGTGACTCCAGGATCTTCAGAGGGGAGCAGCAAGTCACATTTAGGGTTTGGATGGGCCCATGGGGGTCTGCTGGGAAATCGAGTTGCATACCAAAGTAAATTGTCCAATTACAGGGCAAATGCGTGGTTTAGGTGGTTTGTCTCCTGAAGTTGCTCTCTGAATCATAGTATTTCCACTCATGTAGTGGCACCAGAACTCAGACTTCAGAGAAATGGGCACTTCCGACCTGCAGCTGATTGCGGATCCTTCTTTGGTCCAGCCCACGAACTGCACACTCTTGAGCCAAAGTTTAGATCCAGCTGCTAAAGCTATCTATGCCTTAGAGGCAGAAAAGGCCTCGTTTGGCTCCTCTGGGTGACATCTAACATAGCCACTTTCATGCACTTCAAATAAATTTCCTGCAAGAAGCCATCTCATGTTTTTATAACCACAGACATTTCAAACATATTTCTGTATTTTCTGATGTGCCACTGGCACAGGCTATGAAAATTGCTTGGGCTATACATAGTTGGACTTTTTTTCTTTTTTCCCCTTGCAGTTTGTCATAGGAAAGCAACATTTCTGTAGCTTTGTGCCAACCTGGCCTCTCTTCAAGTGCACTGTCTGCTTTTTATCCATAAAATCACGTACTGGAAAGTCCGTCCAAAGAACCTTATTAGCTGAGGCTGCAGAGTCAAGTCCTGGAAAGCTAGAGCAATGCCAGTCCTGAGATTGCTTCTGCTCATGCATCAGGAGGCAGAGGCATTAGGACATACTAAAAGCTTTTGTAGATGGCCAGACTGCTGCAGAAGGTGGGATGATCTGTCTCGGGCAGGACTGATGGATTACCTGAAAAGTGACTCATTTGCATGAACTCCTTCCTCAGCCGTGGCCCCCAATCCCCTCGCTGTGCTTGTCTTTATCCATTGTCTATATCTGCTGCAGGTCCCAGTAGGTACTAAAACCACCGTGACTGTGACACATGCTGTGGCACTTCTCCACAGATGGAGAAAGGGGAGGAAGAGGAGGAAGCATGCCAGGATTGTCTGGTTCAGACAAATTCTGAGGGCGATGAAAGGGCATTTTGTCAGCCCAGAAAGCAAAAGACGAGAGCTGCTTGATAGATCACGCCTCCCTGTGGTTTGTTCTCGACTCATTCAGCCTCTTTCGGTGATGAGGTGTTAGTCACTGGTGAGACGCTGAAAAGGAGTACAAGAGTAGTGTTATTTTATGATCCAGTAAGTATTTCCACAGCCTATTCAGAGGAAAAAGTGAGAATTTACCCCCATCGAACATAGACATAGCCCAAAGGAGATGAGCTCTGCATGGCCAAAACAAGGCACTGAGGAGCCCCCTGCACAGCCAAAGAGAAATCTGGTCACAGATTGGTGAGGGTGTTTGGGGCAGCTGGTGCAGGGTCTGTCTCTCCCCCCACCCCTGCCTACAATAGTGGTAATGTAACTGGACAGTTCATTTCCTTTCTGGCTGAACACTGAAGCTTGTTTGCAGTTTAGGTTGCCAAAAATAAAACCAATTGTCTGAAATATTCCATTTAGTTGCCTTATTATGGGAGTAAGCTTTGAAAAATGAAGACATTTTCAGATTGTCAGTGCTCTTTTTATGGAATCCATGAAAATTGAATTTTTAAAAATGAAAAATCTTCTCTGTCTTCTTTATTTATTTAGTGAAAAATAAGTCCCTGCGATTTCCTTTTGGCTTTGGGTACAGCCCTTCTCTCTGCTGGACAGCACATTCAAGCAGATGTTGCTCTATCTGTGACATGCAGGTTGTCACTGCCAGCTTTCCTTCATGGCCAGGAGGGCTAAAAGCATTTCTTAATAAGGAAAACACAAATGTTGTTGACACCAAAGCAGAGCTGGAGCCCCAGGCACATGCCTGTGCATTAATCTGTCCTGGGCATCATGTAGATTTGCTCCCCTGGATCTGCAAAGGCAGGTACAGCCTTGTGCTCTACCCACCAGATCTTCCCTGCAGACTACATGCTGATTGCCATCCTTGTACTGGAGGCATGCCTAGGTGAGTACTCAAGGCAGTCACTGCCAGCTTTGGTAGGGGTTTTTTCTGGCAAATACTATCTAATTTTTTTTACATGATAGTACACTGGTGGTAGGGGTGAGGTGAGGTTAGGAATCAGCTTGTTATTACCTATCACCTTCTGTCTTAAAGAATAAGTTTCTATTACTCCTTTGATGGACGATGAAGAAAATGGAGTTTTCATTACACAAACTCACATTACTTTTACATCTCCAAACCTGTTCCATTTAGTTCAGTGCTCAGTTAACAACACATGTAATGTCACTTGACTAACAGTGACCTGGGAAGTATCTCTAGATCCCACTTCAAGTCCTGGCAATGATTATTTAGAAATTCTGATACATAAACCAAAGTCTAGTGCCAAGGAACTTGAATGCTGCATTCATTCTGCTTATCCCTGAAGACCTCCAGTTTCACTTAGACATTTTAAAAAAGTTATGCACCCACCTTGACTGCCATAAAAGTCAAATAAAAAGTTCCTTTGATTGAAATGCTGGTTGGATCAAGCTTGCAGCATGTCTGTGTTTTTTCATTATTACAGAGGTGTTACAACTACCAAATGCATCTGAAATATTAATTTTCTGAGAGTATTCTGAGAAGAGTTCTGAAGATGCACATTTTGGGCTTGGGGCTTATAGTTCATAATAGAAATATTGCATTTCAATAAAAATCCACCTCAGGCATAACCAGCTAAACCACTAAATATTCAGTTGGCACCACCTTAATACATCACAGCTACACAGCAGTAAAATAATTACACACACACACATAAACAGAGTCATACGTAGCCAAGGAGTTTTTTCTCTTGGTAATGCAAGGTAATAGCGATACAGATGGCATAACACAATCCACAAAAAGGAGTAAGAGCTGGCAGTGAATGCATTTGAAATAGTGGATAACATGCAGGGAGGATGCAGTAGAAAAAAGGATGCAGTGAGGGACCTTGTCAGTGCAGACATGTTGAAGCTAATGTCCAGCAGAACTGAAGTCCCGCTTGGGACCCTGCAGCACCATGCTGATGTTCTTTTTGAATGTGAAAATAGCATAGTGGCTCGTGTGGAGCATCTAAAGGTGACTGCACAGTTAATATCCAGCCTATGGATAATGGACATACAGAACATCAAGAAGAGCTGCAGCGTAATCTTTTTATCACCTCCTTCATCCTCAAAAAGGACGGTCTCTGCCTTCCACAAGAATCTTTTCACTAAGACGTTTTCATAATTTGTAACTGGGCTAATCAAATCCAGAATACTTCAATCTGAAGAGAGTGCAGGGGTCCTTAGTGTGTGGACCCTGAAAGACTCCACATTTTTTTAATAACAAAGATTAATTCAGCTTACACATCTCTTCTATTTGCAGCTGCAGCCGGGAAAAAGATGGGGAAACAACATCTTAAACCTTGAGTACAAGCTGGTTGCTCAACCTGCCTCATGCCTGCCCAGTTTGCAGTTGCTTTTTGGTGCTAATGGTCAGCTTTTCCTCCCCCTGTTGTCTCCACAGTAAATTGTTGATAAGTCTTCCTGGTGACATTTTAGAAGACCAAACACAGCGAGAGATTTTTAAAGACACAGAGAAAAAGAGAGAGTTTGCACAGGCTTGAGTCTGTCTTGAGGAAGCTGCGATAAATGCAGTTTGAGAGTATTTTTATTTGCTTTCTGATTGATAAAGAGAATGATAGTGAATAATTTTTTTTAACAAGCCAGGCTGGATGGGGATTTGAGCAGCCTGGTCTAGTAGGTGTCTTTGCCCATGGCAAGGGGACTGGAATTAGATGATCTTTAAGGTCACTTTGATCCTTAATGTCCCTTTCGACCCAAACTGTTCTTTATTATTCCACGGTGTGCTTAGCCACCTTCTACATGACAAAACACAACTAACAAATGATCTGTGTGCTTTTTATGATACATGCAGTCAAGTTTCCCACCTGGAATGATGGCTGAGTATCTGTGGACCACACACAGCTGAAGTGCTGGATTTCAAGGGCACTGAAGACTTTTACGCATGGAGGAAATGAGATTTTTGCCCTTCTTCATTCCTCAAATAAACTTAGTTCACAGCTGAGAAAAGCACTAGGTTTCGGATCACACTACTGAATTGCAGTGGGAGCATTTGGAGGAACACAGACAAAAGGAGTTTACATTTAGAAATTGTGCAATGTCCGTGATTCATTCAGGTGTTGGCTGGACTACAATATTGATCGGGTGAGGGTTTTGCTTTTTGGTTTAGATTTGCAACTGTTACGAAGCTTTCCGATTGAGGTTGATTTAATCCCTCATTTGGCACCTGAAGTTTTCCCCCAGGCCAAATAGTACATGTGGTAGCTCAGAGGAAAAGGGAATGGCTCTGTGTTTTCCCAGGCCCTCCTGCACATCATGGCTGCGTTCAACCTTGCAATGGGTCCTTTCCATGCAGCCCGGGCATGTGTCTTTCAGACCGTGCAAACATGAGTCAAGGTGGAAGCTGTTTGCTTGGAAACATGCTTCAATCTGATGGAATTTTCTACTACTGTGGATAATGTAGTCATATTATCCACTGACTTTGTGTTCTGTGCTTGTTCAATGCTCCAAAGTGTAGCTTCCAGCTGGGCTTCTTAAGGTATCAGGCTGAGTTTGCAGCTCATTCTCTTTTAACAGCTAAGAACCTCCTTGTGCTATGTGCTGGAAAATCATAGAACAAGGAAACACTTCTCTGTGTAAGATGAGAAGTGTCCAATTAATGCAGGGATCTTATAGGGGGAAAAAAGTTACAAAAATCGTGTTATGTCTTCACACTGCCCTTTGTGGAATTGGGCTGTACCGAGATGAGCTAAACCACGGCTGTACTTTAAATATTTGTACCTGAACTTTTTTCTAGGTGCATAGGGCATGTTAGCACCATGCAGTTCAGAGATCTACAGAGTAGTTTCAAACATGCTTGTTTCTCCAGGCAGAATTGTGCTGAACTTTGCTGTACCACGAAGCTGCTTCTATTGTGAGATTCTCTTTTAACACAGACTCCCAAACGAGTGACTTAGTCCTATCTATGAAGGTAGTTATTTTCTACAGCACTGGCTTTTGTTTTGACACACAGATGAACCCCCATTCTCAGTGCCTTCTCTCTGAGCAAGTGAAGAATTAACTAGAAAGCTACTTCTTTCTCAGTGTTTCTGACTCTGCTCTGTACAGACATAGCTAGTCTGCCATCAGTTAGCAGCATGCTAACAAAAGCACTGAGCTCTGAGTTACAGTAGGTAAGTTCTCAACTGAAATGCGCTACCCTGGCAGGGTCCTGGGCTTCCTGTTCATCAGCTATACCTTTTCAAGGCTTTCAGTTAATTTTTCTTCTTTCACCTCCCCTTGAAGAAGATGTGAACAGAATAGTTACCAGGATTCTAAGAGATTTTTTCCCCTCTGAAAGCATTCATCTTCCCCCTGTTGCTGGGACTCACATAATTTCTGGAGGGCTGTGACAGTGCCATGGTTTGGAAAGGACTACGGGAGCGGGTGTAGCAGGGAATAACTGACGGTCTTAGCAGGGATCTGGGACCGTCCCGGCCGGCCGCCGCCAGATGGAGCCCCGGGCACGGCCGGCCCGGAGGTTCCCCGAAGGGCTCGGCCACACCGGGCTGCGCCGGCCGAGGGCTCCGGGCGGGCGGCGGGCGCCAAGGGCTGCGCCCTCGGGAGGGCAGGACGAGCTTCTCTGCTGAGACAGTGGGAAGAAAACAGTGACTATGGGCGTCGCCTCCCCGCAATGAGATAAGACTAGGAGGACTGGCTTTGGGAAAGGGAGTTTTAGTATAGAAAGAAGTTATGGGTGGGCATGAGTCTCTACGAAGGAGCAGGGGAAAGTCACATGGTCTGGGTACTCCTGAGATACTGGGTAGTTTGGAGACTCAGTTGGTAGACATTAGAAGGTAGGGGCAGCTTCACAGAAGAGGAATATTGTTGGTGTGGTCCCATGGGCACAGCATACCTCTAAATACTCTCCTTGAAAAAGAGGTGAAATAGTGAATTGGCACATCCAGCTGCTGACATCACATTATTTACAACAGTCGAAACTGTTTGTGAAGGCTTAAAAAAGGAGCTTAAGAAACTGAGTGATTGGGTAATAAAATGGCAGATGAAATTCAGAGTCAATAAATGCAAAGTAATGCACATGGAGGAAAACAACCTTAACTATACATTCACAGTGATGGACTCTAAACGAGCTATTACTACTCAGAAAACAGATTTGGGAATCATTACACGTAATTCTTCAGAAACGATCAGCTCAAAGCTTGCTGTAGTCAAAAAGACAAATGGGGTATTACAAATTATTAGGAAAGAAATAGATAATATGATAAAAACATGCTTTTTTGTTACCGTGCAGACCAATGCAGTGCTTACACCTTAAATGCCAGGAGGGAGGGAACAATTTATTAGACACTTGGTTTACAAGGAGCACCATATGTTTTCAAGAGATGACACTGTGGAACTCATTGTCACGGGAAATTTTGAAAGCCCAAATTAAATTAAACTAAAACAACAATTAAATAGATGTGTTGGCATTAGGTCAAAGAAAGTTTGCATTGAGTGATGTAGACAGACCTGTAAGCTCAGGTAATAACATACTTTCTAGCTGCTGGAAAGGAATGGGGATAATCACTCTATCCCAGCCTTGCTTCTGCTATATTTTGGGGTTTTTTTTTTTTAATGTGTTGGACTGCACAGACCTTTGCTTTTAGCCATCAAGGCCGTACTTATATCATTATCCTGAAGATAAAGAAATATTTTGGCCCTAAGGAAAATCAATGGCAGAATTCATTGATTTCGAGAACAGGAAAATCAGTTTTCTCTCTAGCTGGGTCATGTCTCGCTGTGCGAGGTGTTGCATTGATTGAAGCAAGACTGCTGGCGCAGCATGAGCAGCTTATAACAGGTGTCTTTGAGCTACCCAGAAAGTAACAGTGACTAAGAGTGGGGTTCATTTCAACTAATGTTAGCTGGTGTTGAGAACCAGGTGCTGGTTCTTTAGGCAGCTGAGGTACTTCTTCCTATCACAGTGTGTCCATCGTATGAGTTTGGCAGAGGAAACAGTGACAAAATACATATCATGTTCCAGAAAAAAACAGCTAAGGCATCAGGAGCACAAGTCACCTTGCTTGCTCTTTAGCATCGGAAACAGGAAATTAAGATGGTGTTTGGACACCTTGAGGTTAAGAAATGAGATGAGAACTTAGTTTCCCTGAGGAAAATAAATGTAATACTGTTTGCCTTTGGTACATGACAGAACACCCATCCTTTTCAGGTGTCTCAATGACAGAATGAGTAAGAAAACCCCAGAAATGTTGTTTGCATTAGAAACTGAAATATTTCTGTTTGGTGCCTGATTACGGAGTCGGGATCCCACTTTAGGTTGTTAGTGAACTGCTGCAGAGCTGTAACTGCTTCCTCCCAGCAGGGTTTCAGCCCTGTCTGTTGGAGAAAGACCTTCTGCCAGTGAGGAAGCATCGCTTCTCAGAACTGGGTCTTCACTACTGGGGTAAGCATGTTTTAAATTAGCAGCAGGCAAACCTAAAGCAGAATATTGCAAAAGGCAATACCAAGGAAAGAATCCTTTAAGTTGTATGTTTCAGGAAGGCAGAAAGAAGAGGACTAGGTTTGGTGGAATCTTTTGAAGGGATATAGATTCTCTCTCCTTTTTCTTTTAATTGCTTATGAAGCAGATGATCTCCAGCTCTTCCCCTTCACCGAGTTATTTTGTTTTCAATAGAAAAGCTTAATGAATCAAAGATTTGTGCAGTAGTGAAAGCCTAGTATGTTCCAGAAATAATTTGAAAAATGGAAGACACCATTGCAAAATCCTGAAAATTTCATGGCTTAGGAACATCCCTCTCATTCTTTCCAGATCTCAAGCCTTATATACCTTATTTTTAAAATGCTCAATCACTGAAATTTTTCCATAGAGAAGAAATATGTATATACACTTATACTTGTATTTATAAGCAGGGAGAATAATAAAAAGCTAATCATCTCTTCAGAAGTGGGTATGTAGGACCTGCCAGTCAGCTGATTTCTTTGGTATATACAATTACTTCAATTTAATTATTATGTATTGCAGTGGTGCTTAGCAGCTGCCACTGAAACTGAAGGTGCCCTGTGCTGTATCTGTACAAACACTGGAAGAATCCCTGCCTTGAAGCTGTCAGTGCTTAACTGAATGAGAGAGGCCATGGAAAGAAAGAGGAGATGTCTCTCTGTTTTAACAATCCTCAAAGTTTCTAAAAGAACATTTACTCAAAGCAGTGCTTGCTCAGAGATCTCTGACCAAGTCAGTGCCTCAGAACACCCCAGGGCACTGCTGTGCAGAGACCCCAGAAGAAGGCCTGGATCCAAAAAAGCCTCACTGATGGGGTGCTCGGCCACCAGATTGGTGTGGGGGAGCTGACAGGCTGATGTGACTTCCACCTCTACATCTACAGCAAGTCTGTGGAGCATTGGCAGAAGAGCCATCACTCATTTTGCCTTCAGTGACAAACATACCTCAAGTGGCGTAGCTGAGGCACACAGATGGGCAGCACTAGAATAAATTGCAGACCTGCCTAAATCTTGTAAATGAAGAGCTCCCACTCCAGCAAACCTTATTCACAGGTGTGGTCACATCTCATTTTATGCCATTTACTGTGAATGGCACATTGTCTCTGGGAAGAAATCACAGGTTTTTGCAGTGTATGTTGGTTTTGACTACACCTACTGCTTCGGTACGGTTTCTGGATACTGCCTTGTATTTGTGCTAAAAAAGACAAAGACTTGCCATAAGTGCTTAGTGTTATTTCAATGTGATGGTAAAGTTTGCATTAAAAATGCATAGCTAGGTTAGGTATTTAACATTCACTTGGCGTTCTGGCACAGTCTGAGGGCATGAACTGTAGCCAAGAATATATGGATTCTTAGAACTGTTTCCTGTGCTAAATCTCAGCATCAGCCTGTCCATAAGTAATGAGGAGAGGGACGATGTAAAATAATGGTATTGTTAAAATACTGTCATCTCTCCCTCCCCCACATGTTTTAAAGAAATAAATTGCAAAAAACTCATAATGCACCTCGCCATCTTCCTCACGTCTTTCTTTCTTCCTCACTCTGATAGAATCAGTGCTCTATATTACTCCTTAGATTCAAGAGATTATGGCAATCTTCTCTGTTTTTTCATTAGCTGAGCTGATTTTGTGCAAAAGCTGTTTAACATTCATGAGTGATTTTGCCTCTGCAAAGAATAGGAATGCAATTGAAGGAAAAAAAACCCAAAAAAGTTTCCAGTAGACTATTGGATGGGATACTGATGAGAAATATGCGCACAATTAACTTGAAATAAAATGCAACAATTTCTTCTTTAAGACTGTCCCCACAAATGAGGTGTGCCTAGCTTACTGCATCCAAACCCTTGCATCCTCCCTCTTGTACAGACTGATGTTGCACAGGCACACTCCTGCTTTACTGGGTCCCTGCAGAGCCATAAGTTCTCAACAATTATCACAGAATTTTCTCAACCTGGGAGCCTTGCAGTTGGTGGTTTTGCTGGCCAGGACCCATTCCTTTTGGCCAAAGTTTCTTATTTTCTCACCCCAGAAGACTTGCAGACAGGGAAAATCAGGTTCTGCTGGCCATTGATCCTGAGAAACTGGAGGGAGATGAATCCTCTCTCTGCTCGCGGATGTCATCGTGCCTGGGGTGGCTGCATGGGTGCCTGAACAGACTGCCAGACTCTGGCAAAGGGTGAACTTGGGTTTAGAAAATTCCCATGCTCCACATCTGTCTGTAGTTCCCACTTCTCAGTGGATGCAGGGATCGTTTTAACTGTGTAGTTTTAGACTGGTTGTCACAGATCTCACAGGAAGAAAAGCAGGACCAGTAACAGTATTCCTGCTTCAATGGGCTTATCGTGCTCAGAGGTGCCAGTTACAGCAGTCCAATGTCGTGCAGTTCAGTGCAATGGCTTTGTGCCTCCTGATCCTTCAGACAGGTAAGGAGACTGATGTAAATGATTTGCATCCCCTGGATTTGCTCAGGAGACCACCACTCCACGTGCTGTGGAATGTCAGCTGTTCCACACTGGGAATTGTTTGTTTGCATGTAACACCCGTCTCCCTTCCCTTCTGGTTTTCCCATACTGTTTCTGCAAGGTACTTGGAGCAGGATCACGGCATTGAACACAAGACAGTCTGAAAAATTACCTTCATTGCTTATGTTTAGGCCCACGTGCTTCGTTGCTTTCTTGGATCAGGGCCTCAGCATCCTGCAGTCACCAAGTGAACAATCCTGACGTGATGCCAGTGCCAACTTCGAGTGCCTAAGCAACAGAACTGGCATGTTGTACTGATCTTCTCTTCTTCATTAAGGAAGATGATTCAAATATTATTTCTTGAAAAGCATCCAGTCTGTGAAAAGATTCAGACACTGTTAATCAAGTTACCGTGGATTTCTTTTGAGACATTCAAGCTATTAAGAGCAGGAATGTTTTGTCTGAAATTCTATACAGAAACCTAGTGATAGAAAGAATCACTTGCTAGCTGTTACCTTTCATCTTTTGTACATGAGTGGAGGTTTACCATGTTCCTAATTGCAGTGAATTAGATGAATTTGTCCTAACAGATCAAGCCATTCAGAGTGTGAATATTTTTTGGAAAGGGAAGAGCAAAAAAGACTTCAAACAGTGAGTCCAGAATAAAAGGTTGTGAAGATTGGCGGACATGAGTCACAAAGGAGGGATACTGTAGGTGTCCTCCATGCCACTGCTTAATGTTTTTCCTCTTGTGCAAAGGAAATTAGTAACATTGTACACAGACAGCAGAACATCTTTATTTGAGGACATAATTTATTGGAGCTTCCTAAAGAATTACTTACTATTTCATATAATGAGGACAAAAGCCTTTGAGCTACCCTGGAATGTGCAGGTTCTATTGACCACAAGAAGATAATTTCTACTTTCTAATCCCTCTCTAGAAAGTTTCCAAAATGAACTCTGGAACACAATTAGAACCATAGGAATAATTTTGTTCACTGCCAGTCGCAAAACAAAGCAAATGAGGGACTGATCTAAGAAAATGTATATGGCCTTTTGTTCTCATTTGCAGAAAGGTCTTTAAACAAGTTTTAGTAGTGTAGAGTTGAGTGGAATGTGACCACAATCTAAGAAAGTGGGGAAAAAGGAGCAGCCACTCCCAAACCTGTGGCTAAGAGACTACATGGCAGCCAGTATATGCTGTAATCACACCTATAGCCTCATCAACCCTTCTCCCTGTAAGTCTGTCCCTGTTCTAACAGCAAGGAAAATTTGTGAAAAAATAGTATTTGCTTTCACCTTCATGTCCCATGCCATTGTAAAGGTAGGGGAAATTAGAATTAGCATATCTACACATAAAAGGGCTGCTTGTTATTATAAGCTTTTGCACTGTCTTCTTCAGGGTTATGAGCTGTAACTGCAGAATCTCTCTCTGTAGTCGTCTGAGGTTTCAGAGTGTTTAAATCCCTCCTCAGGTTATGAGGTAAATTAACACAAATATCACCTCTTTAATTTAATCTAAAGGACACTAAAACTGAGAGAAACCCAAATTTCACTCACCTCTCTGAGTGGAGCAAGCTCTGGGCCAGAATACTGTCACTTTTTAACAGCCTCTATTACAACTGCATAACTGACTGGGGCAGGACAGGAGGCGACTGAAAATGTAAGAACAGCTCCTTGGTGGATGCTCCCTGTCCCTGTGTGGACGGGAGGAGAATCGGAAAGTTCACTGCTATTCCTTGGGAATCAGTCAGCTGCAGAGGACGAGCTGAGGAAGGATAGTGGTGTCACATTACTGTGCCTCACAAAGGAGACCTGGAGATTCATTACTTAAGCTCTCGTGTTCCCAGAGGGACTCAGGGAGGATTATGACCTGTCCTCACTGAGAGCAAGGTGACTTTGGTTAATACTTTCTTGATTTGCTTTCTCACTGACTGCACTTCCTCGCACACCCCAGCTCTCCAGCCGGGTCCGCTGATTTGGATGGGGATTCCCAACTTCTCTGCAGTTGAGTTTCACTTTATGGGAAGGTTGCTGGGATGCCTCATTCGTCACTGGACACAGCTCCCCGAAGGCAGGGATATGGAGTCTGGGCTGTCTCTTGCATGGGTGCTACTTTTTTATCTTGCCACCATTTTGACACATTAATATAATTAGCAAACACTGCATGACAGCATCTTCGAACAGCTGGAGTTGGGCAAAGGGGAGAGGTGATAAAGTCATCCTGAATCACCTCCTGTATGAGAAAGGCTGCAAGATTTGCTCTTTAGGGCCACTGACCAGAAGAGAACATATGTTGTAGGTGCAAATGCTGCTTCTCCAAATACAGTACAACCAGTGGTTTTGGGACCAGTCAAGCTTTTTGAGTTAATCTGTTTCATCCAGGTATTCATGTCACATTTTGGACTGAGATTTCCTGGATGGGGACACACCAGATATGGGCAGGTAGACACCCTCTGGTTGCATCACAGCTGCTAAGGGTGGTTTTGGAGGCAGAAAATCCATGTTTTTCTGGACTGATTATGCTAACCAGTGATACTTGACAAGAAATATTTGTATGAATACCTAGAAAAATACTAAACCCCAAGGATTTCGAAGGTAATTGATACTTCATCATCTACAGGCAGAGGAACAAAGAATGTGACCCAAGTACTCTGGAGGGATGGCAGCCATACTTGAACAGTGTATTTCCACTCATTGCAGGTGAGACATCCCAGAATTGGGGAGAAGCTGGAAAATCAGATATACATGATGGTACAGGATCTATTGGTCCAGTATGCATCCAGCCTATGGGAGTGACTCAGTGCAGATAATTCCACAGGACTTTTTCTTACCCATCATGAAGATTATTAGATCTGAACTGCTGCTTGACCTTTGTTCTGCACCTGAGCTTATTAGTTCTCTTCATCAGCTTCCAGGTGGCTGCTGCATGACCATTTATCCTTGCCTTGCTGCCCAAAGTTTGTGCCTCAGGGCTACAATCAGTACTGCCACCTCCTATTTAAAACACTTAAACTGAGCCAAATGAATTTGCTTGGCACAAACTAGGGAGTGCTCACACAAACTGCTGTGTGGGCTGGTTCAAAAGGGTGCTTAACACTGGAGGAGGGAAGGGGTGGGAAGAGGACAGAGAACACCACAGATGAGCAGCTGCAGTGGTAACATCCAGCAGCACAGCTGGATCTGAAGGAGGATGTTTGTCCACAGCCTCTGAAAGCAATTAGACTGGAGCCTTGGGGGGTCTGGCACATCTTAGAACAAGTGCTACTTATTTTGTTAACTAAATAGGGATTTGGATATCTGTCCTTATTTCCAGATTGCAGCATTCATGAGTTTCTGTGTGCTGTGTAGGCATTGAAGATCTGGATGCTTTAATTACTGGTAGCAGCTCCTTCATTAAGTGCTGTATCTCCCTTGAGAAGAGAATGATACTGATTTCTAAGGTGAATTAGGGGGAAGGATAGTTCTGCTGCTGCTTCTTTTCTTCAAAATTAAACTGTCTAAACTCAAAATGGCACAAAAATTCTGAAGAATTCAGCTTTGGAACCAGTTGTGTGGGGTTTTTTTTCCTGATTTCTGCAATATCCTTTCTTCCTGAGATGCCCTGTGACTGCTATATTCAAGAAACCTGTCCTCCCATTGCCTCCAATGCCTGTGACCATTTCTGTCTTACCCCCAGCAAAAGGTCAAGGGGACAATGCTATACATCCTTGGGCAATGTTATCTGCATTTATAACATTCTGCATTTATAACATCTTCATTGTTTCTAATGCAACTGTAGTAAATTATTTTATTGTGTGGCACTTCTTTGCTCCTCACAGTGAGCACAAAATGCTTACTAGCTTCAACTGGAGTTATATGCACATAACTATGCAAGAAATGAATATTACCCTTTGATTACAATAAGGTTATAAGCAGCAGGAGTCCATTATGATTAGCAGTAAAATGAAGGATTTTTCATAAATCATACATGTTACTTTATAATTTCCGTCCCTCCTTATCCTTTTTCTTTGTGTGCACCTACAAAATTATATTTTGTCCTAATTCAGGCACCTTTTCTGCAGTTGTCCCAAAAGCTGTTACTCATTATTACCCAAAAGACTAGGAACAACAAATGCATTAAAATCACTCGATAATATTTGCCTGAATGGACTTTCTGCTTCTTTGCCCTAGGGTGAGATTTGACTTGACTTGAATGTCACCTCTCATCCTTGCAAAGTCTGCCACATCCTGAAGTACTCACATACCCAAATGGCAACAGAGGCATGGTTAGTATCAACTTAGCCATTCCAGAGCAGTACAAAGAGAAACAGGAAGGAAAAAAAAACTACTGGCAGCTGCACTGCTACTGCTGCTACCATTGTGTCTCTCTGAGGTGGTACGGTGTGACATCTTTTCATTTGGCTGTGAACTTCTGCTCTCAAAAGGCATTTTCCCTGCATTCTGTCACCTAGTGGTGATTCTGGGAAACCAGGGTTGTCATAACAAAAACGAGGGGTGGAGTGCTTGTACAGGCAAGGATCTGGGATCCCTGGTGGCTGTGGAAGCTTTGGGGCAGCATTGGAAGAAATGTGTGATGGGTCTGAGGTGAGGGTGGAGCTGGGGCTGTCTCTTTGGCCGCAACTGTGCATCCATGGCTGTCAGAGGCAGGACAGGGCACTGAGCAGAACTGCATCTCTACTGTGTCAGCTCCTGCATTTCACACATACCTGCATGAAATTGAAATTCAGGCCAGTGCATGTGCTGTACAAATGGCCAAGAATTACATCCTTTTTGACATTAAAGAACACATCTTTTCAGAGAGATCAGGGAATCAAAAAACGAAAGACAAGATCTTTGGCAGTTCAGGTGGAGTTATATATCTCAACAAAAAAGGCAGCATTTCTCTCCTGTCAAACAAAACGAATGGCAGCTGTGCTTCTCGGGAGCAGATTTAGAATTGCATCCTCTGGTGCAGTGTGCTGACTGGTTATCAAAAAGGTCTGTTAAGCTTGTTGACATTTCTGTTGGTTTTCCATTGCTGCTTTGTTCCTGGTTAAAAAATATTATCTGGCAGAAGCCAGAGTTTATGTGCGGTTTTCGAAAGTTCCCATCCCGTGTTTCATGGACCAACCCTTTCTATGGAGCAGATCTGCTGCCACAAGGAATCATACTGTATCTTCCATTAAAAATTAAAAAAGAAATCCTACCAAATGCTGCATGGGTCTCTTGTTCAGTGTAGGAAAAGCCATGAGAAAAATCCTTTACAACAATCACGCAGAAATCCTTACAAGATTAGAGCAGAATGATCTCACTGTAAAACCAGATAAGTCAAAGCCTTATTGCAACACCTGCAAACACAAGTACTTTTATGCTTCTCATGCTTCAAAAGTGAACAGAAAAAAAAAAACAAACCCTAAATTTTTTTCAAGTTCCTTCAGATTTTGTCACTTTTATCTGGCCACTTTTTTCATCCTAGAAGTCTTAAAAGCCTAGATTCAAGGTACTAGATGCAAAATGATGTATATTTAGAAAGACATAGAACCAGGTATTAAAGTAAGGGACAACTATTTCTATATTTTAGAGGGAAAACTGTTCTTTATTAAAAAAATGTATTTTTCAAAAGTTGCGACTTGTGAAGTATCCATCTTCTAGACTAAAATTTGCCATGCTTGGTGAATAGTTTTGAAAAGTTCATATATAAACTTTTCAGACCGTTTTTAAGTGAGGATGAAAAGCAGAATGCATTTCTCCCGTTGCATCTTGTGACCCTTTTCAACAACTCTTATGAGCAAAATGGCTGAAAGTTGAAAACTGTGATTTGCCATGCAAACAGCTGTGCTTTTGCACAGTGCCCAGCCTTATCGTGAAGGAAATTGATTTTTCTTTAGCAGAGATATAAAGGCTTGAAAATCAAATACCAACCATGCACTGTAAAGCCTTTTTCTTTTTTCCCCGCTAATTCTGCATGACAACCCCAGCCTCAGAAAGACCTACAGAAATATTTAACTTTACATTCCCTGAGCAGTTGCAGCAGAATGACCACAATGTGTACAGCCTGTGTGGGGGGCAGATCTTTATAAAATAGGTTTACACGCCTCTACTTTTTATTACTGAGATACCCTGTAACTAATCTCAATGCATAATGACCCAGCTACATTTCAAATGCTTCAACAACTTAAAACGTGTTGGAAAGACACAAACTCCCAGCCAAAGAAGGACTCTTCTCAGGGTGTACGCATTTCCCTCCTGCTGCTATACTGATCTATAGGGAGCATACACAGGACAGGGAAGGAAAATATTCCTGAATTTTATTCTGATCTTTCTTCTGTGATTGGACTTCATAGCTTGCTGTAATTTATGGCCTCTCTTTGCTGCACTCTAAACAGGGTGCAATCTAAGATGTGGGAGCTCGAAATGTCTAGTTCAGGATGCAGGCTGGCATCAATAAGCAGCCATCCCTCTCCTTCTTCCTGAAGAAGTATTTGGCAGTTAATCAAGAGACGAACATTTGCAATTCCTGCACTGAAACTGACAGTGAGCCTTTGGCAAACAAAAAGGAGTCTGATCCCACAGGGGTTAAAGGTGAAAGGGAAGCTGCCCACTGAAGAAAAATGTTGGGGACACTCTTTCTACTGGGCATTGCTTTCCAGTCTCTGAGCAACTCTTGCAGGCATCTGCCAAAGGTTGTGAAGACAAGAGACAATATGTTACCAACAGACGTTGAAAGGTAGGTAGTAAACAAGAATTTGCTTAGCAGAGCACAGCTGAAGAGCTTGTGAGTAGCATCCGTGCTCATTTTTTGTGAGAGCTCTAGAAGCACGTATGGGATGGTCTATCAGAACACTGCCACTCACTTGGGATTTCCATACCTGCTCTGTTCTCTGCTCTTCTGTGGCATTCCCCATAATCATGGACTTGCCTAGAGGGATCAGAGCCAGCCATTTGCCATCTGGGTATCTCCTCAATGCAGCAGCACATTGCAAGGCAAGCTCCAGTTTGAAAGCATTCAAATCATACTAATGTGACCAAGCTAATAAGCACAGTGTTGGGAAATTGTTGCCTTACATTTCGAGAATTGTTTAGGGTAAAATGCTATACCCAGACATTCTGCCTGCCCAGGAAAATGCTTTGATCAATGGACTAGAGAGCAACGGAGCAGAAGTACTTCCTTACTGTCTGACCCTTGGATAAGGGTTGGGAAAGCCTAGAAGACAGGCAGGTTGTTAAACAACTCAAATGTTGGAAAAGATTCATATGAGTCTATCTTTACTAGGCAAAGAAGCAAACTTGGTTTTCTGCTAGGAAGAGAATGCCCCAAACCCGTTACCAGATAGGGGCAAAACTTCTACTCTCCATCCTTGGAAAGTGGGAATGGGAACATCTTCCTTTAATGCTGGGGAGAGCCCTCTTATTCTCCCAAAAGACAGGACACCCCAAGTGCTAAACCTGGCACATCCACATGCTCACTAAATTGCTCAGTGTCATATTCAGGCTGCTCTGACGTACCAGCCCCCTCTTTCCATGCACCACAGTGTTCGTGGGCCCTTAGCAGAGATTTTGGATGCCAGTCTGAGTATACAAGCCCAAAAGATCTGTGCTGCAGCTGCTAATGATCTCTCTGGGTTCTGGCCTGTAGAGCCATATGGCAGAGCTGGGAATGGAGAGCCATGTGTGAGCTGTCACATTCCTGACTCACACAGCATCTTCTAGGGAGGGAGGGAGGGAGGGAGATGGGTGGGGGGTCTGTGGAGATGGAGTAAATTCACGATAGGCCTGTGCTGGGCACAAATAAGGCTCATTTTTCATGATTTACAAAGGGCCATTTGTGATCGATCTCTTGGTGCGTAAGTGGAAGGAAAAGAGTGGGTGCATTACAGCCCATTGGCTCTCATCAGGCAGTGGGGGCAGGTATCAGGCTGATTTTGCCTTATTACAGGCAGTCAGAGGGCTCACTGTTAACAACACGTGCTTATCTGAACAAACAGGCGATGGTGTACTGCACACACACGATTTTATCCAGGGGCTATGATAACTCAAGCTTCCTTTCTTGCAGCTGAAGGCATCATTAGAAGGTTTCTGCTCTGGATTAGAACAGAAAGCCTGGAAGGAATAATAGCCTCATGATTCATAGCCTCAGGTTATTTATTTACTGTACAAAACATTCAACCTCATTGTAGAGAGATCAGGCTGAGGCTGGGTAGACTGGCAGGGGCTGAGGCATGACCACGAGGGGCAGCTTCTTTAGGGCAAACTTTAGGCAGGGCGGCAGCTTTCTTTGGTGCTGGAGAACTTACTACCCTCACCTCTTACTGGTGCACATTTTCCACCAACTTTGAAGAATGGAGAGATGAGCTGGCCTCGCTCCAGTTGAATTTAATTGCTCATTGCTCCTCCAATATTTCCCAGGCTCAGCGAGTTGTAGGAAACTGTCATTAAACATGCAAAAGCAAAACTGAGGTTTACTCTGAAAGGAGGGAGAGAACATATGGAGTGAGCCCACGCTTCGTGCACTGCTGCACTTCAGAAACTGGATTAGCGTCTCTTTTTTCAGTTGTAGTTTGGCCTGGAAGGTTTGTTAATTGGCTAGTGTTGTTAGCATGGCAAATACATCACTGTGTTATCCTGACTGCATCTGCAAGCGTGATCCTAATGTAATTTTATATCTAATAATACTTGATTTCTTCTGAAACTTGGTAAGTTTTAGTAACTTCCAGTAGATTACCACCAAAATTTGGCTGCTGCTATCACCAGTGATGTTACACTTGTTGCTAAGATGGTTCTTTTTTGTTGTCTCTTGGTGTTTCATCACCACAGCCTCTCCTTGCTGTGCATCAACGTGCAGTGATTGTGTGATAAGAGTTTTTGTGCTGTGGCCTTACTCCATGCCATGTAACTGTGGAGACATAAGTATCACCTACAAAGGCTGCAGAAATACTAGACTTTTTTTTTTTCCCACTGAAAATTCAGTGGAAAATACACAATTCAGTTTTTACACAACATTATACATTCCAGGTATGCTGTTCTGAGAAAAATGGGGATATGTTTCTTTAACCCCAGTTGTTCTATGCTTGCAGTTTGATATTTTCTATTTGAAGTGAGAATGCAAGCAGTAAATGGTGATTTTTCTTCTAGAGGGAATTACCACAATGATTACTTTGGAATTGGAGCTTAAGGTCTATTTTGCACTATAAATGGAAGAAGATGGAAGGGGGGGGAAGGTCAATTGTAATTGGCTCATGGATTTGCAGTTTCTTAACTCTCTTTTTCTCTTTCTTTATAAATATATATACACATGCATGTATATTTAATGCACTGAATTATTGCTCCTTCATGACTTGCCCTAGCCCTTCAAACTCCAGAAGGGGGGGAAAAAATGTGTAAGCTCAGGAATCTTGATAGGAAAGCCACAGGAGAATTCCGGGCTTCCACCTAAGCTCTTCATTTGCAGCATCTTACACAGCTCTTCCTGGGGCAATGGTAATGATGCAGGTCTAGTGACAGTGCTTTTGGAGTGAGCTCTGGAATAGCATTTGAGGTTAGAATTAAATTGAAGTCAGGTGGGTAGACTTCATCTTCTTCTACAAGCTGCAGTCCTCATCTGTGCAATTCCCTTATTCAGTGCTGATTTCCAGAGTGCAAGAAATTAGGTTTATTGCTTTGACAGCTGGCCTAGAAACTCTGGGTCAAGTTCTGCTGATTATATGTAGAGTTTTATATTGCATCCATTACTATAGCCTCCAAGCAATTTTCCTGTGAAGAAAAGTCATTAATTCCCACACAGAGTTCAGGCATCCTCCTGCAGTTTCCCTTTGGGGGCCAGCACTCTGCATGGAAGGCTGTTGTCTTTGGAGGCAATGAGGGCATGAGTGGAGAAAAGAGGTTTTTGTATTGTTAGTGTCAGTGGTGGCAATAAAGTTGCCTCCGAGGAAAGCTGAGTGACTTCCCTTAGAGATCCCCAGGCTTGGGAGTGCACTTGATCCCCAGTTAAGCAATTTCCACATGGATTTACTTCCCTTCCATCAGAGCTCTTCTGTTGTCCATTCTCAGAGGCATTGGCTCAGAGGATCTGTCCACCAGGGGCAGAGGTTGAAATTTGGTCCGTCATGAAAAAGGGATTCAGTCTTTCAGCTTTGAGAAATGAGACTTTGAATTGATGTCAGAGGCTATTGAAGAGCTAGAGAAGGGACTAGGGCAGAAGCTCTGCACACCTTCTGAGGCCTCAGCCATAGAGAAATAAGCTTTTTGACCTGGCCAGAATTGAGTGGCAACCTTAAACTGAGGCCCAGATTTGGTTTTTTCTAATAATCCATGCCGATGCTGATAAATGCAAAGATTGCATTAGCCATGTCCACACCTGGAAGGAAGAGATAAAGTTGCCTTGCAAGCTTAAGATTAAAAAAAAAAAAAAGAGCAGTTTAGTGAGGATTCTGGCAGGACTGGAGCTTTGCACCCCTCTTGGCAAATGAGCTTCACCAATGGAGCCTCCCTCAAAAGCCTGTTTGGCCCTGAAATGCCAGCAGGTGGTCCACTTTATCATAAAACTGCATCAAGTCAGTGAAACCTTCTGTCTGCAGAGTGGCAGGGACTCCCCAGGTTACAAACACTCCAGCTGTGGCAGGGAATGTATTGCCGGGGTAGCAGTGGGTGTGGGTTGGTGGCGAGCCTGACTCCCGTGCCTTGGGTTCATCTGCTGGGGTGGGAAGACGGAGGCAGAGCAGACACTTTACACAGGCTGGAGGCTGCTAAGTGTGTGGTAGCACAAGGAGAACTCTGCCTGGGAAGCCCTTTCTGCATCTGGGTGTCCCTCAGAGTGTAGATGTCACTAGGCAGGACGTTCTGAGGTGGCAAGTGAGAGCAGAGAGTGACAGATTTTGTCCTGGGGCTCCTTGCCCTCATTCCTTCAGCTGTTTGGTGACACAGACAGCTTTTGTAGGGATGCATGCAAAGCAACCCAGCAGGCTGTAAGGAGAAAAGTGGAGAGATGTCACAGTATGGTGTGGGGGAAATGGCAGATATCCAGGCCAAGGAGAGCATGGTGGTCAGGAGCAACAAAAGGCTGGGCATCCAAGCATTATTCCCAGAACTTGCCATGGAGGAAGCAGCAGAAAAAGTGGCAAAGTTAAGGTGAGAAAGTACCATTATTGGTGTGGAATTAAAAGGCCTTTGTGCAGAAGAGATCCTGAGGTAAAGTGGATGTGAGGTGAAAGAAGTGTTGGCCTGGTGCAAAACAGGCCGTAGGTTTCCAGTAGGAGTGTCCTTAGCGAGTCTGGCATCTCATGCTGAAAGCAGGTCTTACAGAGCAGCCTTCAACCTGGCCACTGAGATGGAGAACCCACCGTTTCCCTGGGTATTTTGTTCCAGTGGTTAATCATCTGTGCTCCTGAGAAGTTATGCCCCATTACTATGTTAGATTTGCTGGGCTTCACCTTCGGGTAATTAGTTCTTTTTATGTCTCTCTCTGCTAGATTAAAGATCCCTTTTGTAGCCAGTATTTTCTCCCCATGTGGGTAATTATACCCTGTAGCCACATTGCTTCTCAATCTTATTTTTGATTAACTGAAACAGATTGGACTCCTTAAGTCTTTCCCTGAAAGGCAGAGGGCTCTTTCATTTTTTTCTCCACCCCTAGTCTTTGAATTGCATCTTGTGACTCTCCTGTCTGGTTTTGTGGTACCTTTCTAACAAACGGGTGGTAGAACATGATTCACAGTTCAGCAATGCTCATAGTGGGTCACCAGCCATGCCAGAACTTTTAATTTTAGTGATTTTATAGTGAACAGTATTCTATCATGTTTTGTCTTGTTTAAAAAACACCAAACAAACAAAAACCAGCATATCAGGCAACGCTCTGGACTCTGAACTCTTGCAGATACTCAGATATCACCTGTTAGGTGGTGCAGGGTGGTCTCTGGTTTCTTCAGAGCTCCTGTTGATGTGGAGCAGAGCTGACTCAGAAGCTGCTGCCCTGCCAGCAGTCAAGGAGTTGCTGCAGCACAGGGCATCCTGCTCCTTGCTGCCTCGAAGGCTCAGCAAGGAGTGTGGGGCTGCCTCTTTTACCTGGAGTGGGTTTGAGCTCTGTGTTTCTTCCCAGGGAGAGGCAGGGGCTTCCACATTCAAATGTAGTTCTGCTTCAAGCCTCCTGGCTTGCTACACGTGCAGTCTGTTCCTGAAGGACTGACCCCATGGAAGGGACCTGCACTGGAGCAGTGTAAGAACTTTAGCCCATGGGATGGACCCATGTTGGAGGAGTTCATGGAGGACTTGTCTCCAGTGGGAGGGACCACATGGTGGAGCAGGGGAAGATTGTGAGGAGTCTTCCCCCTGAGGAGGAAGGAACGACAGACACTATGTTTGATGAACTGACAAGAGATGCCATGCCCTGACTCCCTGTGCAGCTGAGGAGGAGGAAATTGAGAAAATGGAGAGTGAAGTTGAATCCAGGAAGAAGTTGGCATTAGGGGGAGGTGTTTTAAGAGTTGGGTTTTTTTCTCATTACCCTACTCTGATTTTGACTGGTAATAAATTAATTTTCCCAAGTTCAATCTGCTTTGCCTGTGGTGGTAACCGGTGGGTGATCTCTCCCTGTCCTTATCTCTAACCACAAGCCTTTCGTTATATTTTCTCTCCCCTTCCCAGCTGAGGAGGTGAGTGATAGTGTCCAGCCAGGTTCAGCTGGCCACAGCTTCATTGACAAACCAGGGCTAGTTCTTTCTGTTTGTGTCGATAATCAGATCTTCAGGCTGTGAGATGGAATTGCTCAAGCATCAGACAAAAAAATAAATTCACAGTTTTAACCACGGTAGTTTGAACACATTAACTGTTTTCTATTCCAGATTCATTTGTTACACATAAGATGTCATCTTAAGGCTTTTGTTAATACATTACCTTCAAATATAGAGGGTGTCTAGGTGCAGATAGGTTGTTGTTGCAGACATATCATTATTTTTCAGGGTAATTTGCCTTTGGAACATTGTATTTCCAAACTCTAATGTTTTACTAAGCCAAAAGGCTTATGCTAAGGTATGAAAATATGGTCATCATTGTGCATATTCTTCAGGTAAACATAATCCACAGCAGCAATCAGCTAATTCTGATATAATTAAAAATAGGCAGTCAGGAAGATAGTTAGAGAAGAATATTCTGACTAACATCTTTTTTTTGGTGATGTGTGCTGAGGGAAATATCAGAATAAACAGACTGAAGCATGGTTAGGAGCTTAGATCATATGCTATTTTTTTCCTGTTTATAACACAAAATGAAGGGCTCTTTCTGCCAAGCTTGTCTGATTGCTTGTGACAAGATTTGGAGGGATGCCTTTAGAACAAATGGAGGTTTTTCTCTTCAGTGATCCCAGCCTGGGTGCCTCAACTGGGCATCAGTGAAACGTGACACAAAGCTCCCTTGATCACAGAGCAGGCTTCTGAAGGAGGGCAAAATGAACAGTTCAGATACAGGGGCAGGGGAGACACCTCCACGTTAAGGAAAAAGAAAAGCTGTGCTGTGCTGCACATCACCTGTGTGATATGTACCATAAAGCCCCTCAGGGGCCGGGGTTATTTGTGTCAGAGCGGTGATCAGTCACTCAGGGCACATCCCCACAGAGGGGCACAGTGAGATGGGACCCTGCTGCAAGGTGTGGGGGGTGATCTCTCTCTGGGCTTAGCCAGGTGAGCCCAGCTCAGAGCTGGAGGTAGGGCCTTGTCCTAGGAGTCCCACGCAGGAGCACAGAGCAAGCAGGATAACTCCCTCTCTGTACAGATGGCAAGCTGGCACACTGGTGCCAGTGGCACAAAACCCCCAAACAATGGTGTACCAAAAATTTATGGTCAAGCAGGGCCTTGGACATGGATCATCCAAGTCCCACACAGGGGCTGCTGGAGGGCTGGGAGCAGGGAGATGAGAGGTGGGGAAGAGGGCTGTCAGGAGCAAGTGAATACCTTAAAGTGACTCCAGGAGATGCAGCAAAGTCAGCAACTGGGAACACATAGGTCAAAGCTATTCTGTATTTAATCACTTTAGATGTTCTCTTTACTGGGAGCCAGCACCAGGGCATGTGAGGCTTACACGTATATGTGTCACATATTATGTATCTGAGACTTATATATGCTCCCACCCTCCAGCCTCACGGACACTTTTAGGACCACAGTCAATTCCCCCAGGCCATCAGACACAGTTGTCTAGAATAATCAGATAATAGAGAGGATAGGAAGAGAAAGAGAATCAAAAGCAATGCACCGAGAAAATGCAATCCTTGTTTAAGGAAAGAAAATGAGAAAGCTCGTTGATCAAAGCATTTTTTTAATAGGATTTATTACTATTTTTCTAATACCTTTTATTACCACAGTGGTGGGCCTTTCTCAGGCAGGAGATGTCAGGGACAAAACAGGTGCAAAGCTGGTTCACTTTACAATGTGGATTCTTGCCTAACAGAGGCTGAACTCCAGCCATCAAATGCATTTCAGTTGGAGTCTCAGGTTTGTCTCTGAGCTATCAGACAACTCTGTCATTCAGCCAGCTATGCCTGTCTTCCAGGTGAAGCCTTTTACTCTGTGGGTCTGAGAGGGTTGTGCCAGGACCCATTCCCTTCCTGTGGCTAATTAGATGCTCCCATAGGAAGCAGATTTGGGTGGGGAAATACAAACACCACAAGGTCTCTGCAGGATGACTTTGGAAGGGGAGCACGCCCACACCTACCTCCCCAACCACCTCCCTCTAAACATGGGGAGCATTTCCACGCTTCACTCTAGCAAGATGAGAAGGAAGGTTGAGTTTACAAAGACTGAGAATCGCCAGCCAAGCGTCACCAGCTTTCTTGGGGTCTACAGGAGCTCATTGCTGAGATGGATTCTTGGAAACTAAGTCAGATTTGGCCAGCCTGAGTTATCTTATAGCAGGGGGGAAATTTTCATTAATACTGCTACTCCTGACCATGGTGGCAGGAGGGAGACCACTGTCTTAGTCATTTTCCAACAGGCAAGAAAGGAACTGTCAGCTACACCAACATCACTCATGAAGCAGCAGAGACTAAGATGTAGGAAAACAGCAGCTGGGTTTCATGGGGGCTAAGAGAGAGGAGGAATTTTTTCAGCAAGATTTAAATGACCCCACAGAGCAAAGGGTAAGACCCTCAGACAACAAGCTGTTGGGTTGCAGCAGCAATATCAGCAAAATAAATTCTCATAATCTGACCATACCTTCCTGTCTGCATTATCTTTCCTAGCTGAGTGATGCCTTCCTGTTAAATGAGGGTAGGCAAAGGAAGAGGGCAAAAGCAGCCGGGGCTGCAAACTTCTCCCCTTTCAGACCTCCCGGGTGTGGACACTGGGCTAAGAAGTTTCTTCTCCTTCTAGATAGAAAAGGGTACTCTCATTTTACAAATGACAGTTTTAAATAGTTTTCCTTAAGTCACAGAGCAAACTCTGGCTGCAGCTGAAATAAGCAGTTGTTTCCACTTGTCTTTAACTGAATACTTGAGCCATTATTTTTAAATAAAACTATTAAGGGAAAACCTACATGCCCTGGCCTTGACAGGAGATCTATTATGCTACGTTGTCTGGTAAGTTCATGACAAGAGCTGTAATAATTTGAAGGCTAAGTGGATGAGAAAGGAAAAAGGATATATTCTTATTAGGAGCTAGCTAAGGACTGTCCTGCCTAAAAACAGTTTTTGCATAACTGAAATTTTGTCATGAGAAATTTCAGGTTTGACAACAAATTCCAGTTTTCCACCAAGAAAATGCAAATGACAGTGCTAGTGCTGCCTACCTGGCAGGCATTTGTCAACTTTGTTTTCTGTCTTCAGGGATACAGTGGAATCAACAAGACCCATTTTGACAGGCAAAAAGTCAGAAAGCCAAGTAATAGAATAATAGATTCCACATTAAATTTTCTAAAGACTGTATGTGTGTGTGATCCCTACCTAGAATTTAACTTCTTTGGAAAGCATCTGTATTTAATTCCTCTCTTCCAAGTACTTGGGGAGCACAACAGCACTGAGCTTTATGTATGGTGCAACAAGTGAAGAACTGAGGCACAGAATAGGTTGCAAGCCAAAGCTTCCCAAGTGACCTGTCTTCTGTGCCTGACCCACACTTTCAGAAGAGTTTTGGAGCTTTTATCTGAACACCAAAATAGCCAGCCACATCTTAAAATGCAAAATCAGAAAATAATAAACCAATTTATATTAGAATGTTTGCTTCTGGGATGCCAACTACCAAACTGGATGAGGTTACTCAGGGTCTGACCTACCTAAGCACTGAAAATCTCCCATATTGGACAAATCCTCTGAGCCACTCTTGTGTTGATTTCACCACACCTATGGTAAAAAATTTTCTTTATATTAAATAGAAATTTCCATTGTTGCAAACGGTGACCTTTGCCTCTTGTCCTTTTACCATGCACACTCTTTAGTATCATAGAACCATAAATCATTCAGATTGAAAAAAACCTTGTAAGATCAGCAAATCAAACTATTAACCCAGCACTGCCAAGTCCACCACTAAAATGTCTTCTGTGCCACACCTACGTTCCTTTTAAATACCTCCAGGGATGGTGACTCTACTACTTCCCCAGGAAGTCCTGACAATCCTTTTGCTGAAGGTATTTTTCCTAATATCCAATCTAAATTACTGATAAAGATATTAAACCAGACTGACCCCAGTACTGAGCCCTGGAGAATACCACTAGTGACTGGCTATCAGCTGGATTCAACTCCGCTCACCTCCACTCTTCAGGCTTGGCTGTCCAGCCAGTTTGGCAGACAGTGATAGCAGTGCAGCAGCAGTAGTAGTAGTAGTAGAGGTGAGTTAGATCCTCTCAGCCTTGCCTCTCCTGGCTGAAAAGTCCAGCTCCTTCAGCATCTTCTTGTAGAAATCAAACGAGCCGCCCCCACACACACCCTTTTTGGCTCAGAAAGCTATTTTAGTGCAGGACACTGCCTAACCAAACATGGTTTACAATGATTGCTCCTGTCTGGTGAGCCTTAACCTGATTTAAAGGTGTGCTATATAACAGGGAGTGGAAAAGTAGCATCTCTTACCCAGTCTATCATTCCCTGTCAGGTTAGCAGAGACTAATCACTGTGACTTTTATGTTCTCTGCTCCTGAGTTTAAAGTGAGCTCTTTGCACTGTGGTGTGACTCTATGAACTGTTAATCTCCTCATGGTGTTTATTTTTGACCAAATCTGTACAAAACAATCAGGATGGTTTACTGGGAGCTGAGCATATCAGCCTTTTCTCGGTAGCCAACCATTGGTTCACCAGTGACTCCAGCAACAACATACAGGAAAGTGGAGCTAAAAGATGAAAAGCACGGGATTTTTGGGACTGTTGCAGGTGGATGTGAAGCTGGTCAGAGCAAAGAAATGTTTCAATAAGGGGAAAGGTTAGCAGTGTGAGGGTGATGACCAGCACTGGGGCAGTGAAGGGGAATGTCCTAAAAAAAAGGGTGATCAGGGCAATATATGGAGCATACCATGCTCTCATATTTGCTCTTTCCCTTTTCCCTCTGGCTCTCTGCCTCCCCAAAGACAAATCTAACCTGGAGTTTACACAGGAGCACTGCCCCTATAGACCCCTGATAGGACAAGCCAAACCAGCACATCCCTGGAGTATTCTGAATACTCTCACATGGCTTTTTTCTAGGCTGAATGAGAGAGTAATCCATTATTCATCTTGCCACCACTCCAAGATTGTTCCCTGCAGTATATTTTACAGTGCTTTGTCCAGGATGGTTTTAAAACATCCCAGTGATGAGACTTCCACCAGTTTACTTGGGGGAGCTGTTTTACAGGCTAACAGACATCACCATTAGCACTATTTCTTGTCACATGCATCAGCAGCTCTCCCATAAATAATTGCTAACACTACAGTTGTTCGACAGGCCCAGAGAAGGTGAAGAAATGGAAATAGGGAGTCAGGAATAGGAACAGGTGAATAAAGGAACAAAAAGATAATGGAAATATCTAGCTCCTCTGGGAAAATACGTTGTTTAGCTGGGTTATGGACACTTCAATAAGTGACAGAGAGGTAACCAGTTACCTCTGCATTCATCCCTGAAGAAGTGTGAGGTAATCTGGGAGAGCTCAGGCACAGAGGGGAACTGGAATCCTCAGGCTGCTGAGTTCAGCTGTGCCAGGATCTAGTAGAGTTGGCTACAGTGCCTCCATTCCCCTGTAAGGCCACCCCTAAGTAAATTACCTCACATCTATCATGGGGTAAAAGTATAACAATGAGATATATATATATATATATATGTAACTGCAGAGTAGCTTGGAGGGTTTCCTCTTACTGCTATTACATCTAAAGAAATGGACATATGACCCAGTGAATAATGTCTTATTCAATGTATCCTAGATTCTTGTATTGAAGAGCTACTTTCTGCTCTTCAAGCTCTCCTGGAGAGATCAGCACCCGACACAATGGGTGAAACCTTGCCATCCTCTATGTAGTCAGATCTGAAGTGTTCTGTATAAATGAAAAAAAGCCCATCCCTCTCGGCCCTTCCTGGCAAATCAACATCTTTGGTAGGCAGCAGTTTGCTGTACATGGCTACTAATCCAGCACTGATAATGACTGTGAGCCAGCAGGTACTTTTCAAACATCCTTGCTGCAATATTTCAATCAAGGTCTTCCTTTGGCAAGTAATCCAATAGTTTTACTGTAATATACTGGGCAATGCCACCTCCATTTCCTTTTTTCTTTATTACAGGCTTATGGATCTCAACTCTTTAATAAAGGAAATCCACTGAATACATCTCACAGATGGCCTTTCTCTTGGAATACAGCCCCCTGCTGAAGCTGTGAGCAGGCTGGCAGTGCTTGCAGCACCGGTGATAATCTCACCAAACAACACATGCCATGGCAACTTTAAAGACAAGAGGATGGCTCTCTCACAAAAACTGGCAGCTAGCTATTAAGGGTCTCTGGCTTTAGGAAGAGGCCATCTGACTTCAGGAGAGTGTTCCCTCTTTTGATCCATGTGGAATGGCTGCTGAACTCTTCTCTTGTACTGGGACCAGTATAGTCTAAGCAGTCCTGGAGAAATGTTTCTCTAGAGATCTTCTACATCTTCCCTTATTAGAAAGGAAGAAGCTTTTCTTAACACTCGAACTTCTTAAGTTTTCCTTCTCTGAAGTTCATCCTATTATGCAATGTTCCGTTGTACTTAGCCTGTACAAAGGCCCTTCCTCTTGGGGTTTTCCTTGAATTTATTTGGAGCTGATTATCATATCTCCTCTTAGTTGTTGTTTTGCCAAGATGTACATAGTTTGCTCTTTTAATCTTTCCATATCAGTCAAGCCTCTCCATTACCTAATAATAATAATTGTGCCTCTTCTCTGAAGTCCCTCCAGCTTTTCAGTATCTTTCCAGTGATGCGGTGCTCAGAACAGCACAGGAAATACCAGTTGCTTCTGCAGCCATGCAGAGAAGGTTCTTCGTTCATCTGCTCTGCTGAAGAATGTCTTAAATGAGATTGCCCCCCATTCCCCCACGGCTTGAGAGCTGCTCAGCAGAAAGGGGGTGCCGGTTGGCAGTGGCTGAACATGAGCCAGGTGTGCCCGGGGGGCCAAGAAGGTCAGTGCCATCCTGGCCTGGATCAGCAATGGTGTGGCCAGCAGGACCAGGGCAGTGACTATTCCCCTGGACTCAGCACTGGTGAGGCCACACCTTGAATCAGTTTTGGGCTCCTCACAACAAGGACTTGCTGGAGAGTGTCCAGAGAAGGGCAAAGAAGCTGCAGGAGGATCTGAAGCATCTGGATGTGGCACTTGAGGGTATGGTTTAGGGGTGATTGTGGTGGTGCTGGATTTGTGGTTGAACTAGATGATCTTGAAGGTCTCTTCCAAACATGATGGTTCTGTGATTCTACCACCTTTCATTGCAACACTTCCTAGAGCCAAGGGAGAGGAGGTTTCAGTGCTGGAGAGCTGTCAAACTGATGGAAAGTTTTTCTGGGTATGTTATACCATGATCCTCCCTAAAAACCAGTACTACACCCCTCAAGGAGCATATGCTGCTTATTTCTGGGAAGGTACTGGTGACTTAATGCTGAACATGGATTAGTTGTTTCTTTGCTTTCGTCAACCTTTTGGTGGCAACACCACTGGAATCCTGAACAGCCAATGCCAAGTCTCTGTGCAGGAAACAAAAACTATTTTGACTTTTTAAAAGTGGTACACCACATTGAGGAATATTTTCTGATTTACATTTACTACTTAATCTCGTAAGAAATGAATCTGAGAATCAACTTAAGTGACAGCGTTCAACTACCAAGGCACAGTCCTGAAAACCCAAGCATGTGCTAAGTTTAGCATCAAAATGTGTTTGATATTATACTAAGAACAATCAAAAGGAAAACAGAAAAAATGCCTTGTTATACTTCTGCCACTATTTTGCAAGAAGTTTTCTTTTAGGGCTCTTGAGCAGCAGATGCATTTGGCCTCTGGAAGCATTGCAATCTATCAAGTAATTGGCCTGTCCAAGAAATTAATTCTTGGTGACTAATTGCAGATCATATCAGGAAAAGAGAATCAAAAATAGGCAAAAGACAAAGATGACAAAATGAGAGAAAAAATGAAGGAAAAATATAGGAAGAGCGTTCAGGTTTGCTAAGGTTTGCACACACATAAAGAGGAGAGAGGAGAAAAAAACACCAGAACAAGACAGTTGCCACAACATTGGTGATAAAATACTTTGCCTAATGACTGATCACTCAGTACTGTAGTTAGTCAATAAACCAATTCTCCTGGGTCAATTTGGGGGTTTTTTCAGGGTTTTTTTCAAACATTTAACATGCAATTAGAATTCATCACCTGAGATCTGTAATTAAGACTGGATGCATTCCCACAGGACATGTTCTCGCACATTTTAGAATACCTGGCTTCTTTAAAAAATCGGGTTTTTGTCAATATTTTTCCCCTAAATATTCCAAGCAAGACCTAGCACTTGCATTACTTCCTTGAAAAAAAAAAATTCTCTGTCCTTGCACCTCACTTTTTTCTGAATGTTTTTGATTTTGCTTTTTATTCATCCCTACAAGGATTTAAAACTCCCCCTCAGTTCAGCATTGAATGTGAATTTCATTAATGTGCTGTTTGTTTTTCTTCCAGACCAATTAATGAGGGTGATAAATGAGGTAGGACATAACACCAATCCCTGTGGCACCCCAGTAGCTGCCTCCCCCAAATTCAAACACTGCCATTTATCATTACAATTTGCTAATGTTCTTTCCCACAATTTGTAGACCCCATGGCAGTACTCCTACTGAAGCCAATCTCAATTAATTATTCAAGTACATTCATGGGAGATGCAATATCAAATACTTTATGGAAAACCAAAACGCAGTGTAGCAACTAAATTTCCAGTAGGCACTACTACTTTAATTATTTTAAACCCTTTTATATCTGTTTGTGAAGATTTATTCTTTTATTATTTGTACTTTAGTGGCGCCTAGAGGATCCAACTGGGCTGAGGACCCATTGTCATGTTAGTGAAATTACATTACTAAAATTTTATCTCCAGCTGTTTAGTGATTCTCTTTCCTCCTCCTGTCTCTCATATTTGCTTCGTTTTCACCCCAAGGATAGAATTTAAATTAATGGAACTGTAATTGCCAGGATCACTGACAATTCCTTTTTTCAGGATATCAGGTACATTTTCTATATTTTGCATATTTGCTGCTTCCACTTTTTCTCATCCGATAAACACTTTATTATGAGTTTGTGTTTGCATGAAAACAGGCTTCTCTCTCTCTGCCTCTCCTGTGCATCTGCTCCTGCTGTGCATTCTCCACTGGAGTCTGTGTCATTGATAATCCTGTGCCTGGGAAGTCTCGGTGAGTTGCATGGAGATGACTGATGTCACACTTGGAGGATTAAGTAGGGAATAAACAGCAGGAGCACATCATCTCTCAAGAAACTGAGACCCCATCTTGCCTGTGCTAGAAAATGACAAAGACAGGTTTTTAAAAGATATCATGGTGCTTCTTGGTATGAAAAAAAAAGAAAGCCTCTACACACAAAACCGAAAGCAGACTGATTCAAAAGGAGCAGACGAATGGCTGTTTGATCAAGTCCCGTCATATCCTGAGCCCAAGGACAGATGACCTGCGAGAAAATAACTCATATGACAACTTTGGTCTGTGAAAGACTCACAGAGGGCCCCTTTACCAGCGAATTTACAATTTACTTCCTTTTTATTTTCTTTCCTTTTAAATAAAGGTGATTATTTTCTTCACACTCTTCCTCGTGTTCGCTTTCCTGAGACAACCTGGTAGCAGTGTCTGACAGAGACCTCATCTTCCCTTGCACCCAATAGCGTACAGCCCGAGCTGGAAAATATTTCAAGGAAGCACTATAGAATCTTCTCCTTAGATCAGAGCTTGGAGGAAGTATTTCCCCTACCTCCTGGAGCTACAGGATCTACCTGACTAAGGTGATTTTTCCCTCCCACTCACACAACAACATCTTCCCAGCATTGCTGAGAGTGTCCTGTCTCTGTTCCTTTGTAAGGAAGCCATTTTATGGTCTCAAAAAATCACAAATCAGCTGTGCTCTGAGTTTTCGTGAGATCTTTTATCTGTCACAGAGCAAGGACTTGGTGTTTTAATTCCCGCCATGTTCCTACAGATGCTGTGGAGCCCCTTCCTTAAACTTCCAGTGCTGTGATGTCATGCTCCTTTCAGTGCTTGAGAAAAATCTGCTAGTCAGCAGCAGCTTGCCCAAAATAGGGACGTCTGAGTGTGAGCTACAGCTGAGAAAAGCTCTTAAGGTTCTCCCACCTAGAGCATGCAGTTAAGAGTAAACCCGTTTTTTTTCCATGCTGTAAGCAGGCTGTTTACCCAGAGGGGTTCAAAGCTACTTTCTGCCTGCTTCTCTCTAACCCTGGCATTATTCAAGAGTCGATAATCCAATTCAAAACAATGCAGTGACAACGAGGTGGAATTTTTTTTTAATGGTGTTTACTTGTTCTTGATGATGTGCTGTATCTCCCTGTTACAGAGAGAAGCAGATGATAAAGAAGGGAGAAACTACACAATAATGCAGACGGTAAAATCGAAGAAGAGACACTCCTGTTGAGATGAAAGGGGCTCCTGCTTGTTTCTGAAAAGTCACAAGTGTAGGATTTTTACTCCTGCGTTTGAGGTCTTTCTGCCAACAAGAGCCTAACTGTAAAACCAATGAAAGTTTCCCAATTCAGAGCAGTTCAGAACCTTTTTCAATACAACCATTTTACCCCCTAAAGCAAGGTTTTGGCCAAACCAGCTTAATTGTGTGCTTCCTGTCTTTTTTTTCCTCATTCTTGCCAGATTTTATATTCCCAAATGTGACACTTCTCCAACCCCCCAACCCCCCACCCCCACCCCCATCCCAGTTCAGAGAAAATAACTGAAAAGGGAATGTTCTTATGCTCAATGCCTCAGGAGAGGAAGCAAAGAAGGAAAGGAAAGGGGTGGAAAATTGGTCTCTACCACAATTTACAAAGTCTTGGAGTTGTTTTAGTTTGAGTAGCCCCATGGGGCACATGAAGCCAGCTGCAGTGCAAGGGCCTAGGATGTCTTTGCAGCCCCACCATAAACCTTCCTCAAAAGGGTGTGAGGAGAGACAGAATAGCACCAGTTTAAAATCTCTGCCTGCCTGTTTTGGTCAGCTCTGGAAAAACAGCTGGGAAAAGATTTCATGCAAGACAGGATGTCCTTCTACCTTTCCATTTCTTTAAACACAGCGCATTGATATTGTGTTTGTACGGCATAAGAGCAATTTCCTCAGTCCATGAGGGATCCTGCCATCTCACAGATTCGTGGTCAGCTGTGAGACCGTGGTGACTGCCACTGTTGCTTTGCCATTTCCTTTCTCTATTTGTTATTTGTCTGTGATTGCTACTATGGTTTGTGTGCCTGTGGGTCTGAAAACCTTCTTCCTGAAGGGGAAGGAGATTTGTTTTTGAGGACTTTCGTGAGGAGGGTGGCATTACAAGAAACTGTTGCATATGAGAGACTGCAGTGGGCAGCTGTGTTGTGGGTACTGCTTATTAAATATGTCCCTGTTTGGGCTTGTGGTTTCTGGTTTGCCTGTAAGTGGAGAAGCATCAGATCTTGCAATGGTTTTTGCTAGAGTTCTGGGAAATACTGGGGAGGAGCTGGTGGCCACCAGTGATATATGGGGAGATAAAAGAGCAGGAACTCCTCGGCAGCTTTCCCAGAAATAGTCCTGGCAATCTACTCTGGGCCAGGCAGATGTGAACAGGTAATGCTGTCTGGAAAATTATATACTAAAGAGGTATGAGAACCATGAAGACTAGAGAGATGTCTGAAAGCGAGGAGTGTGCCCAGGGCAGTTCCAGCTGCTGATGGTGCACAGGAGGCTGCTGAGGAGCACAGGGTTCAGAGAACACATCCTGGTGTTACAAGAACTCTTCGTCCTGAGGTGAAGCAAAGTACAAAACCTAGAAATTGCCAAGTTACAAACAAATGCACAGTGGCACAGACAGAAGAAAGTGGAAAGTAATTCTATGCATACATCTACCCTAATACTAGCAGTTAAGGGAGATAGGAATGTTTAGATTTAAATGAATATAGATACACGAAAGATATGTTGGAGATTTGGTGGAGGGAGAAGCAGATAGACAATGTAATACTAATCTGAAAAATTATACTGGAAAGACAAAATGGTCTCTATAGGTGAATGGATCATAGTAGAGCCTGAAAGAAACTTCAAATCAAACCAGATTAACAATCAAGCAAATCTTGTCAGCAAGTAATAGAAACCCTATGAATCAAAATTCAGTCCCATGTAGGCAAAACACAGCACTAAGGCTGTATTACAGACTGCCTGATGAAGATGGTGATAGAGATTGACACACTGAAGGAGATCCAGGAAGGCAGGAATGAACAATAAAAGAAGATTGTAATTGCCCTAATTTACTGGGTAAACTTCACTGTGAGGAGTGATGTGTGGGCTGAACTTTCAGATGATGATAATTTCTTTTTCTATGGAAATACAATACAAGGAAAAGAAATGAGAAGTCATCACCAATGTGCTGGACTTGGTGACTGTCACAGAGCTGCTGGGAACGATGGCAATACTGTGTTTATCCCCAACATCCTCATTCCTCCTGCAAGAGCCAAGAGGTCTGCTATTGTACTGATGAATTTTTAAAAAATCATAACTGCACAAAAATAAGGGGTCTTATTATAAAGGAGCTAAAATCAGTGGTTACAATATATGAAGATTTTTTTTTTTGGACAGCACTGAAGTTGTTTAAAGGTGCCATGGTGGATGGTCACAGCAAACACTTGCTACCTATCCATAAATGTTTGAGAAAAACCCAAAAGATAACAGGCCAAGCTTAGCAGAAGCATAACGGAGCTTTATTAGGAATAAGAAGGAATTATTAAAAAAACACAAAGGTGTGTCCTGCTAAAACCAAAAACCAACCGAACAAAAAAACACAACCAAACCAAAATAAACCCTAAAGGAACCGTTGTCTGAGAACGTTGAAGTGAGAGGGACCAAAAAGTGAATGGCAAAAAAGCAGAGATGCTAATTATTATGTAAGGCCAAGAAAAGATCAAGCACAAGGCTTCAAAGGCAACAAAATTATAGCAGAAAACCCAAATATTTCTGACTGCACTAGAAATTAAATGCTTGGGGAAGCATATACTCTGTTTCTTCAACCTAGAGAAGAGACACTGGTGAAAAAGCAAAATGTAGATTCGTTAAACACAGGAAGCATGGAGTAGTTCTGGTCATTTATTGACAATATGTGATTATGTACTGTAGAAAGCAAACAAGCACTACACCTTATGAGGCAATCTTTCCAACCTTAGTGTGTATCAGGTGTTCACTGAAATTGTGGAAAAGGTCAGTAATACAACTGTAGCAATAGATTTAACATTTACTACTGCAGAGGTGCTTGAGATGATAGCACTGTGTATTCCTAGCTGCCATGATTTTATAACATAAAAGCAGGCGACTTAAATAATTTAGTAAGTTCCCAAACATGTCTATATATGTAGCAAATTGGACTGCTTACCTATTTTACCTTGTGAGGTGAAATAACATTGAAGTAACACTGTAGAAGGAGCTGATAGGTTGCACTGGTTTAGTTCATAGGCTGAATCCCTGGAAGTCCAGCCAAGCTGAGGTGTAAGCATTCCAGGCTGCCAGTTAAAGGTTGAGGCCCACTTTACACCAGCTAGTTTAATATCACTTTGCGTTAGAGAACTTCCCATTGCAGTATAAATCGAGGCAAGATAGCAGATGTCTGTACGGTTCGTTGCCTAATTTTGCAAGTGCACAACTTGAAATTGACACTTCCAATACTAAATAGTCAGTGGCTGAGTTTCATGAACAAATCCATTGGCTGTGCTTGTTTTTAGGGGACTGAGACTCCACTTAAAGTTTCCACAGACAAATGTGCCCCTGCATGTGGACACGTACGAAAGTGCAGACACACACACAAATGAAGGAAGTCTGGGAGTTTTTCTGATACCTGGAATGAATTTTTTCTATGCCTCTTGTGCTCAAATAACAGATAGGTTATAGGCATACACACAAATGAGAAGTGTAATTCTAGCTGAACTAAACCTTTTAAAGTACTTGGAAATATGAGTGATATCTTCAAGAGCATTTGCAATGGCTCAAGGCGAGGGAGCTGGAGTGGTGAGCTTACAAAAATAAGAGATGAGGAGGTCAGGGTCTGCATGTCCCAAAGCAGTGACTCTTACAAGGTAACTCATATTGGAATCTATATTTTAAACCCATTGCTTCACAGATAGAGAAATGCATGTCAGGGAAAGCCATTCTCCTGCCACTGGTTACAACTGCAGCAACTGAAGTCAGTGAGATTCCCCTGGCATCCTGCAGCAGGAGACACTGACTCCAGGGTCTGTGGTGTGTGGACATTCTGCCAGTGCTGGAAGGACTCAACTATAAGCTTCTCCAAAACATGAGTTACGGCTGTTCCACATTCTCCCATCTGTAATTGCTTGTTCAGCCCTCTGGAAATATCTATAAATCCAGCACAGGCATTGCTAGTATCACATCTTACGCCTCTTCCATCCAAGTACTTTGTTTTTCTGTATGAAATATTCAGCTGAGCCTGATACAGAAATTGTTCCTTCTCCAAGTCCTTCTCAATTAGTCAGGACCAGCTAGGCTGAATGTTTCTTCAACCCCAGCTGCTGCAGAGACAATCCTTGTGCGTGTGGGGATATATAGAGGCTTCCAGTCCTTACACAGAGTGTGTTAAAGAAAATATGATCTTCAGGCAACTAACATACTGACTGTAAAGGTTCCATCGAACTCAAGACATGGGCACACACTGGAACCCCAACTCCTCAGTTAACAATGCTTTCTTATAGGCTGGAATGTGGCAACTCTCTGTAAGTAAGAGAACTAAGGCAAAGCTCAAGAGTGCTCCAGCCCTCCAGACTTTTATCTTCACACACAGTACTGACCAGGGTGCCTTGAGACATTCAGCTTCACACAGCTCTCAAACCTTGTAAAAGACACCATGTACTTTCCTTCAGATAGATGCTCAAAGGCCAAAGACTTATACTAGTGGTCACAAGTGGGCGACCAAAGCAAATAAAGCCTGTCTTGGAGGATCCTGAAGAACCATCTCAGAACAAGAACAAGCTGTGGATTTTGTTTCACATGGCAGTGCCCAGTGGTCCTAGGAGAGGCTGTGTACTTGGGCCCTTGGGTTTATCTGTACAAAAGGCTTTACAGGTAATTGAGAAAAGTAGGATTGTGAGCTTCATCTTCACATGATACAATTTTTAATGAGATGATTATGAAGAGAAAAATTGAATAAAACCCCTAAGGTCACACAGACAGAGGAATCTGAGCCAGAATCACAAAGGCTACAAGTAAGAACTGTGTGTTTAAAATACTATAATTATAACTTCAAATTGTGCTTCAGCCCAAGGCTTTACAGCAAAGCTGTAAAAAGTAAAATCAATTTTAATCTTTAAGGGCACTTTGCTACATTTTTCTTCTTCAAGGCTAAACCCAACTAGGTCAGTCCAGGTAGGAGTTGAAAAAAAAATACAAGTTCTTTCTCCCTGAGCAATAAATATTATCTTCAATATCAAAAGCTGGATTGTTACCAAGTACACTGCCTGGCTCCTTGGGGAAGCTCAGTCCTGGGTCTGAGAATCTATCAGAGCTGAACAAAGGCATCCAGGGTTGGGGAAAGTACACTAGATCAATAGAGAAGAAAATCTCTCACCCATGACCTTCGATGATCATCAGGCAACAGGAACAGTTACTGCTTTCTTGGTCTTACTGTGGGTTCATTGACTCTCACTGTGGAAATACCCTTGGGTGAAAGGGTTGCTCATTTGACACTTCTGTCTTGGAGTTCTCCCTCTTCATGTCCCAGCTGAGGAAAGCTCTCTTGATTTGAATTGATGCTAACTCTGCAATTACACGCTGCAAACCCTCTAGCCTGTGGTACAACGCTCTCTTTCAGGCAGAGCTCAGTGCTTTCTGGAGTTTCTGTCTCCAGTGTTTCGCTGGAGATGAGGAAACAGGAACACAGGTATAATTACATTTCTGTCCTCCTGTACTACTTCGTGTGTGGTAGCTTTCATCCCACCTGAACATGGACATCTTGCTATGGTTTCAGGAAAAGGATGGACATCCTTATTCCCTTCTGCTTCTGCTTGGTCTTCTTTTACTCCACTAAAAATAACAATTAGTTCCTGAGTTAGAAAGATCACATTTAATCACAGTAAGTATTTCATAAGCAAAAAGTCTTCCCAGGATGCTCAGACATGATTATTTGAGCCTCCAGTGACCATTTAAGAATGTACTCACTGGTAATGCACTATTATTTAGAGTTGGTTGAATAATATTAAGTGGATAATTTATATAACAAATGTTAAAATTTTTAAAAAACAAATTTCTCATCTAGTCTAAAAACATTATTCACAAAGATAGGGGCAGAGTGAGTTATTAAATATATTCATCAAGTAAGTTGTTCAAGTTTTGCAATATATTTGAATAAATTAATCAGCTTATTCATTATTCATTGAGTTCTAATTATTATTTTAAACACTTGTATAGCAATATTAGTGCACTGACAAAAGTAGTCAGTGACAAAAATGACAGGTCTTCTGATGAGTCTGTGCTATAACTAAGGCATGGTAAAAATTGGCTTCACCCATACTGAAAGGGAGGATTACTATTTAATGATCTTTACATCAGAGATTACAGATTTGTGCCTATGCTCCTAGTTCCAGGAATGAAAGAACTGCAGAGGGCCTTTTCCCCCCTAAGAATGGGATGAACACGTTGTTGGCAGCAGTGCAAAGTACCAGGTCCTGCAGTTTGGTCACAATGACCCCGTGCAGTGGCACAGGCTGAGCACCACGGAAGCCTGGCTGGAAAGATGCCTGGAGGGAAAGGACCTAGGGGTGCTTGTTGACAGCAGCTGAACATGAGCAGGCCTGTGCCCAGGTGGCCAAGAAGGCCAAGGGCATCCTGGCCTGTGTCAAAAATAGTGTGACCAGCTGGACCAGGGCTTGTCCCTCTGTAGTCAGCGCTGGTGCCTTAAATCCCGCGTTCAGTTCTAGGGCCTTTCACAACGAGAAGGCCACTGAGGTGCTGGAGTGTATACAGAGAAGGGCAATGGAGCTGGTGAAAGATCTGGAGCACAAGTCCCATGACGAGTAGCTGAGGGAGCTGGGGTGGTTTAGCCTGGCGAAAAGGAGGCTCAGGGGGGACCTTATCACTCTCTACAACTGCCTGAAAGGAGGCTGTAGCCAGGTAGGGGTCAGTCTCTTCTCCCAGGTAATGAGTGATAGGACAGAAGGAAATGGCCTGAAGCTGTACCAGGGGAGGTTTAGATTGGATACTAGGAAATTTCTTCACCAGAAAGGTTGTCAAGCATTGGAACAGGCTGCCTGGGAAGTGGTTGAATCACCACCCCTGGAGGTATTTAAAAGTTGTGTAGAGGTGGTACTCAGGGACATGGTTTAGTGGCAGACTTGGTGGTGTTATTGATGGACTCAATAATCTTAGAAGTCTTTGTCTGGTAATTCTATCAGTCTACTGAAATTATAACTGGCATAGTAATGTCAACCTAAATATGACAGCAGCCTAAAACAGCAGCTTGGAGGACTCTGAGCATAGCTTTGGAGTTTAATTCCAAGCCTTTGGCTTCAGGAGCAGATGATGAGAACTTTATTAACCCTAACTTCCTGGGAGCATTACTGCCCGTTAGTTCTCTTTGGCTTCAGGAGATGTGCTGCAGGAAGCAAGAGAATTCAGCCACAAACTGTATAGCCAGGAGCATCACAGAGCTGTGAGCTGACCCCCACATGCCTGCCCCTTGCTCTGCTATCTCACCGTCTCACTCCACAAAAAGCTGTGGGAAAAGAAGAGTGGCAGGTAATATAGCCCACCTGCTTGTCAAAAAATATCAAGCTTTCTTTTTTTTGTTTTTGATGAAAAGCTTTTCTTTCAAAGAACTGATGAGATATGCTTTGCTTTGGACTTCATAAGTTCTATTCCATTACTTTAATGGGGAGGCAAAGCAGTTTGATAGAGAAGAAGGAACCAGAAATTGTCATATTGTACCCCCTAAATGGGACTTTACAGAGAGACTAAGATTCTTCCCAAGGCTCATTTTTGAATCCAACACAAGATTAGACCCTTCCTGGTTCCCCTGAGCTTTCTGAAAAGAGGGTCCGTTCTTCTGGAAGAACAACGTAGTTCAAAACCTAACGGATTTGAGTGGAATAGGCAAAAACTAATGTGGCAAATATACATTCTTATTTTTCAAGGAAATGGTTTTCTTCCTCGTTGTTTTCTGGTATCGTCTATCAGCAGTCCTTTTCTCTAATTTTCTTTCACAGACTTGCACATGTACATGTATGTGGACATATTGTCCCCTTTTCTGTGTTCCCCATCTTTCAATTTTGCTACTAATTGAAAATTCGAACTTGTGAGATAGCATCTAAAGTTTCTAAAGCAAGAAATTATGGCACAAAGAAGGCTTAAAAAGCTACTTTTCAGTGATGTCTTGCGTATCTGAAAAGCCCCAGTTGTCATTTTTGGAAAATGCCATGTGAAATAGTTTGCACTAAGTGGAGATGTCTCCATGGTCCAGCACATCTCTCCTTTGTCCCAGATGGGGTAGGTCTTATTATAACCCTGACTAGAAAAGGCAATTTACTTCAGATGAGACTGGAAACTTAGAAATGCATCAGGGAGATGAGTTACATCCACAAAATGCAAATTCTATACCATCAGGAGGGGGGAGTCACCCCTCCCTGTAGATATATATATTTATTTTCTGGCCTGGAAGCTTCATGCTAGACATGAACACAATCTTTGAGCACTGAACTGTAACTCTTCTGGGCTGCCTTCTTGTTGATAGAAGTTGAAAAAGCAATTTACTCTCTTGGGCCCATTTAAGAAGTTATAGTGCAGAAAGGGGAGTGGTAGAAAGATAAGCCACATCCTTTAATCTCTCTCCAGTTCCAGCCTGTTTTTTAAGAAATGAGATGGAAGGGGAGGGGCAGGGAAGGGAAGACACACACACACACCCCCCACCTACACACCTGTGCATGCACAACCCAAGTGAGTGACAGTGTTTCCCTTTCCCCTGCGTTGTCTTCCTGCCCCTTATTTTAGAGGAACACTTCCAACCATCAGTTTGCTCTCCAAGAGGAGAGGCAGGATGAACATCAGAGCCTTTCCTGAACTGTCTGCAAAGCTGTGAACTTCACACTCACAGAGGACAGACACCCCTGGCCTTCTTCCCTCCCTTCAGGTTCCTTACTGAAGAGTACAAGGAACTGTTTTGTGAATTGAAAGCGTTGCCAGTATGTTTTGTGGAAAGGGGCTCTGTCTGGAGTCAGTGTGAATGCCCGGTCCTTTGGGATGATAAATAGCAGTTAAGTAATGGCAGATGAGTTACGGCAGATAAAAATAAAGGATGATCTAGAGGAAGACACAGAGTGAAGAGAAGCCTGATGTTTGATGAGTTCTCCAGCTTCCCCTTTTCACCTTCTTGAGCATGACAGGCTCTGCTTGGTTCACGGGGCCAGTGCTCCAACTCGTATGAGATCCTTCAGCTGCAGCATCTTCCCGGACCCTGGCACCCGGTTGCTGCTTTGGCGTGCTGAGCTCCGCTCACAGCCTTCCTTCCTGCTGCAAGTTGCTCTTTGTAAAACCAAGCTTGGAGAGAGTCCATGACCTTCATATCCCCTCCAGCCTCAAACTAACTATCACAGAGGTTCTGAAAGCTCTCCTCCCACTGAGATTTCATCATATCTGATATGCTCCCCAGTCACTTTTCTTTCCTTCTGCTGGTGTTATCTGTGCCTTATCTAGGATATGGGATCTCTCTGGTATGGGATCTGTGTGACTTAAAATTGCTTCTTTGTGCATCATGTCAGCAATTCACAAGTCATTGTATGTTTATTTTGGCCTGATGGACCTCAAATACACTTGGGTTTTAAAAGACTCATTTTATTCATTTTAAAGAATGACTGAAAACATCCCTATAAAACTCAACAACGTTCAAAACTAGATGAGCCAAAGCAAAACTGTCCGACAGAAAGGATATGGGATGACTGCTGAGTGTTCACATTAAAATCATGCATACTGAGGACTGCAATGCTTAGGCTGAAACAATGTTTTCCAGCAGCAGCAGCAGGGGAGAGTGGAGGGACATGCCAGCTCATGATTGACTTCTATGGAGATGTAAAAGGCACAGAGATGACAGCTGCTCATATCTAAACAGAAATTAGCTGCAGCAGCACTGAAAATAGTAGTATGAAGAAAACCTTCCTTCTCAGCTCCACCCTTCCCTCCCCTCCTTGCCTCTCAGTTGAAGACATTTCCATGCTTATACTCAGATGCTGTGCAGGATGCAAAGAATGTGCCACATTCCATGCCCCATTCCATTTCCCAAACATGCATGTTTGTGCACATCATGTCTAAATGTTACTTTTCCCTATATCATCTTGGGCCACAGCATTTGTGAATTTTGCTGTGGTTTGGCTTATTTGTCTGACCAGACTTAGCTAGCTCAAGGCATACTCTTGAATCAGAAGAAAGGTAGATCCAGAGTCCGCACTGACTGGCAGAGATGCCATTACTAGGAAGACCATAACCTCATGCTGCCCAGAATTTTGGGTGCTTTCTGGAAAGTCTCATTTTTCTAGAAATACTTCGTTAAAAGTTCCAGCATTTTTTTATACCTACTAGGAGGCAATATATATTTCAGACACTCCATTACTTTGTGCTTACACTAAGACATCTGAAGGTCGTATTGCATTTCTAGGATGTCTAGTTCTACTGTACAGATACATTCTTTTAAAGCTCATAGCTCATGTGTATAAATGGTTCAGCTGAAAAGTGAAGTGATGAACTTCAGGTTTTGCTCTAGAGCTGTGCTTGTTATTCATTACCAGTAGATAAACACCACCAACACATTTGAGTCTAAATTGTTCATCACGTGTGATGACACTTTACTCAGAAGGTGGTGAGGCACTGAAAAAGTTTCCCAGAGAAGCTGTAGATTCTCCATCCTTGGAAATGTTCAAGGCCAGGTTGGATAGGGGTCTGAACAGCCTGACCCAGTGGAAGGTGTCCCTGCTCTTGGCAGCAGGAGTTGGAACAAGATGATCTTTAATGTCCCTTCCAACCCAAACCATTCTGTGGTTCAGTGATCACAAAGCAGTGTGGGGAATGTTGGCTGACCATGGTCAGCCGTGCTGAGCAAGAAACACACCGAGGGCAGTGTGATGTTTCAGTCTCCCTGTTAAACCATTGGAGCAACATCCACCTCTATTTCACATGTTTAAGGCTGGGACTCAAATTCTGTAGCATTTGCAGATTTGTGGCCATGGCAGATGATTCAGGGTATTTGCCAAATATGCTGAACTCTTTGGAACAGAGTCTCTCGCTGTTTTTCCAAGAACTTAGCAAAAAGATAGGAAACTTGAAGTTCTATACCTACTGTTTGCAGTAGAGGAAAATACTGTATAATGCTGAGTGGTGTTCTGACTCCCTGCTCAGTGAGTGGGAAACAGGCTTTTAAATCATCTAAAAGAGAAGAGAAATCATTTCATCCTCTGGATTTTAAGGCAAGTAGTCTTTAGGGAGTGATAGAAAATTTTTACCCTCTGTTTATACATTTTTTTTTTTTTATGTGAGTTAGAAACAAGAGGGTAAGTGAAGAAAGAGGGATTTACATCCTGGATTATCTAAAGCCTCCATTTCTTGTAGAGGAGTTCAGGTCCCTGTCCATCTTGGTTCACCAGAATTTTGTAGCTGTGTTACATCCTAAATGAATGATGAACTAAGGGTATTATTGATCTGATCCGCGTTTGGATAGTTGCACCCACCTGTCGAATATAGCTTTAATCCTGGGTGTAAATATTTGTAAAAGCAATACATTTCCTCAGACATTCCAAAAATCAGTATTTGCAAGAAAGAAGCAACAAAATATTTTGCTGTGTGATTGCGGGAGTCAAAAGGTAATCATCCATGCTAACATTCAGAAAACACTTGGTATTTTTGTGGTTAAAGTCATAAAAATAATAAGCACTTGAACAGGAGGGTCCTATGAATAGGAGCAAAGAGAATTTGTGTATTTGTCTTGGGTTATCTTTGCAACCTCTCTTGGTGTAACTCAGTCAGCTCAAACCACCTTTCTAAAGAATGCTTCATCTGTCAACCACATCAGAGAAGCAATTAGATAATTTTGCATGGCTGTGCTATTGAACTGAGCCTCACATTGATGTTAGAAAGCCGGAAAAAAAAGGAAAAATAGAAAAGAAAAAAGCACAAAGAAAAGCATCCAGGATGTAGGCTTGTCAAAAGCATCTGCATATTGAACAAAAGGACTGCAAGGCAGTGCTGTGTACTATACAGAGACTCTGGTAGTGTGGCATGCAGTGGGTTAAAATTCACAAATAACAAAGGGCACATGGCAAAAGGCACTACAGGCAGAAATGAAATTCAGTTCCTTTCTGCATGTCTGCAGGACGTAAGTCAGGGCTGTACATGGGGTACACATGCTGAACTCTGAGATTATGCACAGCAGTCCAGCAGCATATTTGCTCTGCTGCCTGCTGGCCTGGATCACAACCTGATGATGTGAGTTTCCAGCCCTAACATCATCCATGCATTTGCCATGGCTTATATGCCTGATATTTCTTTCCAATAATAACTTCCCTTTAGGCACGGTTATTAAGACCTCCGTCACTGTGAAATAGCTTGTGTTCAGTGAGGCAGGCTTTTAATGGGATGTGATGCTGTATAGCAGAGTTTCATCTACTGCATTCAAGAGGGTCAATGATGGACTGTTTACTCCCCTAATCCATCTAATTATGGCAGCTTACAGAAAATTGGAGAAAAAGAATTTGTGCCACAGGTGATGCTGAGAGAGATCTGAGAGCACGTTGATTTAAAAGGCCATAAAGTATTGTCTAAAGTGTATACTGAGTAGCTTGTTGATCTCGCTGTGAGATATAGCACTGGTAACTCAATCCCCTCTGGGAGATGGCCTGTTACCAGGTACCATAAAAATTTCCAGTTTCTTTGTCTTCCTTTGAAGGGTGGGAAGCTCTAGAGAAAAGCCTCAGCGCTGTCCTTGTAAAGCCACGTCTGAGTATGGAAGGGAGAAGATGTGCAAGGGGAGCTGCTGCAATAACAGTTGAGTCACAGAGCTGGGGCATGTCTGGGGAGTCACACAGAGTACGTGCCTCCTGTCTGCTGTCACATGAGCCTTCTGCCATGCCCTTGCCCTGGCAGCAGCACTACAGCACCCATAGGGGTGAACATGGCCTTTGATGACCCAGCAACACCTCCTGGTCACGCTGCATGTCACAGAGCAAAGAGAGGAGGCTGGTGCCTTTTTCCTCACTGAAAGCTACTGTGAGGAAACAGAATGAGGAGTTCTGGGAGCTCTGGTGCAAGTGGAGCATCATGCCTGTAAGGTGATCTTTCTTGGTCACTGACTTTGGAGTTTAAGGAGGTACAAAATCTGCCTGAAACTTTTTGCCAGGTGTCCCGTAAAGACTCATCTCCACATGGATTGCCTGGGTTTTCAGTCACAGAAGGGTCTCTGCCTCAGACCCCTGAGAATCAGGGAGATTCGCTTGTCTACGAGCAACCTATTTCAGTGAAACTTGATGTCACCTCTGTCAGACTGAGGGGGTTAAAATTCAGGACTCTATTCATTGGAGAGTGGAAGAGGAGAGGATACTCACAAAGCACAAGGATGTAAAGTTCTGATAGGAAACCAGACCAACATGCAGCCTCTTTTAGTTCACTATATAAACTGCTGAAATTTCAACTATTGCATCATTTTTTTAGAATGCTGCCTCTTCTGCAGCCTTATTACTTTCTACTACTGACATTGGCAAATCTTCTAATTTGTGGGTTTATTTTCTTACTGCTATTACTTTTGCATATCTCAACATTTTTAAAAGGCTTCTTTCTTCTCCGCACACCCTCCCACTGCCCCCTCTTGCCATTATTAAGTGAGTTCGGGTGCTTTTATGACTAATTGCATCTAATTATCTGTAAAATAATCAGTATTTCTAATAGAAGCTGCCTTTTGGTTTTCATTGGGGTGCAGGGGGGCAACAAGGTAAAGAGTTTGACAATTAAAGCTTCATTATTATGTTCTCCCCTTTACATTCTGTTTAATCAATCCTTCACAGCAGAAATGGATAGACTAAAGCTCATTTGAGATCAACATTGTGAAGAGCTCAAGATTATATTTTCATCAAGGTGAAATGGGGGGAAAAAATCTAATTTGAAAAATTAGGATGATGCCTTAGGTTTTAACTTCTATATTTTTCAAATCCTGTTTTGCCTGCTGTGTAACTCTGAAGTTTCATGTGGCCTGTTAAGTGCTGTTCTCTCATGCTGGTCAGACATAACAAAGCCTCTCTAGGTTTGCTCTTAAAGGACACCTAGATTGTCCCAGGCTCCAAAATTTGTAAACTAAAAGCCTTTGAGGAGGAGGGGCAAACTTGGGGTAATTGTATCATTAACTGAAGTTATAATCGGAGAATTAACCCCGATATGCAAATGGACCAAACTTATAAAAGTGTGAGGAACCCGGGATCCAGCGTCCATCTCGGGTGTAGCCTTTTTGACTGCCCAGGGTGTACCTTTGAAGGCCCTTCAAATAAATACCTACTTTTGTTCTCTTATTCTTGTCTGGTCTCTGTTTTCAGGTAGCCACTCCAGGCATCAAGGAAGTAGTAATATAGAAAAGATTCTTTCTTCTTGCAACCTGCTTGCCAGATGGCCTGCCAGACACAGATACCAGGCTGAGAGAATTGTTCTATCTTCTTGTAAATCAGAACTCAAAAATATGGAGTCTGTTGAGTGTGTGTGTGTGTGTGTGTAAGGGATGACATTATGGTGACCAGGGACTGAAATAAAGGCTTCCAGAAATACGGGCAGGAAGGGCTGCAGCATGCGTTGCCATGAGATGTGGCTTTCAAATCCTGAAAAGAAGACTCCTGCTAAGTCTGTAGCAGGTGAAAGGTGCGGATATTTTCCTTCCTATTCTAAGGCTGCAAGCACCAATGTGTCATTGTACAGCTTGCATGGTGGTTGCAGTGCTTTCCCTGTGCTTTTGAACAGGGATGGAGTGCAGGAGAATTTTGCTGTTAGGCAGAGCCCTTAACTGGGCTAGGAATCTGTGTAGCTGTAGCTTTTAAGTTTACACCTTTACTTTATGTCTGAACTGAATTGCTCTTGCAGAATGTGATGATCTTTCTTCCCCCAGTTAGTAAAAGGTGCCCAAGGGCTCTGCAAAGCCACAGTTGATCCCTCACTCATCTTGCAGACAGTGAACCCTGCCTTCCCTTCCTGATGACGCTGTATCATCCTACTCCCCTTGGACCTGAAGGCTTCCTCCCTTCAGCCATGAACTGTGAAGTTGGCAATGGCATGGGGAAGTTGTGACAGCAAGGAAACAAAGAGACTCAATGGAATTCAGCTTCACAAAGGGTCATGATTAATGGTGTTGGTAGGCTATGTGGTTTTGGCCTTGATAATCCCAGCTTCTACATAAATCTCCATGCCTGGTCTCAGAAAAGGCAGGCCACACTGAAGAGAAGTTTAAGAGGCTAAAATGGAAGTGATGAGCAGGAATTCATCTAGGGGCAGCCTAGAGAAGGCATCAGCCAAAGGTGTTGCATGAAATTCACTCTGTCTGCATTTTAGTGAGTTGTGATCTAACTTTCCTCCTAGGGTGGTAAACATGGGGAGTAGGAAAATGAGCACTCATGAGGAAAAGAGCATTTTATTTTCCCTGCTACCTATATTTAAGACAACATGAGGGGAAGCAAAGCCAATAGCTCACTGGGAGGTTAGCAGGAAGGCAAAAGAGTAAATGTGTTGATGGAAGAGCCCATTGTCCCCTACAAATCCCAGCTGCTCACTGTATTCTTTCCTTCTAGTTCCAGAGCAGTAGAAGTAAACACAGTAAAAATCAGCAACTGGGACTTTTTTGCAAGGCAACAGCACCGAGCAGAATTCCTCCCTCCATATTTTATAATTTGTCTGAAGGCTACAGACATCTGTTCAGATGGCCAAGGGGAAAAAAAGCATGAGGGATTTGGGCTAAATTCAGCACCACTTAGCAAAGATGCACCTGGCCTGCCATTTGTTATGTTCTCTCCTCTCTGCTTTATGATTTATATTTTATAAATCCTTTCCATTGTGGCTTCCCCCACTTTCCTCCTTCTGTTCCAGTTTGATCAGATTGTAAAGGTTCAAAGTGTACTCCTGTTACTTTAATTAATTTCCCTCTGCCCTCCCTCTAAGAACAGATGTGTTGGAAATCCCCAGGCACCTCCTCCCTGAGCAAAATTGGACACTAAAATGTAAAACTGCATTAAGACAAATTCCCTGTGCTAATTGCTTTTCTCTAAGCAGCAAGGATGTGCAGGAGTGAAGGCGTTTCTCCATGCTAGCAGGTCTGGTTTATCCTCTGTAGAGAGTTCATGGTGGCTACCTGAATTCCTTCTCGCAACAGCTTGTCACTTGCCAAACAGGCACATGATAATAGAAGCTGCCAGATGTATCTGGCATGATTTGATACTTTTGCTGCCTCTCCCAGCACTGCCCTGGCGATTCCATGCCCTTGGCTGGTTTCTGAATTTAACATTCCATTTCCAGTGGAGGATTGTGCCCGGCATACGGAGATTATTTAGGTACCCTTATCCCTCAGCTAGGTTTAAGGGTGAGAGCAGGAGAATATAGCCTGAGGTAAAACTAGACTTGCTGTATTAAGTCATGAGATGAGGCAGGAAAATACATTTCTATGATTATGTTTAACAGAAAAGTGCCAGCTCTTGCATTTTAGCCAGCTCATGAGGTAGCTAATTAGTCTGTATGAGCTTGTCCGGGAGAGCATTTAAAGCTAGGTCTTTTCTGCTGTTTGACTTAGCTGCCCCCTTAGTTCCCTCCTCCTCTTCAACCTTGCTTAATGGAGATTTATTCCCCATATGTTGTTTATAACCAGGCTTGATGCTAATTTCCTTCTCTTGCAGCTTCTTTAAAACACTGCAGATATTATGCTGTATGTGCCTTTCCCTTCTGCTCTGAAAGGATAGTCCATAAAGCAGAAAAAAATCCATATCTCTGCAGAGAGTCATTTCATCCTGGCCAGAACACGTCAAAAGGCCTAAGCACAAACACTGACCGACCCAAGCAGCAAAACAGCCATTTGGTCAGCAAAGGTTGCTTTAGCCAGTCAAGGCATCATGGGCAGGCTGTGGAGGACGGCAAAGACTTTGTGGCACAGCCAATAATGCCCTGTTGGCTTTGAGGGAGTAAAGCCTAGTTACATGCAGAGTTTTAAAGGGATTGAGGCTTTTGTCCTTGCATGAAGATATATCACATACACTGTGCCTATACTGGCCTGTCCTGGAGCCCTGGCTGTGCTCTCTGGGTGATATTCCCAGCCTGGGCACGGTCACATACAGCTCCGTATGTCAGCAACACCTCAAAAATACCCAACCCTAGTAGCAGTCTCCAGCAAGCCCCATGCTTTATGTGTGAGTAGAGCTGCTCTGGCTCACCAAGCCTGTACCAGTGGTTTAGGCACAATTTAGCATTCCTGGATCCCAGAATCAAACTGCTCCTTTGCCCTCCACCTCATCAGAAATGCGGAGCTGTGTAACTCCATGTCCTCCCCAGAAGCCTACACAGGTATACAGCAAAAAGGAGAAGGACAACATCACTAATAAAGACCTTTCTCCTTTTTCTGCACATTCTCTTCCAGAGACAGTTTTCCTCTCTAATTTTACATGGCACACTGGGACTTACCATCTGTTTCAGAAAGACCTCAGATGAGCAAAAAACATTCTGTGTCTTACAGGAGAAGAAGAAATCTTTGAGCACCACACAGGCTTCTGACAGAGCAAGGCTTTGGAGAACATTTCAATTTAACATTGTAAGCAGTTCTGTCCCTCCCTAAGTGCTTCTCACAGAACAGCCGAATTTTGCACTGTCAATTCCCAATCCCAGCTCATGCTCCCCAAAGGACGAGAGAAGACTGTCATTCTTAGGAAAACTCTCATTTCTCTCTCCTTCCTGTTTTGTTTTGTTTTGTTTTTATTCTGGTGGAAATATTCATCACACACCAGTTCTACCCACCTCTGTGCTGCGTTCAGTCATTGACACCTAGATTCCCAACCTTCCCATGACACCTTTGGTCAATGTACTGTTCCTCAAAAGTGCTAAAAGTTTTGAGATTGTGTCTAAGTCTGTTTAAAATATTTCCATTCTTCTATTAAGGGGAGATCAGACTGGACTGATTCATGTTCCCCAAGCCAAAGTCAGCATGCCCAGCACCCAGTCTGCATATTTGGAAATTTAAGAAAATTCAAACTTACGTATTTCAAATTTCAAATATCTAGGATTGCGAGCAAGGATCCAGGACAGCACATGAAGCATTCATTTTTAATTGAAACTTATTAATAATTAATATTATTCAAATGTTGAAATCCAATAGCCTGAAGATGACTGCTACACTAACGCATAAATACAGAGAAAAATCCAGTCATGAATGCGGCAAGAGCATGAACTCAATGGGAAAAGGTAGTGAACAGGCAAGGGTAATCACCATCTGATGGAAAGATATTATATGGGATTCCAAATACAAGCACTGAACGTGCCCTCTAAAAGAATGCAAAGACAGAAAATCAGAAGGAATGCACTTAGGCATGAATTTTTCATTAGAAATCCCTTAGGCTAAAACTGATAAACATTTCACTACTGCCAAAAATTCCGTAACTAACCCATGCCTCACCAGCAACTCCAGGTCAGTAACAGGCCACAAAACCTTATCGCTGGACATGGATAGGTCCCTGTGTACTACTTTTAAGCCTGGAAAATATCTGCAAGTAAATTTTAGTTTTCTGTTCAAGACTATTGTCATTCCAGAATAAGGCAAACACTTTCAAAAATGTGTGTTTAACAGAGAAGGGGATACAGATGGGGGCATGTTCTGGAGCAAGCACCAGTGACAGATTTACAGGATAAATGATGAGGCTTTGGAGAGCAGGTTGCACGGGATACGAAAGACACCTTGTGCCTGTGAGGGTTGAGAGCACGGATGCATATGCTGACAAGGTTTGCACAGCTTGCTTGTGTGTACATTTGCCTTTGCACACCATACTGGAGGTGAGAAGAGCCTGAGCTGGCACGAAGATGTGCAGCTTAAATATGACACAAAATGAGAGTTAGTGATCACGTATTTGCTGGAGGATGCTACAAGCTTTGGGCATTTCTGGAGCATCATAAGTAATTTAATTGCTGTTTCTTATGAAGTTGCTTCTTGAATTTTTTTTAATAAAAACCAAACATAACAAATTGAAGCTCTCTGAGTAATGAAGGTGTCTGGGGGACTGATTGGATGAAAAGGAAGGTCCTAGTGGGAAGAGGAATAAAAGATTGACTTGCATATGTGTGCGGATATGCAGGGCAGTCACAATTTTGGTGATTTGCATTCCCTTCCCTTCCCTTCCCTTCCCTTCCCTTCCCTTC